>JAEMWC010000202.1:540000-560000 GCA_016490735.1 Pachyseris speciosa | reverse complement strand
TCACCGTCATAGGCTCACGTTCTCCACAAAACCTAAAATTTGGTCATTTCACGTTGTTGCTTTGCTGAGGACGGCAAAGAAATGTACCAAAATGTAAAACACACGTGCAGAGCCATTGTTTTTCCTAATTAAGCCTATTGTTTTGTGACGTTCTCGTTGCCGTCGCCGTCGTCGTTGCTTAAGCTCTCTAATTATGCCGCAGCGCCGGTGGGCAAGTCCACGGAGCGCCTTTGGAGCAAGCGTTGAGAGCCATCAAGAGGAAAACGCCTATTGAGGTGGGCTTCCTTCACGAAAACTAATCAGGCGAAAATCCCTCGCACTGAATTCCACACTAATACCGTTCAAGCAAGTGAGATCAACACCGATTAAGGTGATATCGACGAAGGGCTATTATTCCCCAGTTCTCGTTGGGAGGCAAGTGGGGAGCTTGACGCTTTCCTGAAACTCATTTTAAAGCCCTTACAGCTATTCGAACGCAGATCTGTCCTTAAAGAATGTCCCACACGGGTGATTGCAAGAGCGGTCAAAAGCCCAGATTCCTCTCTAAGAGAGACCTAGGGCAAAGCTATTGACGTCCTTGGACCTCTTTGTACTTTATACGAAAATCTCACAATAATGCAAGAGTCCCTAGAGGAAGGGACAATTACTGTAGATAAAGCCTCCATTTCTGGGATGTTTCACTGTGTAAAGAAAGCCATTACGCTTGTGGGCGGCCCCTCGGCCCAACTCTCTGAAAAACGCCGTGAATACGATCTGACCAAACTTCACCTAGTGCTCTCTTCTATATAGGGAAAGAGGATTTTGTTCCTGAATCTGGCAGCTCTTTCGAGATAGTTTTTAATTCCGACTGAAATTACATGTACGCTCAGAGAGAGCCAACTCTGTGGCAGATACAAAGCAAGCTGATAAACCTTTTTTTTTTCGCAACACTGTCCCCAGACCATCCCCTGTGCGATTTCGGGATGGCAGAAGCCAGTATGAGGGTTGCCTTTGAGAACTCTACCGCCCAACAACAAAATTTCAATCCCCAAACCCATCAATAAGTGGCAGATGCAAACCTCAAGTCTTTCCTCAGGTCAGGTAATCTCAGGTTATCAAATCGTATTTCTAGTAAGCCCTATACAGGCGCAAACCCCTGTATCCACCCTTACTGTATCCACCCTTACTTCGCAAGAACATCAAGTACTTATAGATCAGGTGATTCAGGAGCTGTTGTTCAAATGGGCAGTTCATTATGTCCACCCGAGCTCCTAACACGATCCTGGTTTTATCAGCAACTTTTGGTGGTCACATACCAGTCCGATAAAAAGTAAGCTCCTACGTACGAACACTTCAAAATGGAGTCTATGCATAATGCTAGCACCTGCTAGCAGCAGGTTACTGCCTGTAAACCCCTTCAGCAAGACCAGGGCTGCTGTTGATGAACAATGTTTCAGCTGTAACCTAGATAAACAAGATGGGGGACTCACTCCCCAATTCTATGAAGTTTGACAAAGAATCTGTGGGATTGGTTCCTCAGTCAAAATGTTATGGTGTGGGTCCAGTACATTCCAGGTCAACAGAATGTAGTACTTGACAGAGAATCACGGGTTTACGTTTTTTCCCTTACCACTGATAGGCCGCTGTCTAAAGCAGATACAGATCAGAGAAGTACACCACATAGTACTTGTATCCCAGTCTGGCCAACACAATCCCGGTACCCTTTCCTTCTCGTTCTGTGCATAGATTTTCCCCTTCTATTGCCAGACCAGGAAGACCTCAAAAACCAACTCTATTCCTAAATTCCATTTCGATCCGGAATGCTCGAACGTTTCAGCACACATGAGCCCCCGGCTCGGGAGTTTGGGCAACCACTCCTCACGCTATCGAGCTTAAATAAATTGATCTGATTTGATTTTGATTTGATCCTAGATAAGCCTATTCCGTGTTACTTAGTCTACCACTTAAGACTTTCCATCACAAGCAATGGAAAGTCGCGCGAATGCACTTAAAAAAGTTAGAGTTGGACTATTACAACACCTACAGATTACTACATCACGAGCATGCGTATCTTCTTACCCTGTCCTCTTCGGTTGAGTCAAACAATACCACACAAGAACACTCTTGTTCACAAAGCATGCGCCAAACGTCTGTCACAGTGGGCGTAAGCGGGTGATGCATTACAATGAAGGCACGTTGCTGGAAGAAAGGAACAAACAAACATAGCAGGAGTTGGTCACTAATAAATTCATGTGGAATCGCAGAACAACCCACGAATTCAGCAAAGGTATTCAAATATCGACAAGTGTATCGATATTTTTTTAGTAGTAGTAGTAATTCTTTATTTAAACTCGGTTGAAAATCTTCAGTAATAACAATAGTATGTTAATTACAATCATTTGCAAGTATTAAAATAACTATAAAAAAAAATGATTTACAAGACTGCCGAGTTGGAATCGAATGTTTCAAGTGCGCGGTTTTCTAGTTTTCTGAGCTGCCGCGGAAAAGAAAAATGAATCAATGTATAAGACGTACAGAAACAAGTTTAATAAAATTAAGAATGCCACAAAAAAATATTATTACGATAAAAAGTTCAATAAAAATCATGGTAACTTGAGATACTCTTGGAAACTAATAAGGCAAGTCATAAACAAGCGCACCTGTAAAGAAGAATTACCAGATCACTTCAAAGAAAATGAAACTTTGATAGCTGATCCACTTGAAATAAGTAATAAGTTTAATGAATATTTCATTAATGTTGGACCAAAGTTAGCTGATAAAATCCCCAACAATGATGTGAATTTCACAGAATTTTTGGAGAGAGATATGTTGAATCGATCTTCTTGGATATTGTAACAGAAAAAGAAGTAGAAATTGAAATTGGTGAATTAAATGTTAATAAGTTTTGAGGTCATGATGAAATACCACCTAAACTGGTTAAAAACATCTCTAAATATATCATTACGCCACTGGCATACATATATAATCAGTCCCTTGTCGCTGGAATTATTCCTGAAGACTTAAAAATAGCACTTGTTACCCTAGTATTTAAGGCAAATAGCAAAAATGAATTTTAAAACTATAGACCAATATCTGTTCTACCGTGCTTCAGCAAGATCCTAGAGAAAATTATGTACAAAAGATTTTCTAAATATCTGGATAAGAACAACATGTTGGTTCAAAGTCAGTATGGTTTTCGCAAAAAACATTCAACAAATTTAGCGACTATAGAACTTCTTACTAAGATATCACAGGCAATAGACAATAAAGAATACACAATTGGCGTTTTCTTAGACCTTTATAAGGCATTTGACACAGTTAACCATAAGATATTACTTAAGAAACTTGAGCATTACGGAATTAGGGGAATTGCGCTTGAGTGGTTCAAAAATTATTTAACAAACAGAAAGCAAATTGTTAAATACAAGGCAGAAAAAGTGGAAAGCTTAACAATCAAATGTGGAGTGCCTCAGGAGTCTGTCCTGGGGCCTCTTCTTTTTCTTATTTACATGAATGATATTCCAGGATGTTCAGAGATTTTATCAGTTATCCTCTTTGCCGATGACACAAATTTGTTTTTCAGTCACAAAAATGTAGAGACTCTGCAGGAAACCATGAACCAGGAATTAATAAACAGTGCACGTTTTATAACTTTTAAATCAAAAAGGAAAAAAATAAATCATACTACTATTTCAGTGAAAATTAATGGTCAGCAAATTGAGAAAGTCAAATACACAAAATTTTTGGGCTTACATATAGATGGCGAGCTCACATGGAAATATCACATTGACCAAGTTGCAACAAAAATATCAAAAATGACAGGAATAATGGCTAAAGCGAGGCATTATTTATCGCTAAAAACTTTATATACGATTTACAACACTATGGTGTACCCTTATTTAACGTATTGTAATATTATTTGGGCAAGCACTTATCCAACCAGGCTTCAGTCAATATTTATGATTCAAAAAAAGATAGTAAGAATCACGATGTTTGCAAAATATAGAGAGGAATGTAAGCCACTATTCCTGTCACTTAAGATTCTTGATATATATGAGCTAAATATGTACCTCTAGCACTCTTTATGTATTCGTACTTTAATGAAAATCTGCCTACCTATTACAAAAATTACTTTAAATTAAATGAAAATATGCATAATCATGATACCAGGTCAGCCTTCAACATACACATTGACTATACAAGGACAAATTATGGGAAATTTTCATTAAAATTTAGGGGAGCACAGATTTCGAATAAGTTACCAAATGACTTAAAAATAATTAAATCTTATAATTCCTTTAAAAAATGTGCAAAAGTTTATGTTCAACATCAAATTTCCACTCAGATTTTTACTTGATTCCAATCAAAATCAAAAACCCGTAGAAATATTAGATTTAAGAATGTATCCATCTGCTTTATGTAATTTCGTTTAGTTAAGTACGGGGATCTTCTTTGAAAAGCTCGGTAGAGCTTGCTAAGATCTCCTGCCATTAATTTTCTTTCAAACATTTATTCAATGTACATATATATATATATATATATATATATATATATATATATATATATATATATATATATATATATATATATATATATATATATATATATATGTACATTGAATAAATGTTTGAAAGAAAATTTGCCCTGAGCGGGATTTGAACCCACGTCCCCCCGTATACTAGTCGGGTGTGATGACCACTACACTATCAGGACAACCATGCTGGCAACACGGCAATCGAAGATGTGATTTACGTGATCTAAGACGTGGCATCCCGGGAAATTTTTTAAATTCTGTATATGAGGGAAACCCTAACCCTGTACACCCCAAATAATCATATTTTCATTGAATAAATGTTTGAAAGAAAATTTGCCCTGAGCGGGATTTGAACCCACGTCCCCCCGTATACTAGTCGGGTGTGATGACCACTACACTATCAGGACAACCATGCTGGCAACACAGCAATCGAAGATGTGATTTACGTGATCTAAGACGTGGCATCCCGGGAAATTTTACTTTCTTAGGTGACAAGGCAGGGGAAGCCTATAACTCCATTTGAAACCCAACTAAGGATCAATTACTGATACACGACCGAAGTCAACTTAGCGGATGACAAAGGAGGATCCAATTACGGATACAGGCTTATTTCAATTAATTTAATTCTGTATATGAGGGAAACCCTAACCTAATAATATATATATAATATATATATATATATATATATATATATATATATATATATATATATATATATATATATATATATAGTACAGTAAGGTAGGGAAGGGATATATTAGCAACTGATTGCCTTAATTACTTAGGATCACCAGCCTATTCCCGTTTGGATCCCGTTTTTGATTTCTGTTCCCAAATTAACCTTGTCTGTTTGTATTTCTCAGAAATCCCTAATGAATCGCCATCCAAACGGGAATAGGCAGGAGATCCTAAGTAATTAAGGCAATCAGTTGCTAATATATCCCTTCCCTACCTTACTGTACTTAATTAATTTCCAGGGGGATTTGGCCGTGCATCGCCGATCGACCGGGGAGTAGTGACGTGATCCTGCTTGCAGAAAATGTGTGAAATTGTCTCCTCGGACCTTACCATAAAAAATAAGGCCACACTGTGTATGTGTTGTACAGTAAATATGTGTCAACCCAGTGTGGTTGGTTTAGTGGCCTAGTGGTTAAGGCATCCGACCGGTAATCTGGAGACCCAGGTTCGATTCCTGGCTGAGCCACATTTTCACTTAATTACTTAGTTGTTGATTTCTGTTCCCAAATTAACCTTGTCTATATATATATTATTTCGTAGCAGATATGCATATATATCACTTTATGTACAAGACTGATCTAATGGACAAATAAATAAAATAATAATAAAAAAAGAGCTACTTGCCTGGCAAGATTTATAAAGATTTATTTAGCACATCCACATTGGCTCAGACCAGCGGAAAATAATACTTAAACATTATATGGCGACAAGTCTAGGATTCGGCTCTGTTCTTCTTCTTCTTCTTCTTCTTTTTTTTTAGTCTTCGTGTCGTGATTTTCCAAGCGCACGTGTCCAACACGCACCACTGCAGAGAAGCTCGGTCACCTTCACGTGACTAAAGTCACCTTTCGTGCTAAGAAAGTGACAGACCGTGGGAAATTGCTTGAAAGCTCGAAAGATGTTTTCAAAGCAAACCTTCGATTCTTTTTCATTTATTTCTGCAAGAGATGCCTCAATGAGTAATTTGGGTCGTTTGTCTGTCCAGATCTCGAATCCTAAACCGTTCCTTAAGCGTTTACCTTCTCAAACGCTCAGCAGAAATTAAATCCGTCTATGTAAACAATGTCGGATTAGATATTTTGCGATCAATAAATTATATTCTCCTCGTTAGCTTTAGCGCAGTGGTCATCGTAACCGCTTTTGATGCGGATAATCCCAGGTTCGAACTGCTATAAAGGTAACTTACACGGATTTTTTTTTCTTTTCTCTTTTTATAGCTTTGTCTGTTTTGTTTTTTTACAATATTACTAACGTTATCAATGGTTGACCTGCAAAGCAATTCGGAAGTTTTTAAAGGGAAATATGTTGAAAAGGTACAAACAAATATAAGCGCTATGCGTCCGGTGTAAAGGGGGACAGACAGACTTCTCTTTTTCTCCTGTTTCCCGCCAACTTAGGGGATATACAATGTAGTTTTGCAGGCACGAGTTTAGGCTAATTGTAGCCTTTTGTTTTATCAAATTTTATCCCGAATATGTAGTCCACTTTCCTTGAATTTCATTGTAGAAACACATAGACACCAAAAAAAAATTTTCTGTTTATCGTCATTTTATCTTCTTACCGAGATGTGGACAGCGTTTATGTAGGAAGTGGGTTCATTGTCATCAATTGCAGTGAGCATAACGCGATAAAAGTCAGCTGCGGCAAAATGATTCATTAGTGTTAGTGTGCGTGCGACTACGTCTACTGTATAAGATGCTGTAGACACTACCACACAACACTTACTGAAGGGGTCTCGGCTTTTTTCTCTTCAGAACAAGCGTAAATGAAGTGGCGGGGCGTGGGGGAGGGGGGCTGTCTTACTGTAAAGCAAAAGTGGCGAAACGAAAATTAGCATTTGACACGTTTTCTCTATAAAAACGACGAAGTTTTCTTTTATCACATTTCTTGTATGTCTGTAGTGTGTGACCCAAAATAAGTAAACCACGACTTAAAACTCAATGCAGAATCTCATGTTACGCACTAATATATCCGGACTTCTGTTCTTGTCCTTGTTTTCCGGATATGAAGCAACGAGGCAACTTCCTTTAGTAAGGACAGGGCTGACTTTATTGAGTGTCTGAAAGGAGCGCAAAATAAAACGAAAAAAGGGACAAAAAAAATGTTTGGAAAATCTGTAACAAAATATTTTAACTAAACCAACGCGTGAGCAGTAAATTATCCAAGCTGACTGCATTCCTTAATATGCGAAACCGTCTTTGTCAGACTGCAATATGAGGAGATTCACAAGCTGTCACCTACTTTTTCCGTCGATCCTCTCTGAACGATGTGCGTTACGAGCAACTATTAGGTTACTTACCTTGAACTCAGACTCAAATCGTGACATTTTATTTTCTTTAGTCACGTCATCCATCAGGCGAGCGAGCGTGATCCTCAAGTCATGGGTGTATGTCTGAGTATTGCCGCACTACACAGCTTCCAAAATGGCGTCGTGACAAAAGGTGTACTGCTCCTGGAAGAGAAAATAAAGAAATACAATTTAACTCGACTCTCTTCTTTCCAGCTTTTTACTTGTTCATACTGCAATGTCAAGCTAGGCGTTGTTCATTCATTACAACAACAACAACAACAATCTTTATTATTTATACCTTTTCTTACAATTAGCATTACATTTTTTAAAGGAATTTAGATCTGTAAAAAGGGGGAAAAAAGCTAAACCATTACCATTTAAAGGTGTCTAGGGGCTAAATAAACTTAAGTTTCCTAGTTAGCCCCTAGCTAAGGAAAGTTAATTAAACAAATTGTAGCAGATACGACAAGAACAACACAGAAACAACAACAGATACACACCTTTAAAATCTAAGACGAAAAAATATACACATATATAGGCAGTCGTTGGCATGATTTTACTTACTGGATTGCGTTTTAAGAAGAAATTCTTTTAATTTGCCAGGAAAGGTAAAAGTGTTAAGATTTTTCAAGCTAGTTGGAAGATCTTGCCAAAGGTCAACTACAACTGAAGATACAGATTGTTATCCAATGTTGGTTCTTGTGCACGGCTTATAAAAATTTTTATTAGTGGCATATCTGGTATTGTAACTATGAATATCAGTAGCATACTGAAAATAGTTTTCAAAGATGTTTGGTAGTGCTTTGCTATGCCAACGATGTGCAAATTTAAGTGCTTGCAATTTAAAGATAGAATTACCTGATAGGATATCTAATAGGTTCATAAAGGGAAAAGCACTTTCAGTGTTCTTTCCATGAGTAGTGGCAAAAAATATTGTTCTTATTACTGTGTTTTGTTTTGTTTGTACTTTTTTAATTTGAGTTTTATACCCACTCCCCATGCAAGAATAGCATAAGATATGTGAGGATTGACAAGACTATACTAAAGTTGTTTTAATTGGGCTAGAGACATATAATGCCTTAGTTTGCTAAAAATCCCAGTATTTCGGGCAATTCTAGAGCAGACGTAAGCTATGTGGTGCTTCCATGAAAGCTTTTCATCAAGTAAGACACCTAAAGCACACACCTCCGTTTGAACCATGGCTGTCCTTCTAGTTCTCAGGTAAGCCACATAGTTGGAAATGTCGATTGTGTTCTCTGTTTTTATGCGATCCAGCATGCTGTCAGTTTCCATGAACGTGCCTGTTCGACCAACGCCAGCACTAAAAAGTAAAGTAAAGAAACCACACCAAATAAATAAACAATAACAATAACAATGACGACGACGACGATAATGATGATGATAGACTGTTAAAGTGCCTATGACCCCAAAAATCTTTTTTTGCCCAGTTGAATCTCTGTATGGAACTGAGAAAAATACCGCAAAAATTTTTGAATTCGTTTATAACCGCGATTTTTTATGATGTTTTAAAGAGCGGGAAAATAGCCCTTTTTGACGGGCATAAAGTTCTTGGGGGAGGGTTGCGTTACAATGTTTTGAGTGGAGATCCCACGATCATTGCTGTAGTATGCTGTAATAACGACAACCGAAACGACAGTGGCCATATGTCGTTTTTCAATTTTCCTTCAAAACTCTCTCAGAGATCACAGTGGATTGCCGTGATAAAGCGAGATGAAGGGTCGCTTTTTGGAGTTAGTTAGTCGAGTCGTGACCAGCTAGTGAACTTGTCAAAGGTATGTGTTCGACTTTTTCTTTCGATTTAAGACTCGTCAGCTAACACATGAAGTATTTACTCAATACATATCCAGAGCAACTGTAGTCGATTCTACCAGTCTCCTTACATCCTAGATCAACAAAGGCTTTACGCACATGTGATCGGCTTCCTCGTGGGGTCGACCCCCGGGCTAACCAGGGGGATCGTAAAATCGGTCAAGCAAACTTGAGGAATTTCCCCGGGGGTTCGGGGAATCTCTCAAGACAAAGTCCCCTGGGTAAAGTGTCTCTCAGCTGAAAATCCCTGTCACATCCTTTTCAAATTTGTGAATTCCCCTACCCCCTAATCTTTGATCGTAAAACAATGTCAAGATTTTCCCCTACCCTCGGATAAAGAATTCCATCCATCTCCTTGTATTCCCCCAGATATCTCCCTGGTAGGCCCGGGGGTCGACCCCACGGGGAAGCCGATAACATGTGCATTAGGCCCGTTTCAAACGTCGTGCTACTGCCGTGTCGAACTCAATTAATCGAATTAAATCCGACTTACGCACGACGTTTGAAACCAAGTCGTGCTACTGCCGTGTAGGACGGCAAGCCTTGCCGTGCTACACGTCTGTAGCACGACTTGATTTCAAACGTCGTGCTACTGCCGTGCCGAACTCAACTCATAAATTAACATTTTGGATTTGCTTCGTACAACGGTTAGACAGTGTTTTTATTACGGCAGCCAAAGATTCTGGGTACCAGATTGGGCAACAGCTTTTTATTCGACGGAATTAAATTCGACGTCTGAAACCAAGTCGTTCTGGAGTCGTGCGACAGTCGAACTAGCTAAGCACGGCAGTAGCACGACGTTTGAAACGGGCCTTACTCTTCTGCGCTCCGCTCACTTCAAGCCAAGCGATAAAAATAACCGGGCTTCCAAGTCTAAAACCAGGAGTTGTGCCATCGCAGTTTGCATAGACCAAGGACAGTAAAAACCGCCCACAAGATAAACTTGATCTGGGAAATGAGTTTGAAACGACAAATTAAAACGCTGACAACACGGGAGAATCTCATTGAATACAGATAGCCAAATCCGAGTCAATGAAAACAAACAAATCAGTGCCATGAATGTTTGACAGCTTGGACCAAAAGCAGCAAAAAATCTAAAGTAAGATCAAAGAACACTGGTAGATTCGAATAATTGACGGCAGTTGCTCTGGATAGGTATTGAGTAAATATTTCATGAATAAAACGTGGTAGCTGAGTCTTAAATCGAAGGAAAAAGTTGACCACTAGTATAAACACGTGCCAACAACACGACTCTACACGCTCACCCCAAACAGTGGCCCTTCATCTCGCTTTATCGCGGCAATCCACTGCGATCTCTGCGAGGGATTTGAGGGAAGCTGAAAAACGACAAATTCTCGCAACTTTCGATTCGCTTGTCGTCATTACAGCATACTACAGCAATGATCGTGGGTCACGATTGCGTGTATCTCGACTCAAAACATTGTAACGCAACTTTATGGCCCGTCCAGCCTCGCTTTGGTGCAACACACAATCTAAGATGGCGTTACGTGACAAGGGAGTATACTGATGCTTTGTTTTCGGTTGTAGCAACGGGCTAAACAAGGTTAAGGGTTTATCATTGCACCCAGTATCTTTTGAAGGGGCTGACGATCCGAAGAAACGCAAGAGAAGAACAAATTAGGTCCACTTTGTCAAAATCAAAGCGTGTTCATTGGAGCCCACGAAGTACTCGGCAGTACAGTGTGTGAACCACGAAAATTTGGTTTATCAACGGAGTTGATAATGTAAATTGACCACCGTACAGGGATTCGATTAGCTTTTTTTATTAAATGACGTTTCGAGCGTTAGCCCTTCGTCGGAGCGAATCGAGGAATTGTGGGTTGTGTATGGTTTATATACAGGAAATGGAGCTACGCTATTGGTGGTAACATGGTAACGTGAAAAACATGAATAAATTAATTGAATGAAAAGCGCTCGTTGACACCGTGGGGATTAAGAGTGCCAATTTGAAAGATTAGTTTTTGCTCGAGATTTTTACGGCTTTCCGTGGTACCTTGATGTAGGGAAAGGCCGGAGATCGACATGTGTTGTTTGGAATGGTTAGGGAGATTAAAATGCCGAGCGACAGGTTTGGATGCGTCTTTGTCATCTTTCTCAACATCACGAAGATGTTCTCGGAATCGGTCACCTAGTCGTCTTCCTGTTTCGCCGATGTATAACTTTTTGCATAATGTGCAGGTTATGCAATAGATAACATTTGCGGAGGTACACGTGAAACGATCAGTGATCTTAACAGATCGCTTAGGGCCCGATATTTTGTCAGTGTTTTGAATGAAAGGACAAGTTTTGCATCGCGAGCGCGCGCATTTAAAAGTGCCAGGTTGTTCAGTCGTTTTGAATGCGCTTTTAACTAGAAAGTTACCTACATTTTTGTCGCGTTTGAATGAAATCAGTGGTGGTTCCGAAAAGATTCTAGCAGTTTCTGGATCATTTTGCAGTATCTTAAAGTTATTTAGAATGATGGCTTTAACTGGGTTATTATGCGGGTGAAATGTGAGGGTGAATGGAATTCTGTCATTCTTTTCCTTTTGTGACGTCTGTAGTGCTGACTGTTGATCAATCTGCTGAGCGCGGTGATGGCCCGATTGAACTACAGAGTCAGGATAGCCACGTTTCTCGAAAAAATGGCACATTTCCTCTGATTTGTTGGAAAAATCAGAGTCATCACTACATAGACGTCGAAGTCTAAGAAATTGAGAATAGGGAATGGCATTTTTGACATGAGATGGATGTGAAGATGAATACAACAAATAACTGTGAGAATCGGTGGGTTTGTAGTGCACACTGGTACATAAGCCGTTGCCGCTGATAAAAACTTTGATATCAAGAAAGGCCAGGGAAGTTTCCGAAATTTCCCAGGTATATTTTAGAGCCGGGTGAAAGGAATTAACGGCGCTTATAAATTGATTGATTTCCTCCTTGCTAGACGAAATTGCGCCGATACAGTCGTCAATGTAGCGACCGTAGAGTTCAGGTTTAGGGCCGTTGTACTGATTGAAAAATTGGTACTCGACGTACCCTACAAAAAGATTGGCGTAGCTAGGTCCCATTTTTGTGCCCATCGCTACACCATTAATTTGCTTGTAATAGTTATCAGCGAAAGAAAAACAGTTAAGTGTTAAAACTAGTTCAGCTAGGCGGAGTAGCGTTTCCGAGCTAGGTTCCTTGACGGTGCGTTGATCGAAAAAATACTTAAGTGCTTGAAGACCTTCGCCGTTAGGAATGACAGTGTATAGAGATGTAATATCCATGGTGAAAATTAGTTTGTCTTCGCCGGTGAAATTGAAATCGCGAAAAATTTCAAGTGCGTGTTGACTGTCTTTAATGTAAGATGGCAAAGATTTGACGATGGGCGCCATAATCTTGTCTAAATAGCTAGAAATGAGTTCGGTAGGGCAACTACAGGCAGAAACGATAGGTCGACCCGGGTTGTTAGGTTTGTGGATTTTGGGTAAAAAGTAAATACAGTGTGTGTGTACAGTGTGTGAATACGTTTTTTTCCCGTCTTTCACTCACTTTGTATTTGTAAAATTTTGCTGGTTTCCAAGAGTGCATTCCTCTAAAATATCTGTGTGTCTCATTTTATTCAAAGGAGGAAAGACGTGCTGGTCCGCTTGTGTCGAACCCAAGCAAAAACGTCGAAGAAAATGCAAGGAATCAGCATATTTGTCTACCACCTTTAGTCGCTTTTGCAATTTCATTTCAAGTTTGTCCTCCATTTTCCTTTTTGCTTCATTGTGAGCCAGCCATTCCTCGTCTGCTATCGCCTCATTGGCATAATCATCTCCAGGTTCCTCGTCATCTGAGGTTTCTTGTTCGCTCGCATTTGACGAACCTTCGACTTCTAAGTTGTACTCGACATCCGTTTCTGCGGCCTCAGAATCCGAGCTAGAGTCAAACCCAGCATCGCTGGACGACATTGTGAATAGATTTGATAATCCCATTTTTTTAGTCAAACAAAAGTTCATTGTAATAATTGTGAAAACTTGTGAATAACTTGTGAAAACTTGTGAAAGCTGTAATGGCTAGTCTGACAACTGTTGTTTCGTCGCTGCGAAGCGACTCTTCAGAGACCTTCCTGATATCTGGCTAACTCGTTGAGCGTCTCGCTCAAAGTCCAGTTCGCAATCAGTTCAGCAGAAGCAATCTCGCCTTATATCGCATAAGGAATCCTTATGCAGAAGCAATTCCCGACCGCTAGCGGTCGGGAATCCTTATGCGATATAAGGCGAGATTGCTTCTGCTGAACTGATTGCGAACGGGACTTTGAGCGAGATGCTCAACGAGTTTGCCAGATATCAGGAAGGTCTCTGAAGAGTCGCTTGGCAGCGACGAAACAACAGTTGTCAGACTAGCCATTACAGCTTTCACAAGTTAAGTTTTCACAAACAAAAGTTCTTTCAGCAAAATACTAAGCCCTGAAAACGCTTGATCCCATTCATTTTAACTTGATTTTATACATACTTTTATTATTATTATGTAAGTTGGGGCTGGATTTCAATTGGGACACCGTCCTGTTTCCTGCTCCAGTTGCTGTTATCTATTTCTTCTTTATCCATTTCTTTCTTTATCCATTATTTATGTATATGAATGCAACGAATTCAATAAAGTCATAAAGTTAAGTAAAAACCAAAGCGACGCGAGCAATGGCGTGGAATGACGTCACTAGTCCCATTATCCCATTTGCTCGGTCGTGCATTAAGTGGCGCCCACTTTAAAAATAGACAGTCGTGGACTGCATGTGGCTACTGCTGAAGCTCTTTCATTTTCACGAGAAAAGGATACGAAACGTTTGTCAGTGTTGTTTGCTGTTTAAGCTGCGTCACTCGAGTCGCAACCAAGCGTGTATAGCGTTATCTGATGAGAGATTTTTTCGAAGTTTACCCATGTATACAATGCGCAAACGTATATAAAGAGCACCCTATCATCAAGCCAATTCTCCATAAAGGAAAAAAATGGTAGTACAGTATAACTATCCGTTAAATACCTTCCATCCGTACGCGTTCAGTGAAAATTCTCACCTGTACGAGCGGATGGAGTTATCTACTCGCGAAAAAATTCTCTGCCGGTTTGGGTAAGGTCATCAGTTTCAAAATAACTCTCATCCGTTCTAGCTAAAAAATTATTTTGCAGAGGCTGTCAAAGATTCAAAATCTTTTGATCATGAAAATCGTCGGAGGCACATTTCACAGGAGATGTTTTATATCTTTCTTTCTCGCCGCGTTACGCTTGATTGAACATATCACTTCACGACTATTTGTTACCTTTTCGGGCGGCTTCCATCGGATGCATGAAAATATTTGTTATCTTTGCATTCGGTTGCGTCAGAACTTAAAGTGTAAGAGAATGAAAGGGAAAATGTTTCCACAGCAACCACGAAGAGTCTATGAGCATATGAAGATTCCTTATATGGGTCTCTGGGTCATTCTCACATGCCGTCTCTACGCTCGGGAATACACTATTCTTGTCAGATAAAGTAGTTTTCCCGGCACACGAAACACAAACCTGAAAGTGGTCGAAAGCCTTCTAAAAATCAGAGAAATATAGCTCATTTATTTCGTCTTTCTTGTGAGCTTCTGTACTTCGAGCAAAATAATTTTGAACGAACTGTGCGTTGCGTCACCATATGCAAATAAGCGGGCGACTTGTTTTCGTGGTATGCAAATTTTTGGCGTCCGCTCACAGTTAATTTTTGCTTTGCATGCATGTTTACAAAGACTCGGTCGTGGGACAGACGATGGCCAGATTTTGCAACTTTAACACCCTTGAAAAGTGAATATAACTAGTCAAGATTAAGTAAAAAAAAAAAAAAAAAAAACGCAAAGCGTTTCAAACAGGTGCAAAGATGTATTTTAGCGAAAAAAAAATTTGGTGCACTTTAAAACAATAAGGACGTAGTCCGCAATCTGAGACGAATAAAGGACGAAAAGAAGTATGTATGTATGTACGTACGTACGTATGTATGTATGTATCTATGTATCTATGTAGCTATGTATGTATCTATGTATGTAAAATAAAGTGTAACAAACACGCGAAGAACTATATGTATGTTGGCATGAAGATCATGACAATGATGCGACCACGACTCAGTCTCGTTTGCACTCAGAAAAATGAGGGAACAAGGTTAATGGGACCTGCGCTAGAGTGAATACGCCCGCCCGGCCGGGTCACTGAACACAAAACTGTAAAAGGGGCTTATTCTCGAGATACACATCCACACCAGTAAAAGTTTAATGTTTTTTTTCGCTAACCAAAACAATCAGCTGTTGACTTGTTGTCTAGGTTTCGTTGTTGGGTATACAGTGCATACCGTGCGTTTTTGTATCGTTGAAGGAAATCTTTTTAAACAACGTACCTTGGGTGGCAATGTAAGCATTGGGTTTGTTGTATCCCTGAAAACAATGAGAAAAACAAAAACAATTTGTGTAAAATATGAGAAAAATCTAATCAATAATAAAAGTTCCTGATTAGACATAATTGAAATGTAGTAAGCAGTTAAAACAGCCACAAACAAAATCTCACAACACAACTAATAAATAAATAAATAAATAAATAAATAAATAAATGAATGAAAGAATACGTAAAAATATGGACTCGCAAATGAAGATAGATATTACTGTCATGTTCCACTTATGTCAATCCGTGAGGCATTGATATAGTCCGAGCCCACGATCCCATAAATAGTGGACATGGAGCACCAAAACGTGAATGGTCATCTGTGAAAAGTCAAAAACCAGCTGAGCTCAAGGTTCTAAAGCGAGACAATTAAGCTCTCTTCTCAAATCAGAAGGGAAGATGTTCTCTCGTACATGGTTCTCTTATTAGGAATTTAACCTAAATGAAATAAGACAGATATCAGAATCTTACACGCGATGATGTTGGCGTATCTGTTCTTTGTCTTGTTCTCTGGCAGCAGGGCAGCACTAGCTGCATATTCTTGGCCACAGCCAAGTTTCTGGAAAATAGACAATCAACTAAAATGGATAAAATAAACTAAGGAAGTGCCCTAGAGGATGATCAATAACTTATTTGCAGCTGTGATTTAAATTCGGTTTACAGCATTCGAAAAAACACTCTCGTATACTAGCGCCAAACGTAAGATTCCTTTTTAGTCAGCTCTATAAGGAACGTTTTGCACGTTTTGTTAACTGCATTACACCAAGGCACAAATCCAAGCTAAGTTTTAACTCTTCAGGCTAAATTACGGTTATCAGCCAGTGCCCCTGAAGGTGCTCTCATAGCCATAAGCTACAATTAACACTGGAAAACGGGAACTTTGTCCTAACAATAATCACCATTTGATCGAACATAAAGATCAGGGCAACAGAGCAATGAAAATCAAGAGTAAAACGCCTTACTGTTTTTAATTATTTACAGCAGCACTAGTAACATAAGAAACAAGCGCAAAACACGAACGAGAATAAACGTTTTGAAATAGGGACGTTATGGGTAAAGACTGAGTTAACGGTATAACAAGATCAACATAAAAATTAACCACCGATCTTCGAAATGAGAGTGCGAAGGAAGCTAGAGGAACTAAAGAAATTCATTACGTTGTACTCGGTCAGTGTATCCTCGGTCATCAGACTTGTGCAGTTTTGCCACGTGCTTAGCGAGCTGTTCCACTGGAATTGGAGGGTGGTCTGCATCATTGATAACCTCGCCCGGTACAGCAAGAACTCTCCTCTTTCCACCTGAAACAGTGAGTACAGTGGAACGCCGTTGATGGGAACAACAAAGGGACATGCCAAAGTGTCCGCTTTATCAGGGAGGCCGTACTAAGCGGGCTAATTTAAGAGAAAATATAGGACCTTTTGAGTTGTCGGGACAAAGAAAACTGTCCGTCATAAGCGGGTGTCCCAAAAGCGGGGTTCCACTGTGTAACAAGCTGACATTTCCCGAAACTGGCATCACACAGGTACCAAGGGCTCTGCGCGCTTTAAGTGATGTTTTGCGGTGAAGGTGTCTTGTCACTGTAGAATATTATTAATCGAATCCATCGCACAAGAACGTAACTGCTGTAATAAAACTAATTGTCAACGTGAACAAATGGAATTATAAGTCTCAGATAATAATACGCTCACAAATGACAAAGAAAGTAACCAGTTTTCGCAGTTTACCACAGGACTGGAGTACAGTGAGGGCCGTAGGTAAGGCAGGTACCCAAGTAAGTGGCTGAGGATTTGAACTATCTTTGAGGTACAAGAGAGACTGAGTATAAATTTTGGTTTTGTGTATGTGGTAACATCTCTGTTAAAAAGACTTCAGTGAAAGAATAACGCCTAAACTCACTGGACCTTCTCATGTCAAACTCCCGCCGCTTCCGCTTCTGATTTTCCACATCAAGGTTTGGATTCCTCGGTCTGTTGGATCTGCACAAAAAAAATAAATAAATAAAATAACGGGCAAAGTTAACCTTCTTACACTCTACGGAAAAGTCTTTAACGGTCAGTAAAAAGGCTCTAAATGCATCCTGTCGATACAACCAAAACCCCAAGTTATTCAAACGCCGTTAGAACAGCGTTCGAATTGTTCGTTTCTAGCCACTGCTTCAAATATACTGTGTCTTTGTCACGTTTGTCGTGCGTATAACAGCTAATTCAAGAATTAAACAACAGAACTTTTAGTCACGGAGCATTCAACTATCAGAGCTTGCCAGATTGAAACTGGTTTCGAATTTGCTCTTTTCAAGTTGAACCCCGCCTGAGGTTTGTTTGTTTGTTCTTAATTGGCCCTAAAAGAAGAAAAGACACTTGTGAAGGGTTCTGACTTTTTATTTTGTTAATGAGATGTAATGAGATAATCCAGTACGACCTATTCCCCATTCCAAAAACTATGACGAGGCTAAATGGAGGAGAAAATTGTGAGATCGCTTAAGTAGACATAACGTGCTACAGTGTAGTTGGTTCTTTCTTGTGTTACGTGCCCCTGCACCTGCCGTTACGCCAAGCGACGTCACACCATTTGTCAGATTGCCAATGAAACCTGATAAGTGACCATTCAAATGAGAGCATCTGTAGAGAACCAGCCTGCATGGCCGGCAATGAAAGGAGAGGTGAGATGAGATTCACAGCGCGTGAGAGAAAACACGAAGCGATCTCCCCTTTCCCTGGCCTTTCAGTGCCAGCCATGCAGGTTGGATCAGAAATTTCTTGTCGTTCCGTTTAGAACGATTTTAACGTTGGGGGTCTAACATTTCAGCTCGAGGATTTAAGACTACAAGTAGTTAAGGAAGCCCCTCCGCGGTACGTTTCTTTTACAAGACTGTGGATGGTGTTTGCAACTCTTCAATTTGTGGCTCAAATGCTGCTCAAAGGAAACTACAGGGCAGTACTTTTGCACATAACGTCAAACTACCTTTTATAAAGAAGAGTCGCAATGGCGATGATCACGATAAGAATTAAAGCTCCCAGAATACCAGCGATTATGGCAACGTTTCTGTCAGACCTAGACTTGTTTACTACTGGGTCGTCCCCTGAAAAATAAAGAAATAAATACTGAAATAAACAAGTGAGTGAAAGACAAGAGTGCGTGCGTGAATGAGTGAATGGGTAAGTAAGTGAGTGCGTTTTTGCGCACATGACTGACTGACTGACTGACTGACTGACTGACTGACTGACTGACTGACTGACTGACTGACTGACTGGGTAACTGATTGACTTGCTGGCTGGCTGGCTGGCTGGCTGGCTAACTGACCGAATGACTGACTGATTGGCTGGCTGGCTGGCTGGCTCACAGAGTCGAACGAAAGCACAGACAAGGAAAAGAGTCAAGTCAGCCACGTACTATCGTATGTAGATTGCGCGATTGGAAGCAAAGAGAACAAGTGCTACGCAAAGCTCGCAAAGAGAAACCAAGTGGCATTCATATCAGCGAAGATTTAGCGCTGGCTACTCTTAAAAAAGCGGGAGCCCTTGATACCGAAGTTGAAAGCTGCCAAAGAGGCTGGAAAGGTCGCTTACTTTGTTCTGGATCGCTTGGTCATTCGAGATAAACCGACGACTTGAGTCAGATGAGTAATACATTAGCTTCATTACCTTTTAGTCACTTAGATGATGAAATATTTCGACTAACGCTGTTTGAGCTGAACAATGGCTCCATAAATTTTGATCCCGAGAGGCTTGATACTTTAAAATTCAACCCTCTATTGTCTACTTCGTACAGAAATTTTAGTCTGTGCAAAGATCGCGATCCGGATTCTAATTTTTACTCTCAATCCCAAGATTGTGAATATTATTCCGAAGCTAGCTTTAATAATCGTTTCGCTGATCTGAATATTAATGCTAAAAATAGAGGTAACCTAGCACTTCTTCACCTAAACATTCATAGTATTTCCCATAAGTTGGATAAATTTTCTAATTTTTTAGGAAGTGTTGTGCTTAGATTTTCTGTTATCGGTATTTCTGAAACGTGGCTAGATGTTTCCAGTCATTCGTGTGATATCCCTGGTTTCAATTTTATTCATAATCATAGGGCTGGTAGGACTGGTGGAGGTGTCGGCCTTTATCTCGCTGATTATTTAGAGTTTAAACCCCGTGCTGACTTGGTATTTTCCGAAGATTGTGCTGAGTCTTTGTTTGTTGAAATCAATAGAACAAAGGGAAAAAA
>JAEMWC010000202.1:465000-535000 GCA_016490735.1 Pachyseris speciosa | reverse complement strand
AGAATTAATTATGCTGTTTTTTTCTTACTTATACTTTTTTTCTCTTACCCCATCAACGATAGTCACTCCTCTTACGTACACCTTGTACTTTGTTTCTGGCTCCAAAGGCTTGTTTTCGTAACCTCCGTACTTTTTTCCATTTCCTACAACAAAATCTCTGTGATTGTTGATTTCTTCTCGATTAAACCTGGCAGCAATGTAGAATTTTTCGCCGTTTCTCTTTGCTTCCTCGTAACCAAAGATTTCGTCGGGTAAAGATACCGCGCTTCTTTTGCTCACTTTTCCAAGTTTTTCAACTACAACTTCATGAGCACTGGAAAAAAAGGTAGAGCCACAGATCGCGATTACACTAATGCGTATACTTGTTTGCAGGAGGACACTTGAGACTGGGATAAAAATCTCTCGAACTCTTCTGAGCTTTTCCTAATCACAGCCTAAAACGTTACTGAAGTTGTAACATATACTGCAGCAGGTTGTACAGTATTAGTCAAACTTCACTTACCATTATAACGTAGCTGCTAAATTCGTGTGTGCAAATTCAATTGCGCGAGCGTGATTCATATTCCTATTGTGCACGCTGATGACGAAGCAGAGGGAATTTCTCTTTACGCAATATTTAAACTACCGCGTTGAAAACGTTCTAAAACAATTGGTTCATGCGTCAGTTGTGCATCCATCGAGATATGAAGTACTTGGGAAGTTTGGAGAGCACTCAAGAAGCAAGAGTTACTCTCGGCAAGCATTTTTCGTGCTCTCCAAATTTCCCGCGTGTTTCGTATCTCCATGAATGACGTTGACGCATGAACCAATTGTCAGCAGCACCCAACGATCCAAATCAACCAAAAGCTGTAGAAAGGCATTTTTAAGTGCCTTATGGTGTTTGAAGTCTGTTTAAAGAGATATTTTCAGAAGCTAGAAAAAGTTCATCTGTTCGGATTCCCCAGCTGAAATTTTAATTGCCCGAAAATGTTAGGGAACAAAATCTTCCTTTGAGAAAATCCAAACTGAAATGAACTTTCCACGAGCTTTCTAGGGAACTATTTTCTTTCCGAAAATGCTAGTTGACGTTTTTGACTGCCAAACACAGCAATTACGACCTTTCCGAAAACCTCAGGGGCTATGATTTCCCAATTTCGAATCTTTTAGGCCACGTTTTAGTTACGAAAATCCGAGTGCACTCTTTAATCGATGCCGAAAGCACAAGGCGAATTACCTTCCATCGAACAGATATCTACCGAAACTTGTCGTTGGGTGCCCCTGAATTGTTAAATGAACCAATCAATGTTACAGTACGTTTACAACTTTTTGTCTGTAGTGTCAAGAAAATGTGAACACATCACTTATACTCCAAAGAATCTACGCTGGCTTCCCGCAAAAAACAATTCTAAACTACCGGGATGCTATTTTAGCATTCAAAATAATGCATGACGGCGGCTGTGCAGGCATTTTGTTTGCGAGTGCCGTTTAAAGTAGAAGTTTGTGTATTAGGTCGCCATCTTGAATTTTCTAACCGTGGAGAGTTGGAACTAATCCTTGGTCACATTTGCGTCTCGCCCCAGTCTCCTTGTTCATTAAACCCAGGATCCTTTTCGTGAAAATACTTAGCCCTCACGCGCCCCAAAAGACAACTGTTGAGCTGGCTACTTGCGTACCTGAATGTTTCACATCGCAATTTATAACCAGAGGCCAGGTATCTTAACGTGTACTAAGTGAGAAGGCCGTACAAGGTGTTTTTCATCATTACAAGACTAACAGTCACAGTTGAAACGTGGGGTTTAAATCTCCACTAACTCCATCGTGGCACAAGCGACATGGAGTTACATTTTCTTGTAACGTTTCAGTATTTTTAAGACGTTCAAGAAAATCACACTAACTCAAGCCAATGCAAGCATGCCTAGATGCCTTCAACGGTGTGACCTCAACTGTTGTATCCACCCATGCAATTCATTCAAATGCCTCCGCCTAAGGGAGACTTTCAATTGAGCGTCAAAAAACCAAACTCATAGCAATTACTAACGAAACATAACAGACTCAAACAGCGCAATGAGCCAACCAGAGTTCGAAAAAAGCATGCAGCCGGCGCCGCAAAGCGTGCGAGAAAGGAACGATTGGTTTTGGTTTTGCATCTCACTGGTTGAGAAAGTGGCGCGAGTTTTGCTAACCAATCACAAAGCGAAGCGATGCAAAACCACAGCAAACGAGAATTATTCATGACACTCAACTGAAAACCACGCCAATGTACACTATACAGTAAGTAACTCACATGACCTCCCCATTGACATCTGAGGATGGCGTCAGGGAAATGGTAATGGTCGATGGCGTGACTTTATCTTCAAGAACACGAGGCGTTGGTGGAGGAGGAGGAGCTAGAGAGAAAGCAGAATTCAGTACGCGGCAGAACGACTCGGGAATTTGGTACTTCTGTATTTTTACTTGCATACACTAAACCTTTCTTCACTCATCATCCCCTGTAACTCTAATTCCATGCTGTACCACTGCAAAGGTCATAGTTTGAGAATTAAGGGCGGGGCTGCAAAAGGTGAGGGGGTGGGGGGGGGGGGGCATGGAAGGAACGTGTGATCCAACATGTAGACTTGCAAATGAAATCGTGCACGAAACAATCTTTAGCCTTAAAATGTACCATCAAATCTTGTCTCGTTAAGCGCATGGCGCACACTGGCATTAAATCCCTAGCAGTAAACAAGATGTTTGTCACATGAACCTAGTTTAATGGCCTAAGCTTCCAATTAACTTTATGAAACTTCTGCGGTGACGTGTCCACTGACATGACAGGACCTTTGCTGCGAAACTTTACAATTAACTTTGTGAAACTTTTGTGGTGACGTGTCCACTGACATGACCGGACCTTTGCTGCGAAACTTTGCAATTAACTTTGTGAAACTTTTGCGGTGACGTGTCCACTGACATGACCGGACCTTCGCTGCGAAACTTTGCAATTAACTTTGTGAAACTTTTGCAGTGACGTGTCCACTGACATGACAGGACCTTTGCTGCGAAACTTTGCAATTAACTTTGTGAAACTTTTGCAGTGACGTGTCCACTGACATGACCGGACCTTTGCTGAGAAACTTTTCAATTAACTTTGCGAAACGTATGACGAGTTCACTGACATGACAGGACCTTTGCTGCGAAACTTTGCTATTGATTTTTTGAAACTTTCGTGGTGACGTGTCCACTTACCGTTTTCGTTTTCATAGGTGACTTGAAGGCAGTAGCATATTCCTTTGCTTCTTGCTACTTAATGCCAGGTCTCGTTAACTGGGAAAATTTTTGCTAGACGTGGCCCAAAATCGCGCCAGCAGACACATTGATAGGTAAGATATCATTTAGAGATTTATAACATTACTTAGTGGTGCACAAATGTGGTACGTATTTAGTATACTTGTGAGACAAACCATGCATAACACCTTTTCATCAAAAAGCTGGAAAATGAGGCCGCTATAGCTTCAAGAACGTATCATTTTGGCAAATGAAATATAATATTTCAGCACATGTACATTTAACGTACGACTTAACTCTTTTCTAAGTAAGACTCAGTGACGACATTATTCATGACATCACTAAAAAAAACATGAAATACAACTTTGCATATGGATCAGACAGGATGGTAACAATACACGATTGTATTTTAAAACTTTGAAATACTAAAATTAAACGCGAAGAAAACAAAACTACACTTATATAATAAACTGATTTGTTTCACTGCGATGTGCGTTCAAACTTTCTTTTTAAAGAAGATTTTAAACTTAATGTCGGCTAGTTTTCGAATAGGAAAACATGCACGAAAAAGCTACCCGTGTACCTAACCTGCCTAATGCACCACAATAAACAATAACCTTTTTCGTAACCTTCTTTTATAACAGAACGACACAAAGATCTTCCTCCGAAGATACATAGAGAGGTCCTCAGAAGTTCAAGGTGAGTTTGTTTTGATTTAAAATGCGAAGACAAACATATAACTTAAGGATATGAGGGTCTGGTGGGGTTTCACCGATAGCTGAGAGGTGGCCAAATTATTTAACGTATCGCTTAGATCTGTGTTCGGACAAACGCAACTGATAGCAGAGAAAATACTTAATTATAATTCTTTCTAATAGCTTGAAAATGTCCGAAATTTTAGCTCCTTTGAGATTTGAATCACCCCATCCATACCCTCGCATATGATAAGAGCCAAACAGTGGTAATGAAGGTTCTATAATCTCACCGGCTATTAAATATTTTAGTACACTACTACATTTTCGAGATTCCGATTGGATGAACTCGAACATCTGACTCAAGACTATTCCGCGAATGAAAGCTTTCAAACAATAGAGCCCGTCGGACCAAAACACCCTAATGAATGGTATCCGTTAGCAAAAGTGTGTCTCAATTTAGCTTACAAACAGCCCATCCGCTTAAAAGAGTGGACTAGTTTCATGACACTTACGGCGGGAAACAAAAGATAACAGATTTCTCCAGATTATTTCATCCCACCAGAATTATAATCACAAAAGCAATCAATGTCTCACTGTTGGTTGCTGCTTTATCTTTTATCAGTTATCAGACGTGGAGAGCTGGCTGAATACCTGAGTGACTGAGTCAGACGATATACTGAAGCATTGCAGTTCCAAAACAAGCATTATGTGATAGTTTTTGTGCTTTTATGAAAGTCGACTTGGAGGTGGGAGGTAGGCGAAGTACTTCTAAATGTAGGCTACACAAAAAAATCATCCTGCGTTCTAACGTGGTCATCGTGTAGCATAAATGGGGATACATTTGAAGACGGAGAAAACAGTTAGTCCTGCCACCGACGTCAAGAAAACTAAGAAACAAAAATTGATCAATGGCCTTGGGGTGTACCTCTTGAAATCAAAATTTGCTATTAGAAGACAAGCTTCGATTTCCTTAACTCTCCAACATCGTTTCGACAAAAATCTTTGATTCCAACAGGTATACTACCCTAAGGCAAAAAAACTGTTGCGAGCCTCCTTAACGAGCCCATTAGCCGTCAATCGACACACTTTTCTGTTTCCCGCGTTTCCGGGATTTGAAAATTCTTCGATTGACACCGTACATGCACTTCGTATTTTGGTGGATTTTTATCTACGAGAAGATATGACTTCAGGAAAAAAACTAAAAGTAAACAACATAGGATACAGATAGAAGCCTATTGCCCGTCTTGGGAACGATCTGACATCCGAAATAAACCATTTGACATATTTTGCCCAAAAATTAAGTTAAAATCAATACTTAGCTGGCTGGGTATTTTTCCTCCTTACGCGACTGCTGGCTGGCAAACTGGAAAGATTCCACCCGTGCTGGCTGGCATTTCGTGTTTTGTGGCATTTTCAACCTTGCTGGCTCGTTGAAAAACGAAAAGCTCGTAGCTGGCTGGGATTTTTATTTCTCAAAAGTTTTGCTTGCTGGCATTGAAGAGCGGTTATTTTTTTCCCAGGAAAGTTAAATATTAATGAAGATTAACAAGGGAACACTCAGCTAGTGTTTAGTACATCGTATGATAAAAATTCTCAGAAAAGGTCGTTGGGTACTCCTGAACTGTCGCTTTGGCAAACTTACGCGCGTTTTCTGCCAATCTGCAGAGGCATGTCACTTGTCGCTTCTACTCCTTAGAACGCCTCTTCAACAAGATAAGTGACCGGCCCTCTGATATGTGTTCCAAATTCACATTGTTTACATGATTGAGCAGCTCACGCGTTCATGACCACCGTTTCGAAACTTTCAAAAAGATAAATCCAGCACAGACACATTCAAGCGTGTTCAGTTATCACCTTTTTCTGACACCTATTTGAACGCTGAAAACAAACGAAACAAATGGCTATTCAAAGGTGATGCGTCTATCTCATTGCCGAGGTATTACCTCGTCTAAATCCTGCCACGGTGGGGCGAAGATTCTCCGCAGTTCCGCCTAGGTAACAAGGCTAGACGCGGGAATACCGCGTCAATGACGCGTGTAGGCCCCGCGGCAAGAACGCGGAAAATGAGTCAACAGTTCCAGGCGGTACTGTACACGTGGATGGCTTCACACATAAGGAAAACGGGGAACGTGATGGTATGACTGGTAACTTTTAAGAACCCTTTATGTTCTCAGTACGTGCATTGAAACCATGATTTATATTTCCCGCAAGGGTGTTGTCACGCAACACGAAGTAAGTAAGCACTGACTATTGTGTGCTCCCAAAGGCAATAACTATTATGAATATTTATCAGTGTTTGCATTGAAGTGGTTATTCCAGGGATTTTTGTGGACCTATTTACCGGGATTGATGGGGGAGGGGGAGGACAGTTGGAGGGGGGGGGGGGGGGTGAGGCTGGTGGTGTAGTTGTATGACTAAATAAGAAACCACATGCCCACAAATTAATGTACAGGAAATGAAAATGTACATGTACCTGCTTGTAGCGTTTGCACACAATAATCGGATTCCCTTAACGGTGATCTGCCAACTTTAGTATAACCTGCTACTTTAATGCAGTAGGTTCTGTAAGGTTTCAATCCACTGAGGAGGGTACTTGTTTCATGTGCACTTGTATTCTTGCTAAATTTAGCCTCTTGATAACTCACGTTGTAATACACAGTGTAACCAGTGATGATGCCATTTTGGTCTTTAGGGGATATTTCCTGCCACACGACCCGGATAGAGTGGGCATCCTCTGCCTTAGTGTCATCTTTTATGATACCTGGATCAGAACTGGGGGCTGTGCGGGATGCAAATATATACTGTAATTAATCCTCTGTATATGTGATTAGTTGTGGCTATTATGACTAAAAAAACTATTACTGCAACTAACTCGGAGAGGGGGGGGGGGGGGGGGGTACTCCCTATAATGGCCTATACGGGGAGTAACTGCCCGAAAGGGGTACCTTTTTTACGCCTCAGGTATATGAAAGGGTAGGGATTTCACGAGCCGAAGTATATGAAAGGGTAGGGAGATCTGTCATTTAGGCATTTAAAAGGGCTTCATAAAAATATTTCGAACACACATACCTTATAGCTGTACTGTTCCAATGGAAGGGAAAGGGGTACCATTTGTTAATGGAAGCTATACGAAAGGGGTACCTTTTCTGTCAAAAATGGTTCCCCCGGGAACTAACTACTGATAAGATAAGATCATAGCATTTACAAAAACAAAAGCAAAAAACTTTCTGTAGTTTCTTGGTAAGCCTTGTTTAGTTATATCACATGAGGGCCGTTTATACGAGAGGAAATATGCCGTGGCTAACTCTGGCCGCGGCTTACATAATACGCAAAAGGAACTAATACTACTAGAAAAAAAACGTCTAGGCCAGGATAAGCCGCAGCTTGAGAACGCCGTAAACGTAGATTTTGTACCATTTATTCGGGGTGTTCGCGTCTTCGGTAAACCGTGGTTAGAGTAAGCCTCGGCTTATTTTCTCTCGTATAAACGGCCCCATTATGTCATACTTTAAAGGGGCAGTATCATTGGAATTATCCCTGATATTTTGAACGAAACTTTGCTAAATATTTTTCAATGACCTTTTCATTCCTGAATTGCTTCTGGGTCACCAGTGAGATAAAATCAAGTAACTTTAAAGTTTAAGTTAAATGTTAGACCTTTATGGTTTCGTTTGCATTCGCAAGCTTTAAGCTAAATTGAATCTATTAGTTTGTTTTGGTCGCTTTAGTCTGCGCCTAGTTCACAATGGTTGTTTTCTTTACCGTTTGGCTACTTTCCGTGTGTAATGTTGGGTTACCTCTTCGCTTTAAAAACCGTTCAGTGTTGTCAGGAAATCAGTTCGCTTGTAGTTTACATACCTAGTGGTTATCAATTCAAAACTTTCTTTATCGTTGAGCCGTTCAGCGAGGCCTTCCAAGGAGTGGTCTGGTGTCGCTTTCTCGCTCGTTTTCAACTCTGTCGCTTGTTTCGTTACGGACAAATTTCGGTTTAGCAAAGAAATCAATTCAAGAGGAATTGAAAGTGAACTGTCGCTTTGGCAAACTTACGCGCGTTTTCTGCCAATCTGCAGAGGCATGTCACTTGTCGCTTCTACTCCTGAGAAGGCCTCTTCAACAAGATAAGTGACCGGCCCTCTGATATGTGTTCCAAATTCACATTGTTTACATGATTGAGCAGCTCACGCGTTCATGACCACCGTTTCGAAACTTTCAAAAAGATAAATCCAGCACAGACACATTCAAGCGTGTTCAGTTATCACCTTTTTCTGCCACCTATTTGAACGCTGAAAACAAACGAAACAAATGGCTATTCAAAGGTGATGCGTCTTTCTCATTACCGAGGTATTACCTCGTCTAAATCCTGCCACGGTGGGGCGAAGATTCTCCGCAGTTCCGCCTAGGTAAAGACAAGGCTAGACGCGGGAATACCGCGTTAATGACGCGTGCAGGCCCCGCGGCAAGAACGCGGAAAATGAGTCAACAGTTCCAGGCGGTACTGTACACGTGGTTGGCTTCACACATAAGGAAAACGGGGAACGTGATGGTATGACAGGTAAATTTTAAGAACCCTTTATGTTCTCAATACATGCATTGAAACCATGATAGGGTTGAATATAATTTATATTTCCCGCAAGGGTGTTGTCAGGCAACACAAATTAAGTAAGCACTGACTATTGAGTGCTCCCAAAGGCAATAACTATTATGAATATTTATAAGTGTTTGCATTGAAGTGCTTATTCCAGGGACTTTTTGTGGACCTATTTACCGGGATTGATAGGGGAGGGGGAGGACAGTTGGAGGGGGTAGGGGGTGGGGCTGGTGGTGTAGTTGTATGAGTAAATAAGAAACCACATGCCCACAAATTAATGTACAGGAAATGAAAATGTACATGTACCTGCTTGTAGCGTCCGTACATAATAAGCGGTGTCGTTTAACGGTGATCTGCCAACTTTAGTGTAACCTGCTACTTTAATGCAGTAGGTTCTGTAAGGTTTCAATCCACTGAGGAGGGTACTTGTTTCATGTGCACTTGTATTCTTGCTAACTTTAGCCTCTTGATAACTCACGTTGTAATACACAGTGTAACCAGTGATGATGCCATTTTGGTGTTTAGGGGATATTTCCTGCCACACGACCCGAATAGAGTGGGCATCCTCTGCCTTAGTGTCATCTTTTATGATACCTGGATCAGAACTGGGGGCTGTGCGGGATGCAAATATATACTGTAATTAATCCTCTGTATATGTGATTAGTTGTGGCTATTATGACTAAAAAAACTATTACTGCAACTAACTCGGAGAGGGGGGGGGGGGGGGGTACTCCCTATAATGGCCTATACGGGGAGTATCTGCCCGAAAGGGGTACCTTTTTTACGCCTCAGGTATATGAAAGGGTAGGGATTTCACGAGCCGAAGTATATGAAAGGGTAGGGAGATCTGTCATTTAGGCATTTAAAAGGGCTTCATAAAAATATTTCGAACACACATACCTTATAGCTGTACTGTTCCAATGGAAGGGAAAGGGGTACCATTTGTTAATGGAAGGTATATGAAAGGGGTACCTTTTCTGTCAAAAATGGTTCCCCCGGGAACTAACTACTGATAACATAAGATCATAGCATTTACAAAAACAAAAACAAAAAACTTTCTGTAGTTTCTTGGTAAGCCTTGTTTTGTTATATCACATGAGGGCCGTTTATACGAGAGGAAATATGCCGCGGCTTACTCTGACCGCGGCTTACATAATACGCAAAAGGAACTAATAATACTAGAAAAAAAGTCTCGGCCAGGATAAGCCGCAGCTTGAGAAAGCCGTAAACGTAGATTTTGTACCATTTATACGGGGTGTTCGCATCTTCGGTAAACCGTGGTTAGAGTAAGCCTCAGCTTATTTACTCTCGTATAAACGGCCCCATTATGTCATACTTTAAAGGGGCAGTATCATTGGAATTATCCCTGATATTTTGAACGAAACTTTGCTAAATATTTTTCAATTACTTTTTCATTCCTGAATTGCTTCTGGGTCACCAGTGAGATAAAATCAAGTAACTTTAAAGTTTAAGTTAAATGTTAGACCTTTATCGTTTCGTTTGCATTCGCAAGCTTTAAGCTAAATTGAATCTATTAGTTTGGTTTGGTCGCTTTAGTCTACGCCTAGTTCACAATGGTTGTTTTATTTACCGTTTGGCTACTTTCTGTGTGTAATGTTGGGTTACCTCTTCGCTTTTAAAACCGTTCAATGTTGTTAGGCAATCAGTTCGCTTGTAGTTTACATACCTAGTGGTTATCAATTCAAAACTTTCTTTATCGTTGAGCCGTTCAGCGAGGCCTTCCAAGGAGTGGTCTGGTGTCGCTTTCTCGCTCGTTTTCAACTCTGTCGCTTGTTTGGTTACGGACAAATTTCGGTTTAGCAAAGAAATCAATTCAAGAGGAATTGAAAGTGAACTGTCGCTTTGGCAAACTTACGCGCGTTTTCTGCCAATCTGCAGAGGCATGTCACTTGTCGCTTCTACTCCTTAGAACGCCTCTTCAACAAGAGAAGTGACCGGCCCTCTGATACGTGTTCCAAATTCACATTGTTTACATGATTGAGCAGCTCACGCGTTCATGACCACCGTTTCGAAACTTTCAAAAAGATAAATCCAGCACAGACACATTGAAGCGTCTTCAGTTATCACCTTTTTGTGACACCTATTTGAACGCTGAAAACAAACGAAACAAATCGCTATTCAAAGGTGATGCGTCTTTCTCATTACCGAGGTATTACCTCGTCTAAATCCTGCCAAGGTGGGGCGAAGATTCTCCGCAGTTCCGCCTAGGTAAAGACAAGGCTAGACGCGGGAATACCGCGTCAATGACGCGTGGAGGCCCCGCGGCAAGAACGCGGAAAATGAGTCAACAGTTCCAGGCGGTACTGTACACGTGGATGGCTTCACACATAAGGAAAACGGGGAACGTGATGGTATGACTGGTAACTTTTAAGAACCCTTTATGTTCTCAATACGTGCATTGAAACCATGATAGGGTTGAATATAATTTATATTTCCCGCAAGGGTGTTGTCAGGCAACACGAAGTAAGTAAGCACTGACTATTGTGTGCTCCCAAAGGCAATAACTATTACCAATATTTATAAGTGTTTGCATTGAAGTGGTTATTCCAGGGACTTTTTATGGACCTATTTTCCGGGATTGATGGGGGAGGGGGAGGACAGTTGGAGGGGGGGGGGGGGGGGGGGGCTGGTGGTGTAGTTGTATGACTAAATAAGAAACCACATGCCCACAAATTAATGTACAGGAAATGAAAATGTACATGTACCTGCTTGTAGCGTTTGCACACAATAAGCGGTTTGGTTTAACGGTGATCTGCCAACTTTAGTGTAACCTGCTACTTTAATGCAGTAGGTGGTGTAAGGTTTCAATCCACTGAGGAGGGTACTTGTTTCATGTGCACTTGCATTCTTGCTAAATTCAGCCTCTTGATAACTCACGTTGTAATACACAGTGTAACCAGTGATGATGCCATTTTGGTCTTTAGGGGATATTTCCTGCCACACGACCCGAATAGAGTGGGCATCCTCTGCCTTAGTGTCATCTTTAATGATATCTGGATCAGAACTAGGGGCTGTGCGGGATGCAAATATATATTGTAATTAATCCTCTGTATGTGATTAGTTGTGGCTATTATGACTAAAAAAACTATTACTGCAACTAACTCGCGGGGGGGGGGGGGGTACTCCCTATAATGGCCTTTACGGGGATTATCTGCCCTAAAGGGGTACCTTTTTTACGCTCCAGGTATATGAAAGGGTAGGGATTTCACAAGTCGAAGTATATGAAAGGGTAGGAAGATCTATCATTTAGGTATTTAAAAGGGCTTCATAAAAATATTTCGAACACACATACCTTATGACTGTACTGTTCCAATGGAAGGGAAAGGGGTACCATTTGTTAATGGAAGGTATATGAAAGGGGTACCTTTCTGTCAAAATGGTTCCCCCGGGAACTAACTACTGATAAGATAAGATCATAGCATTTACAAAAACAAAAACAAAAACTTTCTGTAGTTTCTTGGTAAGCCTTGTTTTGTTATATCACATGAGGGCCGTTTTTACGAGAGGAAATATGCCGCGGCTAACTCTCGCCGCGGCTTACATAATACGCAAAAGGAACTAATTATACTAGAAAAATACCTCTAGGCCAGGATAAGCCGCAGCTTGAGAAAGCCGTAAACGTAGGTTTTGTACCATTTATACGGGGTGTTCGCGTCTTCGGTAAACCGTGGTTAGAGTAAGCCTCGGCTTATTTTCTCTCGTATAAACGGCCCTATTATGTCATACTTTAAAGGGGCAGTATCATTGGAATTATCCCTGATATTTTGAACGAAACTTTGCTAAATATTTTTCAATGACCTTTTCATTCCTGAATTGCTTCTGGGTAACCAGTGAGATAAAATCAAGTAACTTTAAAGTTTAAGTTAAATGTTAGACCTTTAAGGTTTCGTTTGCATTCGCAAGCTTTAAGCTCAATTAAATCTATTAGTTTGTTTTGGTCGCTTTAGTCTGCGCCTAGTTCACAATGGTTGTTTTATTTACCATATGGCTACTTTCCATGTGTTATGTTGGGTTACTTCTTTGCTTTTAAAACTGTTCAATGTGATTAGGGAATCAGTTCGCTTGTAGTTTACATACCTAGTGGTTATCAATTCAAAACTTTCTTTATCGTTGAGCCGTTCAGCGAGGCCTTCCAAGGAGTGGTCTGGTGTCGCTTTCTCGCTCGTTTTCAACTCTGTCGCTTGTTTCGTTACGGACAAATTTCGGTTTAGCAAAGAAATCAATTCAAGAGGAATTGAAAGTGAACTGTCGCTTTGGCAAACTTACGCGCGTTTTCTGCCAATCTGCAGAGGCATGTCACTTGTCGCTTCTACTCCTTAGAACGCCTCTTCAACAAGATAAGTGACCGGCCCTCTGATATGTGTTCCAAATTCACATTGTTTACATGATTGAGCAGCTCACGCGTTCATGACCACCGTTTCGAAACTTTCAAAAAGATAAATCCAGCACAGACACATTCAAGCGTGTTCAGTTATCACCTTTTTCTGACACCTATTTGAACGCTGAAAACAAACGAAACAAATGGCTATTCAAAGGTGATGCGTCTATCTCATTGCCGAGGTATTACCTCGTCTAAATCCTGCCACGGTGGGGCGAAGATTCTCCGCAGTTCCGCCTAGGTAAAGACAAGGCTAGACGCGGGAATACCGCGTCAATGACGCGTGTAGGCCCCGCGGCAAGAACGCGGAAAATGAGTCAACAGTTCCAGGCGGTACTGTACACGTGGATGGCTTCACACATAAGGAAAACGGGGAACGTGATGGTATGACTGGTAACTTTTAAGAACCCTTTATGTTCTCAGTACGTGCATTAAAACCATGATTTATATTTCCCGCAAGGGTGTTGTCAGGCAACACGAAGTAAGTAAGCACTGACTATTGTGTGCTCCCAAAGGCAATAACTATTATGAATATTTATAAGTGTTTGCATTGAAGTGGTTATTCCAGGGACTTTTTTTGGACCTATTTTCCGGGATTGATGGGGGAGGGGGAGGACAGTTGGAGGGGGGGGGGGGGGGGGCTGGTGGTGTAGTTGTATGACTAAATAAGAAACCACATGCCCACAAATTAATGTACAGGAAATGAAAATGTACATGTACCTGCTTGTAGCGTTTGCACACAATAAGCGGTTTCGTTTAACGGTGATCTGCCAACTTTAGTGTAACCTGCTACTTTAATGCAGTAGGTGGTGTAAGGTTTCAATCCACTGAGGAGGGTACTTGTTTCATGTGCACTTGTATTCTTGCTAAATTTAGCCTCTTGATAACTCACGTTGTGATACACAGTGTAAGCAGTGATGATGCCATTTTGGTGTTTAGGGGATATTTCCTGCCACACGACCCGAATAGAGTGGGCATCCTCTGCCTTAGTTTCATCTTTTATGATACCTGGATCAGAACTGGGGGCTGTGCGGGATGCAAATATATACTGTAATTAAACCTCTGAATATGTGATTAGTTGTGGCTATTATGACTGAAAAAAACTATCACTGCAACTAACTCGGGGCGGGGGGGGGGGGGGGAGGGTACTCCCTATAATGGCCTATACGGGAAGTATCTGCCCGAAAGGGGTACCTTTTTTACGCTTCAGGTATATGAAAGGGTAGGGATTTCACAAGTCGAAGTATATGAAAGGGTAGGAAGATCTGTCATTTAGGTATTTAAAAGGGCTTCATAAAAATATTTCGAACACACATACCTTATGACTGTACTGTTCCAATGGAAGGGAAAGGGGTACCATTTGTTAATGGAAGGTATACGAAAGGGGTACCTTTTCTGTCAAAATGGTTCCCCCGGGAACTAACTACTGATAAGATAAGATCATAGCATTTACAAAAACAAAAACAAAAAACTTTCTGTAGTTTCTTGGTAAGCCTTGTTTTGTTATATCACATGAGGGCCGTTTATACGAGAGGAAATATGCCGCGGCTAACTCTCGCCGCGGCTTACATAATACGCAAAAGGAACTAATAATACTAGAAAAAAACGTCTAGGCCAGGATAAGCCGCAGCTTGAGAAAGCCGTAAACGTAGGTTTTGTACCATTTATACGGGGTGTTCGCGTCTTCGGTAAACCGTGGTTAGAGTAAGCCTCGGCTTATTTTCTCTCGTATAAACGGCCCTATTATGTCATACTTTAAAGGGGCAGTATCATTGGAATTATCCCTGATATTTTGAACGAAACTTTGCTAAATATTTTTCAATGACCTTTTCATTCCTGAATTGCTTCTGGGTAACCAGTGAGATAAAATCAAGTAACTTTAAAGTTTCAGTTAAATGTTAGACCTTTATGGTTTCGTTTGCATTCGCAAGCTTTAAGCTCAATTGAATCTATTAGTTTGTTTTGGTCGCTTTAGTCTGCGCCTAGTTCACAATGGTTGTTTTATTTACCATATGGCTACTTTCCATGTGTTATGTTGGGTTACCTCTTTGCTTTTAAAACCGTTCAATGTCGTTAGTCAATCAGTTCGCTTGTAATTTACATACCTAGTGGTTATCAATTCAAAACTTTCTTTATCGTTGATCCGTTCAGCGAGGCCTTCCAAGGAGTGGTCTGGTGTCGCTTTCTCGCTCGTTTTCAACTCTGTCGCTTGTTTCGTTACGGACAAATTTCGGTTTAGCAAAGAAATCAATTCAAGAGGAATTGAAAGTAAACTGTCGCTTTGGCAAACTTACGCGCGTTTTCTGCCAATCTGCAGAGGCATGTCACTTGTCGCTTCTACTCCTTAGAACGCCTCTTCAACAAGATAAGTGACCGGCCCTCTGATATGTGTTCCAAATTCACATTGTTTACATGATTGAGCAGCTCACGCGTTCATGACCACCGTTTCGAAACTTTCAAAAAGATAAATCCAGCACAGACACATTCAAGCGTGTTCAGTTATCACCTTTTTCTGACACCTATTTGAACGCTGAAAACAAACGAAACAAATGGCTATTCAAAGGTGATGCGTCTATCTCATTGCCGAGGTATTACCTCGTCTAAATCCTGCCACGGTGGGGCGAAGATTCTCCGCAGTTCCGCCTAGGTAAAGACAAGGCTAGACGCGGGAATACCGCGTCAATGACGCGTGTAGGCCCCGCGGCAAGAACGCGGAAAATGAGTCAACAGTTCCAGGCGGTACTGTACACGTGGATGGCTTCACACATAAGGAAAACGGGGAACGTGATGGTATGACTGGTAACTTTTAAGAACCCTTTATGTTCTCAGTACGTGCATTGAAACCATGATTTATATTTCCCGCAAGGGTGTTGTCAGGCAACACGAAGTAAGTAAGCACTGACTATTGTGTGCTCCCAAAGGCAATAACTATTATGAATATTTATAAGTGTTTGCATTGAAGTGGTTATTCCAGGGACTTTTTTTGGACCTATTTTCCGGGATTGATGGGGGAGGGGGAGGACAGTTGGAGGGGGGGGGGGGGGGGGGCTGGTGGTGTAGTTGTATGACTAAATAAGAAACCACATGCCCACAAAATTAATGTACAGGAAATGAAAATGTACATGTACCTGCTTGTAGCGTTTGCACACAATAAGCGGTTTCGTTTAACGGTGATCTGCCAACTTTAGTGTAACCTGCTACTTTAATGCAGTAGGTGGTGTAAGGTTTCAATCCACTGAGGAGGGTACTTGTTTCATGTGCACTTGTATTCTTGCTAAATTTAGCCTCTTGATAACTCACGTTGTGATACACAGTGTAACCAGTGATGATGCCATTTTGGTGTTTAGGGGATATTTCCTGCCACACGACCCGAATAGAGTGGGCATCCTCTGCCTTAGTGTCATCTTTTATGATACCTGGATCAGAACTGGGGGCTGTGCGGGATGCAAATATATACTGTAATTAATCCTCTGAATATGTGATTAGTTGTGGCTATTATGACTGAAAAAACTATCACTGCAACTAAGTCGGGGGGGGGGGGGTACTCCCTATAATGGCCTATACGGGAAGTATCTGCCCGAAAGGGGTACCTTTTTTACGCTTCAGGTATATGAAAGGGTAGGGATTTCACGAGCCGAAGTATATGAAAGGGTAGGGAGATCTGTCGTTTAGGTATTTAAAAGGGCTTCATAAAAATATTTCGAACACACATACCTTATAGCTGTACTTTTCCAATGGAAGGGAAAGGGGTACCATTTGTTAATGGAAGGTATACGAAAGGGGTACCTTTTCTGTCAAAATGGTTCCCACGGGAGCTAACTACTGATAAGATAAGATCATAGCATTTACAAAAACAAAAACAAAAAACTTTCTGTAGTTTCTTGGTAAGCCTTGTTTTGTTATATCACATGAGGGCCGTTTATACGAGAGGAAATATGCCGCGGCTTACTCTGGCCGCGGCTTACATAATACGCAAAAGGAACTAATAATACTAGAAAAAAACGTCTCGGCCAGGATAAGCCGCAGCTTGAGAAAGCCGTAAACGTAGATTTTGTACCATTTATTCGGGGTGTTCGCGTCTTCGGTAAACCGTGGTTAGAGTAAGCCTCGGCTTATTTTCTCTCGTATAAACGGCCCTATTATGTCATACTTTAAAGGGGCAGTATCATTGGAATTATCCCTGATATTTTGAACGAAACTTTGCTAAATATTTTTCAATGACCTTTTCATTCCTGAATTGCTTCTGGGTCACCAGTGAGATAAAATCAAGTAACTTTAAAGTTTAAGTTAAATGTTAGACCTTTATGGTTTTGTTTGCATTCGCAAGCTTTAAGCTAAATTGAATCTATTAGTTTGTTTTGGTCGCTTTAGTCTGCGCCTAGTTCACAATGGTTGTTTTATTTACCGTTTGGCTACTTTCTGTGTGTAATGTTGGGTTACCTCTTCGCTTTTAAAACCGTTCAATGTCGTTAGTCAATCAGTTCGCTTGTAATTTACATACCTAGTGGTTATCAATTCAAAACTTTCTTTATCGTTGATCCGTTCAGCGAGGCCTTCCAAGGAGTGGTCTGGTGTCGCTTTCTCGCTCGTTTTCAACTCTGTCGCTTGTTTCGTTACGGACAAATTTCGGTTTTAATTAGCAAAGAAATCAATTCAAGAGGAATTGAAAGTGAACTGTCGCTTTGGCAAACTTACGCGCGTTTTGTGCCAATCTGCAGAGGCATGTCACTTGTCGCTTCTACTCCTTAGAACGCCTCTTCAATAAGATAAGTGACCGGCCCTCTGATATGTGTTCCAAATTCACATTGTTTACATGATTGAGCAGCTCACGCGTTCATGACCACCGTTTCGAACCTTTCAAAAAGATAAATCCAGCACAGACACATTGAAGCGTGTTCAGTTATCACTTTTTTGTGACACCTATTTGAACGCTGAAAACAAACGAAACAAATGTCTATTCAAAGGTGATGCGTCTTTCTCATTACCGAGGTATTACCTCGTCTAAATCCTGCCACGGTGGGCGAAGATTCTCCGCAGTTCCGCCTTCGTAAAGACAAGGCTATACGCGGGAATACCGCGTCAATGACGCGTGGAGGCCCCGCGGCAAGAACGCGGAAAATGGGTCAACAGTTCCAGGCGGAACTGTACACGTGCATGGCTTCACAGGTAAGGTAAACGGGGAACGTGATGGTATGACAGGTAAATTTTAAGAACCCTTTATGTTCTAAATATGTGCATTGAAACTATGATAGGGTTGATTATAATTTATATATCCCGCAAGGGTGTTGGTAAGTAATAATAATAATAATAATAATAATAATAATAATAATAATAATAATAATAATAATAAAAAATAATAATAATAATAATAATAATACTTAAAAGCTTATATAGCGCATGCTTCATGACAGAATGATCGCATGCGCTTTACATGAATTAAAATACTAAAAAAATTATCAGTTCCTATGAGCCAAAAATATATTAATTAAAATAGGTTGTAAGTTAACTTAAATTTAAAAATACATGAATTCAAACTTCCAATAAAATTGTCGATTCCTATGAACTAAAAATATGCTAATTTAAAATAATAGGTTTTAAGTAAACTTTTAAAATTATTAACTGTGGTGGCTTTCCTAATGAAAGAGGAAAGTGAGTTCCAAACGTGAGCAGCAGCCATGCTAAAAGAACGGTCGCCAAGCGTAGAGTAAGACTTACGTAAAGGAAAATTTAAAAGTAATTCATTGCCAGATCGCAAAGAATAATTTGCACCAGTCTTAATGGAAATAAGATCAGTAATGTAGGACGGAGCCAAGCCACTGATGGCATTGTACGTTAAAAGTGCCATTTTGAACCTGATCCTATAGGTAATGGGAAGCCAACGAAGTTTCATCAATAGTGGGGTGATGTGACAGAATTTACTTTCCCGATAAACTAATCTAGCAGCGGAGTTTTGAACCCTTTGAAGCTTAGCTAACTGATAATCGGGTAGACCATACAATAAGCTATTGCAGTAATCTATTCTGCATGTGACAAGAGTGCACTAATGTCGCGGCCGTTTCCTGCGTTTAATATTTTCTTATGCGTCTTATATTGTGTAGCTGAAAAATGATGCACTGCAGAGATTGGTCATGTGCTGGGACATGTCGAATGTGTCATTGAACCAAGTACCCAGATTCCTAACAGATCTGGACTTAGTTATCAAATGATTTCCCACTCGTATGCTAGTTACATTGACTTTGGCTAATTGCTGACGGGTTCCGATCATGATAAGTTCAGTTTTATCGTCATTCAACATAAGACTATTCTGTTGAGTCCATTTCTTGATGTCGGCAATGCAGGCCTCCATGGCACTCACAGCAGCATCTTGACACAAAGAGTTGCCAGGGCTGAATGAAAGGTATAACTGAGAATCATCTGCATAGGAATGAACTTCAGGTAGGTGAACCTCAACGATTTCAATCAAGCAGCTACAATAGATGTTAAATAACAGCGGACCAAGACAGGACCCTTGCGGAACACCACAGTCAAGATGGAATGACTTAGATAGCTTATGATCAACAGCTATCCGCTGCGACCGACCAGATAAATAGGAGCGAAACCATGATAGAACTGTACCTCCAATTCCAAGCCTAGACATCATGCTCTCAAGTAGAATGTCATGGTTAACAGTATCAAACGCAGCGCTAAGGTCTAACAGCACCAGGAGAGTAACGTGTTGTTTATTCATGTTAAGAAGGATGTCATTGCGGACCTTTAGTAAGGCTGTCTCAGTAAGCACTGACTATTGTGTGCTGCCAAAGGCAATAAATTATGAATATTTATAAGTGTTTGCACTAAAGTGGTTATTCCAGGGACTATTTGTGGACCTATTTTCCGGGATTGATGGGGAGGGGGAGGACAGTTGGAGGGGGGGGGGGGGGGCTGGTGGTGTAGTTGTACGACTAAATAAGAAACCACATGCCCACAAATTAATGTACAGGAAATGAAAATGTACTTGTACCTGCTTGTAGCGTTTGCACACAATAATCGGATTCCCTTAACGGTGATCTGCCAACTTTAGTATAACCTGCTACTTTAATGCAGTAGGTGGTGTAAGGTTTCAATCCACTGAGGAGGGTACTTGTTTCATGTGCACTTGTATTCTTGCTAAATTCAGCCTCTTGATAACTCACATTGTAATACACAGTGTAACCAGTGATGATGCCATTTTGGTCTTTAGGGGATATTTCATGCCACATGACCTGGATCGTGTGAGCATCCTCTGCCTTAGTGTCATCTTTTATGATACCTGGATCAGAACTGGGGCTGTGCGGGATGCAAATATATACTGTAATTAATCCTCTGTATATGCTTGAAGTGAATAGTTGTGGCTATTATGACTAAAAAAACTATTACTGCAATTAACTCTGGTACTCCCTATAATGGCCTATACGGGGAGTCTCCGCCCGAAAGGGGTACCTTTTTTACGCTTCAGGTATATGCAAGGGTAGGGATTTCACGAGTCGAAGTATATGAAAGGGTAGGGAAATCTGTCATTTAGGTATTTAAAAGGGCTTCATTAAAATATTTCGAACACACATACCTTATGGCTGTACTGTTCCATAGAAGGGAAAGGGGTACCATTTGTTAATGGAAGGTATACGAAAGGGGTACCTTTTCTGTCAAAATGGTTCCCCCGGGAACTAACTACTGATAAGATAAGATCATAGCATTTACAAAAACAAAAATAAAAAACTTTCTGTAGTTTCTTGGTAAGCCTTGTTTTGTTATATCACATGAGGGCCGTTTTTACGAGAGGAAATATGCCGCGGCTAACTCTGGCCGCGGCTTACATAATACGCAAAAGGAACTAATTATACTAGAAAAAGACCTCTAGGCCAGGATAAGTCGCAGCTTGAGAAAGCCGTAAACGTAGATTTTGTACCATTTATACGGGGTGTTCGCGTCTTCGGCAAACCGTGGTCAGAGTAAGCTTCGGCTTATTTTCTCTCGTATAAACGGCCCTATTACACTGTATGTCATACTTTAAAGGGGCAGTATCATTGGAATTATCCCTGATATTTTGAACAAAACTTTGCTAAATAAATTTTTCAATGACTTTTTCATTCCTGAATTGCTTCTGGGTCACCAGTGAGATAAAATCAAGTAACTTTAAAGTTTAAGTCATTACGAAGTTCATCTAAACTGCAAGGGAAGAACATGAAAACGTCGGTCAGACGTTTTCAAGTTGGCTTCATTTTCAAGTTGGCTACGCGCAACCAAAAACACTTAAGAATGGTTTCCGTGAGCTAAAATAGCCATTTTGAAGATTTTTTGGCCATTACTTTTCGTTTGCCGTTGGTAAACAGGTCTCCTTTGCTTTCCAGATTTTTACTAACAATCCATAACACTGCCCCTTTAAGCTTTGAGTGATCTGCCCAAGTTCAATACACTTCCAGACACCCTGAGTGTACAATTGCTTGCGTGCTTTGTGTAATTACATGTAGACTACGTGTGCATGTATAGTGTATGTGTACGCTGCAAGAAATCTACAGTAAGCTGTAACATTTTATTTCAAGTGGCTGCAGCTTTTCAGAAAATCTGAAATATCATTGTTGATTTTATCGTTAAATTTGATTGTTTATTATTTCCACTTGCCAGTTACGTAAATGATGGTACAGAAGTCATACAACTCAAGCTTCTCACAATATGATATCAACAAATAACTCACCATCTTCAAGTGTCTTTGCTTGCTTTATTTCAGAAGGATCTCCCGAGACATTTGTTTCAGCATGCACCCGTACAAAGTACCATGTGTATTCTTCCAAATGTTCCAGTAAGTACTCGGTGCTGGTTGTGTAGTTTAGTTTATTAAGGGTATCCCTCTGTGTGCCATATGAAACAACATAACGTTTCAAGTTTCCATTTTTTATTTCTGGCTCCTCCCAAGTCACACTGATTGAAGTGGAGGAACGTACAGACAGCTGCAAGTTCCTAGGAAGGGTGGGAGCTGAAAATATAGTTAGGGGTGTTAGACAGTATGTGTACATAAAGGAAAATTAGTATGAAACAACTTCTGAAAATACAGATATTATATATATGCAGCAATGCAAGGTGCAGCCCCTTCAAAATGTGCCAAAATCTGGCAAATTTGCCGCCTATAGTAAAAATAATTTTTTGCCCTTTATACACTGTACCTCACGCTTGGACTTCACTGTAAGTTCTTTAGCAGGCAAGGGTCACTAGAAATCACCGCCTACTACTCCAGCTATGCCAGCATAGTATCGGGGCACATCATTGAAAGATACCAATGCCTGCAAACCCTTAGCCAAATGATCTGTATCGGCAGAGAATTGTTAGCTAAAGCTAACAAAAAGTTGTCATATCCCAAGAAGAAACGACTCCTTGAACAGTCGCAAGAGCTGACGGAGAAGATCATTGCTTTCTTGGAAAGAAGCGACAACTCTCGGATGATGCCAGGGAAGGCTGACTGCGTGACCACCAATGGCACAAAGGTTCAAAAACGATATCTCAATGACTACATGTACAATCTACATGCAAAGTTCAGAGCAGAATATCCCAACATCAAGATTGGTAAAACTGCATTTTGCCAGAGGAGACCAAAATACATCATTCCCACGTCATTCACCTCCCGCCGTACATGCCTCTGTCAGCATCACCAGAACTTGTCCCTCAAGCTTCGAGCTATGAAATCGTTGGGGGTCACAGTGAGCGTAAACCCGGACAAGTTCATTGAAGAATGCAAAGATGAGGCAGCAGTGAAAGAAGTGGCCAACCAACTTCCCAGAGTTGTTCCATTTAGCCAGTGGAAGAGGGTAGAAGTAGATGGAAAAAAGAAAATGAAAATTTTAGCTTTCAATCTGGAGAAAGAGAAATTTAGAGATACGCTCAGTAAAGAGGTGGAGCTTTTCAGGGGCCACGCAAGTAGAGTGAAAGTACAGTACGAGCAGCTAAAATCTCTTAAGGAAAACCTGGAGGTAAATGAAGCAATTGTGCAAATGGATTTTGCAGAGAACTACACTTGCCAGTCCATCGAGGAAGTACAGTCTACTTACTGGAATGCCTCAATGGTCACCCTCCATCCCGCCGTAGCATACTACCGGTCAGAAGACGGTGAAGTGACCCACAAAAGCATTGTGTTTGTGTCCAATGAAATGGGGCATAATTCATCCACGGTGTTTGCATTTCTAAAACAGCTTATCCCACAGTTAAAGGTCAGACTACCCAACATCAAACATATTCACTACTACACTGATAGCCCAACTTCGCAATATAGAAACAAAAGCATTTTCTACCTGCTAAGTCATCACAAAGATCTTTTCGATGTCAGCGCATCGTGGAATTATTTTGAAGCAGGCCATGGAAAAGGTCCTTGTGACGGTGTTGGAGGATCCATTAAGCGTATGGCTAATGAGGCTGTCAGGCAGCAAAAGGTCACCATTCAAGATGCGGCTGATTTCTTTCCTGGATGCAGCAACATCAGTCATCAAGTTCTATGTCCTTTACCTTTGTGTCAAAGGAGGCCTGCCAAATGGCTAAATCAGAAATTGAGCGCTTCAGAGAGATAACACCTGTCCAAGGGACAATGCCCGTCCATGCAGTGGCAGCCATCTCACCTGGGAAGTTCAATGCAAGAGAAACCTCTTGTCACTGCAAGGAGTGTTTCAGAAATGGAACGTACAACCCAGAGTCTCCATGCGGTTGGAAAGTACACCTTCTCAAAGAGTGTTCTAATACAGCTGTTAAGCCTGTTGCAGAGGATTGGGTTGCAGCAGTGTACTGAGCTATGAAGCCACTGACGTTGGGAGCAGGTCAACCTGCTCCCAACGTCAGTGGCTTCATAGCTCAGTTGGTTAGAGCATCGCACCGGTAATCGCGAGGTCACGGGTTCAAACCCCGTCGAAGTCCTGAATTTTTTCAGGCTTCTTTTCGCAATTGCATAAATTGCGATCACAACTGCGAGGATCATTCTTCATTTGAGAAAATGGTATGTTGGCAAAGTGTTATAAGCTGATCCCATAGACAGCGATGCCCTCATCACCTTCATGCAGTCAACAACGAAGCAAGTTAGCTTCCTGAAGTGGCCTGTTCCAGCAGATCAAGTCTGGGTAGACTTTGGGTCTATCCTGGCCATAATCGAGCCTCCTTTCCCCTCTGGAAAAACACAGCGGCAGTACAAGTTGCATGATGAGACTGTTGCCATGATCGAGGGCTTGTTTGCCAAACATCAAGCAAATAAGGAACTGAACTAGGGCGGATGGTCACCCTCATCATTGAGTGACTTCCGTTACCATTTCTGTTACCTGGTTAACAAACATTCCCAAATTTTATGTGGACTGTTAAATCCAATTTTCTGATTTTTACGTTAATAGTAATATTCAAAGAATGCATTTATCCGAAACAAGGCAAAAAGTGCAAATAATGTTTGCTTACTAAAGCAAATTCAGTATTTCATCGATATATTACCACGAATGAGTGGAGATGCAACTGAATATAACACAGCTTCCACATCTCCAATAGTTTTAAATTTATTATAATGGTTTATATAATCAGTAGTAAAACAAGGATAAGTAAACGTCTTACTGAAAATAGCAAACAAAGGTTTGTATAAAATTCCATTATGTTGGATAACCTCCGTTACCTAAGCCGTTACCAATGGAACCGGGACTCAACACGAATAATCGAAATCAATGATGAAAATAATGACTGAAATTAATTCATAAGTAGCAACAGGTATTATCTACACAAAAACAATGCTTGTGTGTTATCCTTTGAAGTTAATAAACGAGTGTTAACTTAAGTCTTTTGGTGTTTTTTTGCTGACGTTTTTTCACCACGCAAGATCTATTTGAATGCTTCAAAAAGTATAAAGAATGAACACATTTCACATATTTCGGTTCCATTATTCAGAGGAAACCTATATAAGCAAAACTGGATGCAACAGAGTAACCTTGTTCACATCGTATTCTGCCTTAAATAATTTTTACGGATTAGACATCTTAAAACTGGTCTCTAATTTTGTAAGAAGGACCCTCTCAGTTAAATGGCCACCATTTTTTTTTCTTTCAGACATTCCATCACAAAATTTTCAAAATTGCTTTCCGAGACTATATCAAATCAAAATATAAACTCGTTTCAAGGGACTGATGACATTGATATTTTACCATTTTTTCAAACTCACTGGCCTGGTTTGAGGCGGATTGGGTGTGATGAAAAATACCGGCATAGGTAATATGTAACGCAATGTTTCTCGTATTTCTACAATTCTTCTTCGCGAACGTAAAAGCGAGCATATTTTAACATTATTTTGATCGAAAATAAAAAACCACATTTCATTAACGAGGTGAAAGACAAATTTGTGTTTACATTGCGGCTAGACGCCATGGCGCCACTCAAAAGTATTTTTAGAATTGCACTATTTTTGTTACAAATAATCATTTCCATCTCACGAATGCAGCTTTGAGTCAAAAGTTGCCATCATTCTGTTGGAAAATCTCTTGCTTTGAATGGCTGATATATTTTTTCCACAGATCGCAAATCGGAGCCGTCTCACCCAGAGGAACGTGGCGAAGTGATGCGTGTGAAAATAAAAGATCAGTTCGCCGTTCGAACATTTCTTCTGCTTGTCTGGCCGTCTCTTATCTGTTCGCTTGCCGTAAGGACGTTTTCGCGTGAGAGGTCACAATTTGCAATTGCTTACTGCGAACACTGTACGTGTTGCACATGCCGACACGCTGTTTGGAAAATATCTGTGCATCGGTGAAACTTTCATTCGTATTCCCAGTTGCGTGTGTGCGATGAGCCCGGCAATTACTCTATCGAGGAATCAGTCAAGCTATAGGTGACAAGAGTACATATGAATATTGTGCCGCGTAGCACTAGGAACACAAATAGTGGAATAGAGAATTAACTCTGAAGTGTAAATTAAAGTGCTACTTAAACCCATGAATAACCCACTGGGCGTTAGCCCTAGTAAAGGGAAACAGGGAACCACACGAGGCAAAGAAAAAATCTTTTGACCTCGGTGGGAATCGAACCCACGACCTCCGGATTAGATCTACCGTTACTCTGCCGACTGAGCTACAAGGTCGCACAGAGAAAGTCGGGGACGATTTTAGATGGTGAATCGCGGCAAAGAGAAAGTAAGGGTACATATGAATGTTGTGCCGCGTAGCACTAGGAACACAAATAGTGGAATAGAGAATTAACTCTGAAGTGTAAATTAAAGTGCTACTTAAACCCATGAATAACCCACTGGGCGTTAGCCCTAGTAAAGGGAAACAGGGAACCACACGAGGCAAAGAAAAAATCTTTTGACCTCGGTGGGAATCGAACCCACGACCTCCGGATTAGATCTACCGTTACTCTGCCGACTGAGCTACAAGGTCGCACAGAGAAAGTCGGGGACGATTTTAGATGGTGAATCGCGGCAAAGAGAAAGTAAGGGTACATATGAATGTAGTGCCGCGTAGCACTAGGAACACAAATAGTGGAATAGAGAATTAACTCTGAAGTGTAAATTAAAGTGCTACTTAAACCCATGAATAACCCACTGGGCGTTAGCCCACATTCATATGTACCCTTACTTTCTCTTTGCCGCGATTCACCATCTAAAATCGTCCCCGACTTTCTCTGTGCGACCTTGTAGCTCAGTCGGCAGAGTAACGGTAGATCTAATCCGGAGGTCGTGGGTTCGATTCCCACCGAGGTCAAAAGATTTTTTCTTTGCCTCGTGTGGTTCCCTGTTTCCCTTTACTAGGGCTAACGCCCAGTGGGTTATTCATGGGTTTAAGTAGCACTTTAATTTACACTTCAGAGTTAATTCTCTATTCCACTATTTGTGTTCCTAGTGCTACGCGGCACTACATTCATATGTACCCTTACTTTCTCTTTGCCGCGATTCACCATCTAAAATCGTCCCCGACTTTCTCTGTGCGACCTTGTAGCTCAGTCGGCAGAGTAACGGTAGATCTAATCCGGAGGTCGTGGGTTCGATTCCCACCGAGGTCAAAAGATTTTTTCTTTGCCTCGTGTGGTTCCCTGTTTCCCTTTACTAGGGCTAACGCCCAGTGGGTTATTCATGGGTTTAAGTAGCACTTTAATTTACACTTCAGAGTTAATTCTCTATTCCACTATTTGTGTTCCTAGTGCTACGCGGCACTACATTCATATGTACCCTTACTTTCTCTTTGCCGCGATTCACCATCTAAAATCGTCCCCGACTTTCTCTGTGCGACCTTGTAGCTCAGTCGGCAGAGTAACGGTAGATCTAATCCGGAGGTCGTGGGTTCGATTCCCACCGAGGTCAAAAGATTTTTTCTTTGCCTCGTGTGGTTCCCTGTTTCCCTTTACTAGGGCTAACGCCCAGTGGGTTATTCATGGGTTTAAGTAGCACTTTAATTTACACTTCAGAGTTAATTCTCTATTCCACTATAGGTGACAAGAGGTGAGACGGCCCAGGTGCGATACCTCCGGCTCAAAGAGACTGGGTACAGTAAAAACCGGCATACAAGAACCTGGGTTTTCAGTTATTAAGTCTCATTTCAAACATATTCCGGGATTTGGAAAAGTTACAGGTTTTTTAAGGCACCGGTCTTCAGTGACTGAAAATTGCAGAGCCCGTTGTGAATGAGTTAAGTACCGGGGAGCGGGGATTTTCCCCAGCCAATCCTGGTAATTCTGGACTAGATACCCAGCTACAGTACTTTCATTGAAAAACAGCATATTGACTATAATTACTGACAACAGCTGGATTCCCCACAGCTACTTTTGCACATCCCTGCCTACATCAAAAATTAGTGACAGCCCTGCAACCAACAACAGCTGGTTGCAATAACTGTTTCGGGTAATGGGATGGTGTGGTGGTGAGAGCACTCGCCTGGATTCCTAGACTCTACATCACATGTAGGTTGAGTTTGTTGTTGGTTCTCATCCTTGCTCCGAGAGGCATCTATATCCTTTATGCTACTCTTAATTAATTTTGTCACGAGGAAAGAATTCTTGCCGATTTAAGGCTCATTTGCTGGAATTCCAGAACTCAGAGCAACGTGAGAATACCCGGCCATTTCCATGTGTTGGAGGCTTTTGAAGAACGAGGCATATTACAATGGATGCTATTGTTATTCTATGGTATATGTAAGGAAATGGCCAGATATTCTGAAATCTATACTCAAGCAGGCTGTTTGCAAACCCAAAGAGATACATGTACATAAAGATAGAAGTTTTGCTCAGTACAACACTGTTGTCTAAATACAAAGAAGAAAAAAAAAGAGTTTGTAGAGACTATCACCGTATAAAGTTATGCATAACTTAGCGTAACTGTGAATTCTCACTTCTACTCAAATTTATTCTACATAACTTTTCCCTAACCAGACAGTAGTATTTCAATCCGTTTCTATTTTGAAGTAAAAATTGCTTAGTATTTATTTAATTACACTGTAACGTCAAATCTGTATTCTTAACATGTATATTACCCCTATTTTGTCCTGAGGAAAGAATTTACTATTCGAGAAGATTTTGCAATAGACTTGTTTAAGTTCGAGATATCGTATCACAAATCCGACCTGGGGGAAAACAATCAGCTTCTTTTGTCCTTGAAATAACATGTTTTGTGTCTCAAAAGACATCTTTTTAACACTCACCCATGCTGCCAAACAAACACATTGACTCTGTCATCATAACTTAACAGGAAAATTTCCGAAAACCTTCTATTAACTGAAACTTACATTAAGAAGTGCTGGAATATATTGACTGCACACCGCTGTAATGGTATGCGGGTACACGTCTCGGTCTGTTGCAATTGTGGCTTTCAAACAAACATAACTCAGTTTGCAATCGACATTTTCTTGTACAATCTATTATTAACTAGACCACCGTACCATCTCAAGGGTAATTTCTGAAGATGTAATGGAAACACTGAGTGAGAGCTGTGCGTAAGTTTAAGTGCAAACAAGCAGCAAACTACAACCTTGCCTGCATTGCTGCAAGAAAGGCAAACGCATGCTTTGAGCTGAGTGATTCCACCCAAAGACTGATCGAATTGCGCCAACAAGAAGCCTCCAAAACTACAATCATATTATTGCAACCAACGGAGTGAGCATCAATCGTCGAATGATAGCATTTCTGAACAGTTTCCGATTTTTACCTGAGCCAACTTACTTACTGAAGTGATCGCAAAGTGGATACTGTTGCCATAGCAACAGTAGCCACAAAAAGACTAAAAACTGGCCATAATTTAAATAGAAGTGGCTTGTTGCCATAACAACAGCCAATTAGTTACTATCACAATTAGTAACAGACAGTACCTGTTGTTGAATTACAGCCATAAAGCTCCATTCTGAGGGCACAATAGGTTGAGCAGTTTGTTGGGTGCAATCTTATGTACTGTGCTACAACCAAAGGATTTAAATCAACTGTAACCACCTTGCTATCATTGAAGTTGCCTTGGAATACCTTTGGATAAAGCAAAACAACAGTTGATTCTGTGACAGTTTCACTGTATTAACTTAAGTTACAAAACAAATGAAGCAAAATATTACTCATAACAAAGGGTCTTCTGATATAATTTTTCACAAAAAAAAATTGGGGAAATAGCACAGCTGTACGTTTGATAGCAAATTGCAAGGCATAATTATTGTGCAGCAAGAGCAGTTTGCTGCACTGAGCAGTCTGTTTACAACTCATCACATACACTGTTACAGTATAAAATTTCATATAATCATTATGTGAAATTTTATACTTTAACAGTTTATTGAGCACCTAATTAATAAGTCTATCTGAATTTTAATACAAAAATTCAATGCAGTTTTTCAAGTACTAATTAATGTAAGTACAGTAAATGCAAGCCAAAATTAAAAATCCCCAAGGGTGTTTTCTCAGACCCTCAGATCATCAGGCATTGATTTATTAAGTAAATTATTTATAAATTTGAGATAAAGATCTACGTACAGCATGTACAGTTGTACATCTGAAATTTACCCAATCTTAAGTCTTACATGCAGGGGTTTCATTCGAAGCCAGCAAACAGCAAAAATCACCACCTACTTTGTCAGAATTTACATCTTACCGCCGTCTACTTTGTCCATATTTTCACTCAAATTATTAAAAAAATTCATCAGGTCGCCGCCTACTTTTAAGTTAGCTCAAACAGCTATTTTTAAACTTATTGACAACCCTGTACATGTACATGTTTTTTATTTAAGGGCTATTTACATGTACTTTATCTTTTTTTAAAAAAGAACCTACTATTATACACAGTCAAATGAAGAATGATCCTCGCAGTTGTGAATGCAATTTATGCAATTGTGAAAAGAAGCCTGAAAAAAATTCAGGACTTCAACGGGGTTTGAACCCGTGACCTCGCGATTACCGGTGCGATGCTCTAACCAACTGAGCTATGAAGCCACTGACGTTGGGAGCAGGTCAATTGTGGACCCGTTCATATGTTCCCATGAAAGAAATGAGTGTGAATGAAATATATGAAATGAATCATATATATGCTTCTTTTCGCAATTGCATAAATTGCGTTCACAACTGCGAGGATCATTCTTCATTTGATTTCATTTCCGCAGTTCATATATATGATTCATTTCATATATTTCATTCACATTATACACAGTATTAAGAACTACAATTGGCCAGTTTTCATGAGCCAATTTGCAGTTACAAAATTACTGTACTTTAGATTTAAAACCAGTACCAGCATGCTCAAGGCCTGGTCATTCATTTTAAAAGGTATGGAAACTCATTTTTGCAATGAAAATGTAGTGTTTTGAAAAGTTTTCAAACGGTTTTCAGAAGTAAGAATACTTACATGTAGTCCTTGATAATGCAGGTTCTTTTTGAAAGAATGATATTAAGTAAATTAATACATGTAACCCAATGATAAATAAGATGTTAGACTGGGCAAATTATTTTAATCCTTATGATAAATTTATCAAATTAAAATTAATGCCGGAGGGTCTGAGAACACACCCTCGGGAACTTTTGATTTTTCGATTTTATACTGTCTTACTACCTGATTCCACGTAACTGCATTAAACTTTGACATTAAAATTCAGATAGAGTTACATGTATTAGGTGCTCAGTACACTGTATAAAATTTCATATAATTAGATGTATAATTATTATGTGACGAGGCAAAATAATATGAAAGAAAAATTGCATAATTTGCCATGTAATAGATCTCTCCTCCCACACAATGCCACACAATTTGTTATCAATGCAGCTATGAGCAAGAGGTTTATGCAATCAAGGTAGAGCAGCAAACCACCACCTCCCTCCCCCAAGTCTCTGATTCTGTATCTGATCAAGCAATTACAGCTGTACTGATCACCATCACTGCTTCCTTAAAAATGGAAACTGTGAATTTGGAGGCTACCCCAACTTCCAGAATTTCTAATGACCTTTGCAGGAGGGAGGACGGGGGATGAGGCACTGGACACAAGAACTGAATTTTCTTTTTAATTACTGAGCAATCTATGTGCTTTTAGTTAAAAAATTACCTATAATAATTACTAGAAGTTTATACATTATATTATATATTTTAATTTACAATATCAAGCATACATGTATATAGCATGTACTATACTATGTAACAATGCATCATGTACACGGTGTGATTATATAGCGCTGTACAGTAGAAAATGTCTGGAAAATATCCATACCTCATGGAGTAAAGGTGAGACAGGAGATTGGAGTGGGTAGGGGAGATGAATCAAAAGTTAGAGCCAGGGTCTTTTTAATGATCAGAGATACTGTAAGATGTGGTTAAAAGAGACCTGAATGAAGTTAGGTATTAATTGAATCATTAGATAAGGGAGATCACAACCACAACTTACATGTATTGTACATGACTTGTACATCTACCACGCATATGCAGGGATCCATATTCACAGTCGACCAGTCATCTGAGACGACCAAAAAGTCGTACGGACAGGTAAGTTTACTCCAAAACTCGTCCTTTGGATGAGTAAAATTTTAACTCTACCATTACATCTGTTCTAAATTTTCATTTGATGTTACCAAGTAAAATGCATTCTGATCGCTCCTCATCCCTTTGGAACTTTCAGGAAACAATGAATAATGTGCAAATTTCGTCTGCAATGAAATCTTAATTTTGAGCACCATCTTTATTATTGAAGGCTCAATTTTCTTGTAGTTAATTGCTGGTATTTCTCTGAAGAACGGCACTTGCACAAAATGTGACAGTTGTTTGATAGCTGATCAAAACGAGATGTGGAGGTATTCGGAAGTTGTTTTGCCACCTCCAGTGAAGAACAAGAAAAGTGAAGCTGATGCTTCTGAAAAAGAAGCCCAGTTGAGATATGAACAGGAAGAATGCAAGCATACCTTCTTGCCCTCGTGGCAAACGAACAACCATGGCTGGCGTTAGTGCACTGTGCATCAGCATCTACTGAGTCCACAATTCAAACATGCAGTTGCAACTGGGAGCACAGTGTTTTGTGAACTATGCAAGACTGCATCAAAATTAGACAGAAGTATTACCCAGAAAAATTAGTTAGTTGATGGCTGCTCTTCATGTTGTTTGGAGTCCATTACGATTCACCAGACCACTGCTAACTGTTTTTTCAAGTGACCAACAAATATATAAGTCAGAGTATTGCACAACAGGAATAAAAAAGGCAAATGTTCCAGTTAGACATAATTTTGTCACCGTTTTTTCTTCAATTCTGCACTTTTGCAAGGGCAAGCAAAATTTGGCCAAGGTAAGTACAGCATCTGGCTTACTTGCCCAGCGGACGACTTTGATAAAAAATGAATATGGATCCCTGGAGGACAGCTTCTGGAAAATTACATTTATTTAGTGCAAGGAACTTACTTTGGTAATGCCATGAGTAGTATAATTCATCCACTCATTTCCACTGTCACTGTAACTCAAGTAATACTGTCTAATATAGCTGGAGATACCCTCTGACTTATTATAAAAACCTTGTGTTGCTATGGCTGTGATGATTACTGCTTTCTGTAGATTCACTTGTATCCAGGGATGATAATCTTTTCCAACAGCAATCCATGCCTTAGAATTCTCTAGTCTTGCAAAGTGAGGATGTGAATTGGTATTTAATATAGATGATGCTGTGATGTCACTGTCAGGAATTATGCCTCTCGCAATGCCAAGATCATGTGTGGAATTAAAACAACCTACCCAAGAAAAATTCATAAAATTATCCTGGCAAAATATTTGATAACAGAAACAGACTAACACTGATAAAAGCTACTGCAGTTATTCCTTTGTTGGCAACTATTTCATGTCATCCTAGTTAAAATCATCCTAGTTAAAATTAGATTCAGTTGCATTAACTTTCTTCCTTAATTTGTTTTCTATTTGTCAGATGCATTCCTAATTAATTACATGTATACTTGCTTCTTAACCCTTTCACTCCCAAGAGTGACTTTACAGATTTTAATCTAATGCCAGACGATTTTACTCATCAAAGGGAGACCCTTGGGAGTGAAAGGGTTAAGAAACTATCTCCCCTAAGAATAAAGATTGATTATTTTATTATATTCCAATATATAGGCACAGTTAACTTTCAATACAGCTTCTGACTCCTGATAACATATCAAGAAGAAGAAAAAGCTGTGAGCTTGACCAAACAAACCATTCAACTCATGACAAACAAGAGCAATTAACTCGTACCTTCGCTAGATCTAGAAGCTTGTGTGCCTACAAGAAACAGGTAACAGAATATGTTAACAATATAGAACCACATACAGGGGCACTACTAAGTCGTATCCTAATCAATAAATAACAAAGTAGATGCACATTCACTACGATACAGATATCAATCTGGGTGAAGTGGTAGATTTGTTAGCCCAGAAGCGTTCAAGGAGGCTTGAGTTTGGCACACTACTCAAAGATAAAGCCCAAAATCCATTTCGACCAAGAAATTTTTCCTAGTGGGAACCTCCACTCTTACAAAATATTCATGCTAAATTGTTGGAAATAATTCAATCAGATTCCAAATTTTGTTTTGAAATGTGGATATAACATTTAAGTGTAAAAAAAAAAGTCAATGTCATCATCACCAATTTTCACTTTTAAATTTTCTGGGTTCAGCCATTTTGGATTTGATGACATGCAGTGGTCGCAGCTATTGTCAGGAAGCAAATGAAACAGAAAATCCTTTGTGTTAAACAATAGGACAACCTTTACACGCCATCAAATCCAAGATGAAATCCAGTAATTATTTCCTACAATTTAGCAAAAATTTGTTGCAAGAGTGGAGGTTCCCAGTAAGTATTGAAGTTTGTTGATCTTTGCTGTCTGATTTTCTATGTAACAGCCTTCAAAACATATGCATTCTCCCAGACCCCGCTAGAATCTTGCACCTTTGTTTCTTGTCATTTTCAAGCCTTTGGCACTCAAATGTACCTCCCCAGGCAAAAATCTGTCTATGGGCCTCCCAATTCACAAATACTGTGATGAAATTAACACATACATGTAGTTTAGTCTGTATCCCTCATGTGCCACAAATGTATCAGTTCAATTACACTGTAAGGTTTCAGAAATTCGGGTCTGTAAATTTTCAGTTTTTGATGGTTTTGTATTCGGTTTTCAGTTTTAATCGAAATTCAATTCAGTTTTCGGTTTTGAATGCTTTTTTGAGCATTTTTTTGGTTTCAAGGGGACCCAATGCCCCCCTCGTCTACAATTTCTAATGATGCTTAGTGGGACAGATGCCTTCTGGAACTCATTGTGAGTATATTCGAATTCCTGTTAACAATCAATGCAATGGCCCTTCACTGCCCAGATAAATGGTCAACACTGTGACATTTGAAAGGTTGGATATCCATTACACTGGATAGACAGTACATATAAATTATTGATTTAAATACTGATTGCAAAGCCACTTATTATATAAAGCCATCAGAAGTTGCAACTTTGATCAATGATGGACATCACATTTTCAAAATGTTGTGTATTCGACATGCAGACTCGCCCTTACAATAATCTCTTAAAATATATCGTGTACAATTGCTCAACAACAACAAAAATGAATTTTCAACTCCTTATTTGATCAAAACATAGACGCAAGCACAATACCAATTGCAAAATTACTTCCTGATTTCTGAAATCGAGTTTACGACACAAATAGTTTTGAAGTAAATTTCTCCGACACATACATGTATGTAGTTTATACGTGTCAGCAGTTATTGCTTTCTGTAATTCTCATACGGGTTACAGTATTCTATGTAATTAATGGTAGAAATACCCTATACTCGCGGTTAGTGCGACAAAATCGGTAATTGGGAGCCAATTTAGTACAAAAGGAGTTTACGTGTTCTATACGGTCTTAAGTTGTAAATAATCGGCTTTTGCACTGTGGCAGCTTGCCCAAAAGCCACAAAAATATTTTCATCGAATCTCGTTTTACGAGAGTCAAAATAAATAACAACGCAAACTTGCAGAGGACTGCCAAACAAGGGTGTTTGTAAATGTCCACTCATAAGGAACGAGATCGTGCGAGAGATAAATCCAGTTATTTTTTTGTCACGACGCAAACCAAAAGCAGCCCAATTCGTTGGCGCTTCCACAGAAAATGAAAAATCAAACCATAGGTTTGGAAATTGATCCAAACCCAGTATGCACACATCACTCCTTGTCTACAGCTGGTCAAACGAATTTTGCATTGAAAAGTTTGTTAGACGTTGATAAGAAACGCGCTGGTTTAGTAGTCGCTGTCGGGTACGAATCATGTTTTCCCAATGAAACAAAACATTATTGCAAGTGTCAACTCAGGCACACCTAAACATTCTGTAAAGGAAGGCCCGTCAACATTTTATCAGAATGTAGGAAGAAAGCGCGATTTATGATTTACAATCAGCACTTTCCAAGAAACAACAAATAAGCTTCAAATCGAACACGCTCTGACACGAAAAATCGCGCACTTCACACCTTTCAAATATGATCCGAAACACAGTTTACACAGAAGTAACAGTTTTACCTGTTTCCTGAGGTAGAATGTAGAATACCAAAAGTAGGAAACTCCGTAAATAGTGCAAATTGTGGGTAAAGAAGGTCATTTTGCTTTAGATTTTGTGCTCACTGTGAACAACAACTTCTCCGGAGCTCTTTTCGCATTTATGAACGGGAAGTGAAGGTTTAGACACGTGACTTTATTCATTGACCAATCAGATTACAGACGGGTGTGTCTGACCGGAAGTTAAGTGGATTTCCTGTCGTGTGGTCTGCGCGAATGAAAATGATCATCGTAAAATACTATTTTATGTATAATTACGTTTCTTATTTCACATTTTTTTATTATACATAGTAGATAGGTCATTCTATTTTAACTGAAAACCCAGAGTTCTCCCTACACAGGCTAATTTTCCCCTATAAAACTAATTCTTAAGGCAAAAAAAAATTAAATAATTTCACACAACTTCAGAGTTTTATTAATCAGATTTACTTCTGAAGAACAGAAGTTGTATATATAGAGCCTTTCCATGGCACCCGACAAATTTCTCTTTCATTTTTTATGATAATTAGCCTTACTAGCCTCGCTAGCAAGTGCAAAATTCTACAGACTTTTTACTTTAAGGTGAAGTTAGTAAGGCTGATTAAAATACATACAGAAGAATTATCAAATCTTCCGTCATTGCGAGAAAGGTCTATAGTTTGAAAAAAAGTCTTTGTCTGGGTAGTTCCTGACTCTCTGATATTCTTTGAAGGGCAGTTTGAATCACAAAGGCCCTTGTATAGCATCATTACATTGATGTCTACAGCCTTCTTTACCTTGACAGTCAGCAGGACTCTCGCAAATATATCCACGATCTCTTTTTTCTTTTTCACAGTCTATGTTATCATATACTAGTGTAGTTCCGCTGAAGTACATTTTAGCGCAGTTTTCATTACCCCGAGGTTCACCAGTGGCCCAAGGTGATTGACCAATAGTCATCATTCTTTTACCACTTTTCCAAATCCACGTGTCAAGGTATTTTTCCAAGCCATTAAAATATTCATTTTTAAGCCTGTTCTCTGTAAGTTTCTCTTTCAAAAAAGTCAGTTCCTCTTGAGTCTCAATAGATAAAAGGGTACCTCCATTCTGTTTGCACCGCTCCAAGCTCTACCTCCAGTTATAAGGGCTGTTTTGTACTGGATGTATTGCCTATACATGACTGCTGCAATCTTTCCTACGTTGAATCTTTTATGCTAATCACTTTTTCATATTTCCGTTGACATTTATATAGTATGATGTCAAAACGTATAAATATATATATATACATGACTTTATTGTATCGCGAATTTAGAGAGTAGCTAAGAAGTTGATATCTTTGAGAACAGAAACAAATAACTCAAATAAATACAACATGATAAGAATCCCAGCTATGGCCGGAGGCAAACCAGGATGACCGAAGAGTTGAACCAGAGCCTACCAACAACAACACCAGCTAGTGACTAGAGCGGGATTTGAGCCCGGGGAAACCGCATTTATTGAAATCTAGCGCCCTAACTACTTAGCTGCATCCATCCTCCCTCACTTGGCCACACAAAGTATGTTTCACATACTATCATTTTCAACTGCCACAATTTCAGAATAACCAGCTTCCATTGGGTAGATTTTACCGTCTCAGATGATCGAAAACTGGAGAGCCTGTATTTATTTCACATCTTTTCGTCTTGTGACTGATTTAGTTTCGTCTAAAACTGCCATGTTTCTAAAACTGACATTCTCGTTTCATTTTCTCAAGTATCCTTTGGAGGGTGCTAGACGGGGTAGGGTATGGTCTCAAAAGAAAAGAAAAACAGACAAAAAAAAGTATTAATAATAACGTGTCCCAAGACATTACTCAGATTTTACTGGTCTTGCTGTCTAGAGTTTGCTCGGAGCCCTCTCGGTATCTAAAGGGGACTATGTATACTTAAAATGTAGGAAAATACTGCAAGGGCTGGTCAAACAACGTGTAAAGGCGTAAATACGATATTTCGGCTGGCCAACTCCAGCCTTCTTCAGGTTTATTGATGGAAAACGCGAGTTTACATGGTATTTATATTTACCAGAAATGACATGAGATAGTACGTGAAGTGTCAAAGTTACAGGAAAATAACAAGGCAGCTAAAATGATATAAGATTTAAATAATACAAAAAAAGAGTGAAATAAAGCCAGAAAAACTTAACATTACATTTCATCGCGTTTGTTAAGGCCTGCAGGTTCTAATGTTTTACCTAACTGAATAAGAAATACTTCACGAGCCTTTCTAATGGAATCACGTTTGGTATACAATTGTTCGAGAGGTATCAGGATCATATTATATGATCACTGATAGTATGATCACTGGCAAGGAAGTGTTCGGAGACCGCAGTGGGATTGTAACTTAAAGGGTTGATAATGGGCCGCCTATGTTCATTAAAGTGGTCTTTAAGGTGACGTTTGGTTTCCCCGATATATTGAAGATGACATTTAGTACATTACATTGTAAGTATCACAAGAAATGTGTGATTTGATTTTATAGGTTTTGCTAGTATTATAAAATACGTATTGATCTAATCCGTTTTGTATATAAGGACACGTGGTACAATTATATCGGCTTCTGGCAGCGAAAAGAGCCGGGAGGCTGCCTGGAGTTGTTGGAGCTGGCAGGTTGCGGTAACTGTGCTCTAACAAGGATGTCACTAATGTTTTTACAGCGTCTATAGGCTACTAAAGGGAGATTAGTAAAAACGGTTTTACAACGATCAGATGAGTAGAGTACACTGGAATGTTTGTGGATTATGTGAGCTATGTTAGGTAAGACAGGATTAAATGTAATGGCGAAAGGAACAGTATCGGTCTGTTGTATGGGTTTGGTTTCAAGAGCGTCGTTGCGAGTAATGTCAGAAGCGCGTTGTATTTGAGTTTTAATAAAGTTCAAGTTATAACCCCGATTAACGAGGTAGTCCATGAGTTCCTTAGAACGCTGTTTGTAAGTGTCGTAGTTGGAGCATATGCGACGAAGGCGAAGTGCAAGGCTATACGGAATAGAACGCTTAGTGTGGGTGGGATGCCATGAAGAGATAAGTAAATACTGATGTTTGTCGGTAGGTTTAGTGTAAAGGTCAGTTTCTATTAGAGCATCCTTGAGTGAAACCATAACATCAAGGAATGGGATATTAGTAAGGGAATGTGAACAGGTGAACTTGATGTTGGGGTGTGGGTTATTGAGATAGTCAACAAATATTTTTAGTTTTCCTACATTTTATTATTTTGTGACTGGTCACGATCTATCTTTGATCCAACGTAGAGCAAGTTTGATCTTTCAAGGTTTTTTGCAGTGGCGTTCATAACCTTAAAAAAATATATACTTAAAAGTGACGTCGTGATTTTCATTTTCAATTTAATTATTCCGTGAAGAGATATTAAAACACCTGGCAGTAGTAAAACACCTCCTTGCAGTCAATTGGCAAATGCGTAGCCACTGAGGAAGCACCTGGCAGCAGCCACGAAATGTCTGGTTTCTATTACTATTTTTAGCACATTTACAATTATTTATTATCTGCGCTACGGAACTCGTCACGTGTTCATGGCCTCGCGGAGATACGATTGATATCTCTTCGTTTAAAAAAAATTGCGCTCACTCGTAAAATATTATTCATCACGAGAAGAGAAATTCGTATCTCCAAGCAGCCATGTAATGTTCTATTTATTGGAGCAACTTAATTCAGCTGTAGTATGTGTATTCTAGTCACTCAACCTGAAACTAACTTACCGGCATTGCTTGTAATTGTACATTAAGAGTGATCTAAAGGAACTCTACAATTACGACGATTATTTGATCCCCGAGATACTGTAGCTTTAAATTACTCCCTACTGGGAGCATCTAAAGCGAAATAACGATCAACTGATGCCAGTGTCAATATCTGAAAGAGATCTTAATAAGGTGCGTTTCGACCTAAAGTATCCATGTTTGGGCTTCAGGTTAGCTGTTCCGGTAAAGAAAAAACGCATAAACGTTAGACTGACGACGAACGCAACCTGGGGCCACCGAGGAGACGGCGGGAGCCCCTAATCAGGGCATGGATTTTGGTAGTTTAGAGGCGTGCTCTCGCCGTTACAAACCAAGATCGCGAGTCCTCGATCAATTAGCTTGCGAGTCTAAACAATCCAACGGAAAAAATAATAATTGATGACGGGTAAAACAGTCTGTGAAATACGCTTACGCGAAAATTTCCTGCCGTCTTAATTTCCTTTAGCAGTAGTAAACAGAGGCAACTACGAAATCCAATAAAACCTGCTTAAATGCGAGCACATTAAACAAATATAAAAAAAGAAAATGAAAAGAAACAATAACAAGGAAGCGATATTACTTGCTGACACGTTGTGTGACATATTGGCATCAGCGTTGACTGAACTGAGGATCGGAAGTTACTGCTGAAGGAAGTGTCGGTGTTGTCAAAATAAAAGAGTCTCATGTTATAAAAGAGGGAAGTTGTAATTCGAACTGCGGTTTTACGGGTGCGACCAGAATGTCATTGCACTGGGGTGTTAGGGTCAAGGAAAACAAAGGGAAGACACGATGTTTGACGAGACAGCGAAGACGAACTGAAATAGATCAATCAGTTTCCCCGCTAAAGCCCGGGTTAAACGCCGTACTTCAGATGAGCCGAACTTGATTACAGCTGGGCCTAACCTGCCCGCTAACATAACAGCAAACGCAAAATAAATCAATATTTTGGACAACAATTAGCGCATTTTGAAACTGCACAGGACACCCACGCAAACTTGCGACGGGGGGAGGGGGGGCTTTTGTAATTTCGAAATCAAGGAAGTGTGTGCATGTGCATTGCAAGTTCAATGTTTTGTTTTTGTGGCTCGAAATGGTGAATTAAGTTTGTGATGGAAGCGATTCTCGGCAAACGGCTGTCGCTAAATGTCGCCGTTTTTCGGCAAAATAGAAACATCAAAGAACGTCTAAACTTATTTTGAGCTCGTTCGAACCTTTTGGCATTTTCATACATTTCTCAAAACGTTCGGAAAAAACAAACGATCACACAATTTGTCACACACTACTGAACAGTCAACCTCGTACCCAGGGTCTTCGCACCCAGGAAAGATCCGATTGAAGACTTGCAGCTGAACTGCGCATGCTTAGGGTTCAGCTCCGCGTAAGAGTTTGTAAGGGTTCTGTTTTACTTCCGTTTTTTTGAATTGTTTGAAAAAAAAACAATCAGAATCGTCAACCTATCAGATCTTTCTGAAGCTCTGAAGTCTCTGAATTGGCTCCCCCTGACTGGAAGACGTCTTTCTCACCGATGTACCGCCGTAGAAAATGCAATCAAAGGAAACATTCCGCAACATTTTGAAAGTTTTAAATCGACACTAAGACGTTCACATGGCTACAACACTAGAAATGGCTACTTACCTAGATTGCCTAAACCTAAAACGGAATGCGGAAAGAGAGTGTCCTACTTCCGTTTTACAAATGACTGGATGTCCCTCCCAGTATTTTTAAGAAAGCCAATACCATGTGCAATTTTTAAGAAAAACCTTGCAAGGTTCTTAATGGATAAACATTTTTAGATAATGGATAAATATTTTAGATGAACGCCGTATTGTTGATAGATAATTATTTGTAGATATTTTTTGGGACAGTACGTAGTTTTTGACAGTTTTAGATCTGTGACATTTGCATTTCTTATTTTAATTTTAATACTTTTTATTTTTATGGAGGACCTCCCTGAAAACCATGTATTTGCGTGACGTGTGCTTCCTCCTTAAGATTGTTTTATATTATTATTATTATTATTATTATTATTATTATTATTACTATTATTATTGTTATCATTATTATTATTATTATTATTATTATTATTTATCTTTCGAGAGTCGCTCGTTTCGTCAAGCCTGCGCAGTACGGTGCGAAGACTCGAGGGACGAGAATGTTGAACAGTCTATGCAATAGCCCATTACTACATAAAAACAATCATGTAAGGTATATATCTAAACAATCACTAGAGCTCTCTTGTGATTTTAACGGTGTTTAAGACACTTTGAGAGCTTCTAGTAAAACCTTACTAGACGTACTGGACTCGAAGGTGGAAACTGGTCAAATTTGATATGATATTAGGACAGTGCGCATACATTCTGCGCACCACGCAATCATATTTTCAAATTTGATACGATAATGAACGATTTTCGGGCTTTTAAACGTTAAGTTTGGCAAACGTGTAATTCGGACAAAGGACACGTTGTGCGTGAAGCCCAGGCACTGCTACAGGTTTCTGAAGCCAGTTATTACTTGGGACTTAATTTGAATGACCCTCAAGCCTCAATCGATAATGACTCGCTTCTATAGCTATATCTGGCGAAAAGTCGACAATACATGTACGCTTCTGAAAATGGTTAAAGTAGCGTTTATAACTGCGATTATCACTCACATCTTCATACTTCATTCTGGCTGCTTAAAAAACTGACAACATACACTATTCAGCTTACAATCCCAAAAGAAACATCAATATAATTTCTGCCTGAAAATTAAAATCAGCTCTCATCGACTATACGAGATGTTCCGTTCCAGTCCTCCTCGTCCCAGTGTTTCGCTTCGGGCCCCTTTCAAGCCACGACGGAAAATTCTGAGCCATGGGGTCAACAGTCTGCAAGCAGCCTATCTGACGTCAGGAGTGTCCAACATTGATTAGTTAATTTCGTAAGATACTGACCGTGTGTTTAAGCGTGAGCAAGAAATGGTCGTGATTTATGCAGCTAAGTGCATTTCCACTATAAGCAAGGCATTTACATTTACACTTGCATCAGCACCCCGTAATTCAGGTTTCAGCAGGAACCCGTGGTTTCAGGGGCGGGGGAGGGGAGGGGGTAAGTTTTTGTATTGTCAGCATTCCAAACATATCATTGGCTAGTGCTCTGCCAAGTATTATGCTCGCCTGAGAAGGAAGAACTGATAAGTTTCGTCCATGCGGTCCAATTTTGTGGTCTCTTACTGTCGGTGTAAAACAAATACAAAACTGGAGCTTCAGTTTTTTGAGGAGAACGTTGGTCGTCAAGAAGACCTCAGCGGCTATCTTGGCTTGGCATCAATCCCGTTCGTTCGCTCGTTCGTCAGTTTATTCTTTTGTTCGTCCATTCGTTTCACTCACTCGCTTGTTCTTTAGTTAGTTCGTTCGGTCTGTAAATCCGTCGGTCGGTCGGTTAGTTGTTCGCTCGTCAGGCTGGCTCGTTCGTTTCGTTCGTTCGTTAACGCATATATTCATTAATTTTCATTAGTTTACGTTTATAATTGTAAGAAATAACAAAAAGGAACTGTCTGTTTTGAATTTTTTTTCGATCCCTTTGACGCCCAGCTCAGTTCTTAAGTAACCACCTTGAATGAGCAATTTGGCATAGCAAATTTTCTTTTTTGTCAGCGCGCAAGGGCCTTGTTTGTCGTGGATTCTTAAGGCTGGTTTCCATATGATCGCAGACGATCGCGGATCGCAGATCGCAGATCGCAAAAAGTTCTGCGATCGTCTGCGATCATATGGAAACACAGTTCTGCGATCGTCTGCGATCCTGCGATTATCTGCGATCGTCTGCGATCAATTGCGATGCTACGATCATATGGAAACCAAAGTATTTAGTTCTGCGATCTGCGATCGAAACCTATCCCATAATATTTGTATTTCCCACAACACGCGTGTACTGATTTGACATTTCAGCTGACCGATTTGTATGGCTACAGTCGGCTTTGTGATCGTTTGCGATCGTCTGCGATCTACGATCTGCGATCCGCGATCGTCTGCGATCATATGGAAACCAGGCTTTAGACAATTATACGAATATCCCATACTGCCGCAGCAAGGGTAAAGGTCGCGCTTACCTTTTTTCGTCTGGTTATTAGGTTCTCTTTGCTACAGCTGTGCCGACCACTTCCGTAGACATAACAATACACTGTATTGTGTTTCACAATCAAGCCTCCCAGTCTAAGCAACTTCGGATTTCAAAGCTCTTTAATTAACAAAACGGCTTGCATTTCCTTTGACATATTAAGTCTGTAGATAATTCCCTGAATCAGTAAGCTTCGTACTGCTTTGAGGATCGGACTTAAGACGTTACAGTAATTAAGGTTGAAAACTGGAAAGAGTTTTCCACTTCTGGTGGAGTTCGTCTAACATCACTGGCTGAAATGCTTTATGTTTAAATATCACTTAAAAAATGTGATGACAAATGCTATCGTTTGTCCCCGTTTTCCTCAAAACAACTTTCCACGTGACTCGCGAACGTTTTGAAATGAGTAATGAGTCTATACAGCTAATGACGGCAAATCGAAGCCTCCTGCGAACTCCTTGTTGGAATTATAATTCAAAAGTAAACACCTAAGCAAATTTTCGATCATAGTACCGCTTTAAATATAATCCCGTTCGTCATGTATTATTCACTACGATTAGATTACTGATTCGGACTTACCGGTTCCCCGAGATCCAGGCAATAGGCAAGCGAAGATCGTTAACAAAACCACATTTTTTGAGTACAGAATAGCCATACTTTTCCAGAGTGAAGAAATCAAGTCCTTCCCAAAGCTGCAAACAAATTGTATAGTAAAGGATGTCCAGCTGATGCGGACGCTTTTAGAAGTTCTAGCGTTAGTTTCTGCTGCGTCATCAATGTGCTGAAAGGCGTGGCAAACACGGAAATAGTTGGGTCACGATCACAAACTGAACGATTTAATATTCAGGAATTCGATCAAAAGAAAAACACTTCCGGTGGAGATCCCCGACAGGGCCAGGAACTTCTAAATCTAGCCAGCGGACGTCGGAGTTTCATTTTCGACCAAATCGGTGTAATTTGAAGTGTTCGCTTACGAGAACTATCCATCAAAAACATAGAGGCTTGCCACCAAATTTATTAATCACCTACTAAAATTAGAGAAGAATCATAACGGAAACTAGGATACTATGTTATGCTCTTGAAATTGTGCGATTGATGAGCCAGTAATCCGATATCAAGTAGAGCTAGAGGATATTACATGGCCGCGCGGAGATACAAAATTTCTCTTGGTTGATGAGGAAATGCCTGTGAATGTTTGAATTTCATTGTTTTGAACTGGGGATTAAAAGAACGAAGATTACCTAGAGTGATCATCGCAATTATGAACACTCATCTTCATTCATCACTCACGAGCTTATTACGAACCAACAAAATGACCAGCTCCCAGTTGGCTTGTTAGCTCAGTTGGTAGAGGACTGCACCGGTGTCGAAGTGGTCGTGGGTTCAACTGTTTTTTAGGCTTTATTTTCACTATTGTTTAAGTTGTGTTCATAACTGCGATGATCACTCTCATCTTCATTTCATTTTCGCTGCGAAAGGCGCCATTTATTATGTAACCATAGCAAAAGTGATCTTTTCACGTGTGAAGATAACATGTTATTTTCACTTGTGAAGATATCATGTTTTCGCGCGAAAGCTCACCTGGTATTTCATCGAACACTTAAGTGATGAGGTCACAAAACCTAAATTTGTGAAATTATGGGATTTGTTCAGATATTCAGAAAGAACACGATAAAAAAGGCTTACTTACCAAAAATCAGCTTTTTCTTACAGTTTAAGAGCGAGGATTAGCACTGTTATGCGCTGCTGACTCCATACAAATCGTTCTAGATTTTAGTTATGAACCGAGTAAAGTTTAGAAGGACTTGTATGGAGTCATCAGAGCATAACGGTGCTAAGCATCTTGCTCTCTCTGAAAATCTCGACAAATCCCATAATTTCAACAATTTAAATATTTGTGACGTCACACTTAAGCACTCTATTGGTGTTTCTGTAATAAAAAACAGTTTCGACGGCAATGCTCTCACCAAACAAATTTTGTTACAACAAATGTGTGCTCAAGAATCCGGCAGCACAAACCAAACCAAAGGTGATGAAATACCGGGAAAAAGTCCAAAAGTCCTACGATGCTTACTTACAGGGGGATGGGGGAGGGGTAGTCATTTTCAGCTTGAATGATTATCTAATTGTGACTGGTAGGTGGTGAATACCACGTGAAAACAGCAGAAGAGCACACTAGTCTCAGCCGTCTCTGGGCACGTTTCGGTTTCCATATGATCGCTATGATCGTGTTCAGCGATCGCAGCGATCATATGGAAACGCCTTGATCTGCTACCTCAGCGATCGTTGCAATCGCTGAGATAGAACAAATTGCAACCAATCATTTTATATCCCACAATACTTTGTTAAAGTCAAAGACAGCGATCGCAGAGATCAAATGGAAACAGGTCAAGACTCAAATCGCAGCGATCGCTCGTCTCTTTTTTTCCGCGATCGTCGCGACTGCAGCGATGTAGCGATCATATGGAAACCAGGCTTTACAGATCATGAAACTCCACTATATCAGCCAAATAAGGATAACATTAACAATGAAATTTTGATTCCCGTTTTGTTTTCTGTAAGCCATGGTAAGCCAACGTTACATTAACGCCGAACCGAAACACTAAACACTAAAAGTAACACACGCATACGCGTTTAACAAAATTTAATATTTAATTCCATGCAAAAATACTTATTTACTACATTTCTTCTTTAAGAACTTCAGTCTGTAATCTGAACAAACATAATGTGAGAACAGTTATCAGTACCTCTTATGTTTATTTGAAGTTTTACGTTTCCATGCAAAAATATTATTTTTACTCCTCCTTTCCATTTCTACGAAGTAAGTAAACATAACTATAAAAAAACTTAACTCTGGAATAAACCTCAAAATACGTTGTAAAGGCAGCAACACCTTGATTATTTTAACGTAACAATACGAAATAACACAAATTGATCTGAGATAATATATCGTTACCCGCCGCTCTGTGTTTGTAGCCTTAGTTTTCACTGAGTTCAGTCCTGACAAACACTCGGACGGATCTAGAAATGCCCTGAATAAAAGCACACAAACTCCACCTTAGTATGAGGACAGTAAACAAGAGTCTTCGAGAACAAAGCCTATTAATTATTTTATGATGCCAGCAACCTCAATGCACACCAGTCTACCGTTACTTTGTTTTTCAATTTTCGACGTCTTGACGCCGTCCTAGGCCCACGAAGTTCAAAATTCCAAATTCGTCAAAGGAAAAAATGTGTATCTAAACACCGGTGGTTTTCACATTCTCATAGGTTGGCTGGGAGGAGTCTGGGCTTGCTTCATGGTACACATCCGATGGTACCACATCAGCATACACCGTGGGCTCGTATGCTGCAGGTTTGTCTGCTTTCGCATCATTGTTGGTGTCATCAAAATCAGCGAGTTGTGCGTACACCAGATCTCCTTTCTTGGGCTGTCAGAACAAAGTAATAAAAAGTCTGCTGATTAAGGATTAATAAAAGACAGTTTAAGCTTTTTGTTTCACAGACTCCTTAAGTCTCTAAAAAGATAGTCCTATACGTTTAACACAACAACTGTAACGTAATAACGATGAGATAAGCTCTCTTGATGTACACTTTGTGCTCTTTGAGCATATGTCGTGTAAAAGTAAATAAATAACGACGACAAATTCATTGCTATGACAACAGATCTTTTTAATTTTTCCCAACTCGTCTTCTTATCAAATGTCGCTTTGTTTTGTCTCTTTTTGCTAAACTTCATAAGTTATACTATGTACGCCACCAACACAACTCACGAGCAGAAAGAAACACGATTTTCATACTCTTTCTCAGTTCTACAATGAATTTTCGATTCTGTAGGTGAAAATTTAACACAAAGGCAACTTTGAACAACATATTATTATTATTATTATTATTATTATTATTATTATTATTACTATTATTATTATTGTTATTTATCTTTCAGTATATTTAGCAGATGCAATCTGTTTGGGTACATAAGAGGAAAACAACAGATAGTATGGCTTGATTTTGCCTTGTCTGTGCTGGGCAATTCGCTGTCAATTGTAAATGCAGTGTCTAGCTATTAAATGCATCCTCAAAAACATACCTTTCGGTTTGCCTTGTTCACCGCAGCGTACTCACATTCCACTTTTGGTGGTTCTTCTTTTGAATTCGTCTTGCCGTTGACGTTAGGGGCCCCAAGCAGCCTTGCGGCCTCAGCAGGCTGGACAGATTCGTACTGGAGTTCGGTTTGTTTACTGTAAAAGAAAGAAGAAAGAAGAAGCTTGTAAGATGGCTTCTCCATACAATGATATCAGTTTGGGATATAACTGGAGAATCAATGGCAGCCACTCCCTAAGAATTTCTGACGGTAGTGCCCTCAGATTATTTGAAGAAAGAAGAAGCTAGTAAGATGGCTTCTCCATACAATGATATCAGTTTGGGATATAACTGGAGAATCAATGGCACCCACTCCCTAAGAATTTCTGACGGTAACTCTTTGTTTCTCCGACGAAAATCTACTCCCGCGGAAATACGTTTCATCCTCACACAACAAAATATCGTTTAGCGGAAGATTTAAATTTTAAAATATATATGTCCCCCACTTCCTCGTTCGCGGGCAGCTTTAAAAAACAATTAGATTAATACACTGTTACTGTGTAGGGTTTTGGAACAAGAGGCTTTAAGTTCGGTTACCAATGGTGTCTCCAAATTTCTTTTGCTTCCACATTTGTAACAAACTGGCTACACAACTGAGCATTATTGTTGTTATCAACAAAATTATGCGCAAGCAGCACAGACAACAACAACAAATACTTACGACGACGACATCTTTGGCCTTTCAGGATCTGAAAATCAAAGTAAGGAGATCTTTATAAACTGAGGTCCTGTCCTCGAGTGAGTACATATGAAAACGTATCCCTTGGCCCTATTTTTAGAAACAGGTAGAAACACTTGATAATGTTGTAACAAGGCAAATGTTACCCAGTAGCACTCATTAGGATTAATAGTAAGAAAGTTCTCGTGCTAAAACAAAAATAAGAAGACACATACAAAAACAAAGCAAACAATTCAAATTAAGTAAAATATTCAGAAAATCGCGATTAAGATCACATAATGCAAGACAAACACCTTTTTCTCGTCGTTTCTTGCGCCTTACAAGAAGAACCGCAGCAAGACCAATCAGCGCTAGAAATAGCACTGCTCCCAGGCAAGCCACTACTGTGACGATTATTGAGTCGTTCTTTTCACCCTGTTGCGCATGCTTCCTTGGGGCTGTAGCAAGGGTCGTAGAATCTGTAGAATCTGTTGGGTAACAATACAAATGGCTCGAGTGGCATCGTTACTGAGATTTCCCTGTCTAGCAGAAACTACAACCTTGGATTTACTGTGTTGGAAATTTCCCCCGCGCCCCAGCTCAATGTTGGAAAACTATGGGCATAAACCTTCTGGAACGACACTGAATGGGGGTGCGAAGGAACATTTTCCGACTCAAATGAACAAGATTGTCTCGTCACGCACGGCGACGTGACAAATCACGAGAATAAGGCGTAAAAAGACGTCAATGAGATTTTAGAAAGAGATTGCTTCAGCCCTTGACGTGTTACTCTGTTTTAAGCCTGATTAGAAATGATGACGTTACGTTCCGCTTTTCGAGATTTCGATCTTCAGTGCCGACCTTTTGCACGTCTTTTTTTTTTCAATTTCCTGAGGGAAGGAGATCAAGACGACCTTTCTATTCCATATTAAGGGGTTACCACGGCGATATTGCTGGTCCACAACACCGAAGGCTCTATCTTCTTTCTTACGCAAGTCACGCCAGCTGTCTCTTGTTTCAAGCGATCAACTGCAGCTAACAATTCGGTAGGTATTTGATTTATAAGTGTGTTTTTCGAGCCGTTTTCAATCTCAGAAGCCCCCTGCCTGACATCATAAAGCTGGGTTGATGGGAGAGGCAATACTCTGAAAGAAAACAGAAGTAAGAAGCAATTTCACACGAAGTGGGCCGACGAAATTGCTCGATCGAGTTGTATTTCTAGCCGTTCTGTGAGTGGATTCTGGGACCTGGCATGGCGATTTTGGCGAGTTCTGACTTGTGAATGATGCAATCCGTGCAATATTTTGGAAATTGGCGGACTTCCATGCGGCCGTTATCCAAGAATTTCCCAGAACTCCTTTTGGTCACAAAGGCAAAAATTACAGACCGAGTGTGTGCAAGTCAAATCAAAAGCGTTATCCGCGTCGCGCTAAATAAGTGAGCAGGAAAATAGGGAACATATTTCAAGAAGTGTAGTCGAAGTTTGCTGCCAACGTAGACTTAAAGCTTGAAAAAAATTTTTTTGTCCGAAAAACTTCAAGGCAAAGTTGTGTACTTTTTGGTGTTGTCAAAGAGCGCTCGAAGACAACATTTTTTATTTTGCAACAAAATAAACGGTCATATTCGATGAAAATTGGGAGTTTTGGTCACTCTACGGAGTGATAAAGTCTACATAACTAAGCATTTGGCAATAAAAATGGTTCTTTCAACTATAGCAAGGGATTTGGCAAAGTTGTAGGTTTTCAAAGCACTAACGGTGTTTAGGACGTATATATATGTCTTTGGCAGTTAATGGGTTAACTGCCAAACTGCTTAAAATTATTTTAACTTCAAAATAGCAAAGAGTAAATTAACGAGACAACATGGTTTACCGACGGTATCTTCCAGCTTGAAAAAGAGCATACGCGGGATCTCTTCGTGATAAGCAGCACATGAAACTTGCATAAAATGTACACTAATTGGGGACATCTAACAAACTTCAATTAGTTATCAAATAAATAAAATATCAGGCCATCTCATATTACGCGTGGTGCGATTTTGCCGCCACAATTGACCTCAAATCGTATCCGATCGCACAATTCATAAAAAAAATCATTTAATTCATAAAAATCGCACAATTCTTAAAAAATAAACCATAAATGAATGCCTTATCTGAAAAAAATTCCGCGTCTGCGCTTAGTTTCAAGATGATTTACCTTCGAAAAAGCCCAAGAAACGTTCTGAAACCATCGATTTCACAAACAATCGAAGTTCAACGCGTTATTTTCGTTTTTGGCAGGTCCGGGGCCTGGTGCTAGTTTTTTTTCATTCATTCTCAAAGAATTGCCTATTGGTGCAATGCAAACAATTCTTTTCTTTCAGTAAGCCTATCAGAATTGCTGATAAAAATCCATGTCATATGATCCTTCTAAATTCACGTTCTAAGTACGTGGTAGTCGGAAATGAGCAAAATTTATATCAGGTGAGCGTTATTTGACAATTAACAAAATGTAAACTTCTTAAAGTTATTTCGGTTACATCGCCGACGTTCTCGTGGTCAAGTTTATAGTGAAAACGCTCTCTGTTCTTTCGTGTTCAACTACTGGGAAAACCAAATCGCACCTTCCATCAAATTAATTTGACTGCCTAAGACAGAGCAGAAAAATACGCCACACTGATGTTTTGTTCGTCATGTAACGTAATCGATCATCTAAGTAAATCATAAGTAAATTTTTATCCCAGTTCACTCATAATTGCTTATTTTTTGTTCCATTAAATGAAAAGAAATAAAATGTTGTTAGAGCAGCACAAAAGTGGTTTTCTTTCTCAGAATCCTCGTAAAACAAGCTTAAAATCGCATAATTTGCATAATTTACCGCATAACAATCCTTTCTTATCGCACAATCTACCCTGAAAATATCGCACAATTTCTGTTTTTTTTTTATCGCACCCTATCAGATGGCCTGAAATATGAAATACGTGTACATGTGTATATGTTGAATAAACTCAGTTGTGAAATATATGTACATGAGTACAAATTACTAATGTTCTGAAAAAGAAACGATCATCTGGAGGTCGTAAAAAGAAAGCTGACAAGACAAGCTGGCAAGAGAGATTAATCTTTCGTAGTATTCCAGTGCTCCGGCAACGGGAAGGTTCGTTTACTTCAAAGCGACTAATGCAACACACCGGAATTCAAGGTGTCAGCGATCGCACAATTTGCCGGCCTTTGAATAGGGAAGGGCATCTCTTCCTCCAAGCTCGCAAAAAGGGCCTCATGAGCCGAAGCGACAGAATGAAACGCGTCGCCTTTGCCAGAAACGTCCTAAATAACCACCCGCCCGACATTTGGTCGAACAAGACGGCCTTTTACTTAGACGGGGTTTCGTTCGGGTATACAAATCTAACCCCATGCATCAAGCTCGAGCTCCCCGAGGTAGAGTTGGGCGGAAAGCATCTGAAGGGCTTAAACAAGGCTGTTTAGCTAAAGGGAGCAAAGCAGGGACAGGCGGTTAACTTGTAAAAATGGTTGTTACAAAACAATAAGATACGCGTCGCCTTTGCCAGAAACGTCCTAAATAACCACCCGCCCGACATTTGGTCGAACAAGACGGCCTTTTACTTAGACGGGGTTTCGTTCGGGTATACAAATCTAACCCCATGCATCAAGCTCGAGCTCCCCGAGGTAGAGTTGGGCGGAAAGCATCTGAAGGGCTTAAACAAGGCTGTTTAGCTAAAGGGAGCAAAGCAGGGACAGGCGGTTAACTTGTAAAAATGGTTGTTACAAAACAATAAGATACAACAAATGCGTAATCATTTGTGAACAGTATGACAGAATGTGCGGCGCTTATTTTGAGACGTTCATTGATGAACACTTCGGGTCCATGTTTCAAGCAGCCGGAAAAGGAGAAAGCAGGATGTTCTTGATGGACAGAGACCCCTCTCAAAACAGTGCACGAGCCAGAACAGCTTTGTCTAGAATAGGCTGTGAATTGATTAAAATTCCCGCGAGATCCCGAGAATTAGACGGCTGTCAAAACGTGTTCAATATCGTTGCAAACAAACTGAGGAAGGATGCCTTGGAACGAGTCATTACACGAGAATCTTACGAACAATTTTGCCATCGAACTCGACAAACCATTGAAGGGATACCAGTTTTAATTGAGACGATAAATGACATAATTGAATCAATGAATCGTCTTGTTAGACTAATTATAGAAAACGCTGGGGAAAGATTGAAGTGTTAACTTAAGCCGATTTTCGCACTTGCAGGAAAAAAGCGGCCAACGTTTCAAATGGAGTCTGAGTTGAGCTCTTTTGTGAAAGAGTTTTCTTCAGCGGTCTATTAGAAAAGCATGTAAGACTTGCCGTTTTACTGAGAGAGCTTGGTTTTTGTCTTTTCGAAACTATACATGTGCTGGCTAGTCATCTGTACTAGTCATCTGTACTTCGATTATTGTATATCCATCGCATTAGCCGTGCAAAGCACTTGCCACAAGGTGGCACTGCCCTTTGATCTTCCTGGTTGATTTGTCAATTGAGGTGGAAAAGTTGCCAGCGCACTTGCATCATTTGTGTTTCCCGTTCATCAACCATGCCTCCTCGAACAAAGACCAACTCGTGCTTAGCTAGTGCCGAATATGGGCGAGTCCGTATCGAAGACAATGTCTTGCGGTAGTGTTTGCAGAATAGTGAACAAATGCAGGTCTACAAAACATAGCAATCTCTTAAGCAAAGCCGGTTTTTGACTCGATTCGCTAAAAAATTGTGAAGTTGTCGATATCATACCCTCATTAACAACAGCAAGCAATACACGAAGAGCAAACAGTCAACCATCATTCAAATACTTTCGCGCCAATTGTTTCATTTTGTCGAAGTTTCTCTCGTTGGCCACAAAACCAAAAAACAACCGCCCGTAACGCAGTTCTATTCTCCAGACAACCTTGGAATTATGTTGGAAAATTCCCCGCGCCCCCGTTGAATGTTGAAAAACTATGGGACTAAACCTTCTAGAACAACATTGAACGTGGGTGCGGGGGTCGGGGAATTTTCCATCGCAAATAACCAAGGTTGTAGCTTTTTAAGAGAGCTTTCACCTAACAAGCCCACTTCTGAGAATGAATATATGCAAATCATATATTTTTACTGCGGGATTAAAGAATGAAAATGATCACCCCACGAGCACTGCGATACCAAATGAGATTGAAGCCAGTTGGTCATGATCGGGCAGATGAACTAACCTGATGTTGTTGAAGTTGACTTTTTACTTTCTGTTGATGAGGTAGTGGTAATTCTTGGCGGTGCTGCGGTTGTGGGTACGGGATAGTGATGCATACAGATTCCCTGGCAATTGTCTGTAGGGGGTAAGGCATATCTTAATTAAACTTCTAACCAAAAAGTGTATATGTATAATTCTCCTCTTCATGTATTCGTCGTGGTTCTTCTCGTCTCTACCTTTGTCTTTTTCCCACGCGGACCTCTACCTTTCGCGACTCCTACTTCGTGTGCATCTGCCCCCTGTGGAATTCTCTCCCTATTTACATTCGCACCTCCCACTCCACTTCTGCTTTCAAGCCGAAACTTAAAAATTTTCTCTTCTCTCGTCTTCACAACACTTTTGATTCGGATAATTTGTATTCTATCGTCTTAAGTTAAAGTTATTATAAATTTCTTGTGTTTAGTATTTTTAAATTTCTAGTGTTTTGTATTTTATGTGGTTAATGGCAAATAAAAATGGAAATGGAAATGTCAGGGCTTGGCATATAATTTGCCCTAAATGTCGTCGCTCAAACCCTTTGTCTGTCTGTTCGTGCTAATTTGTCAACCCTTTTATTTTGTTTTGTAGTTTTTATCGCAGTTCTACTATCTTGTCACACTTTTGTAAGGTTCACCAAGTTGTAAGTTAGCCACTGCTGGCCTGTGCTGCATGTATTTGTGCTAATACACGTATTATTTTTTACTTTCGTATAATCACTGTCACACACGTATTTCCGTTTTTCGCTCTCTGACCACTGGAGTTCGACCTTTGTAAGGGACTTCGTGTCCTATTGTTGTTCCTCTATGGATTAAATAAATAAATAAATAAATAAATAAATAAATAAATAAATAAATAAAAATAAATAAATAAATGATCTTAGGGGAAAGTTAAAAATATTTCATGAGAGGCCATTTACTAAGAAAGGCTGAAAACACTGTTAACAGACTTGGAAACGAATGAAGGCCTGATACTCAGTTTAGTGCTAGATAAACCTCGCCAAAGACACATCGTCAATATGTAGTTTCCAATGTTTTCGTCACATTTATAAAAACCAAGCCCACTTGAGTGGGAAAGGAGTCTGTAATCTTGATGGTCAACGTGAATTGCCCACGATGGGTCTTTCCCTCTTCCGTCTGAGAGAAACGAAAAACATACATGTCATAAAATCCAACACATTTTGTCACTCTCTCTAGAGTACTAGTTTTACAACGCTGTCGATTCCCACTGCCTGTTTTTTGAGATTGTTGGGTCACAAGGGAAGAGTGGTCGTAGATCTGTTTTAAAAAGAAATTCTGTCTCGATTATTTAGGGGTACACAAATCAATGAAAACGTATTCTCACCTGTTTCTTCTTCGCATATCCATCCCCTTTGAACGCCGTCAGGTATGTTGTTAAATGAACCATAAGAACCACTGGGAAACTCCTTAGCGATAAGAGCATAAAGGCCTTTTTCGTCAGGTTTATGTTTTTGCCACTTATCTATCGTTAGAAGCTTGCCATTAATCCAAGTCCAGTTTCCCGTTGTTTTGTTTTTCAATAATCCTATGTGCCATTCATCGTAACGCACAGCTGTTCGATTTTTAATTGTTTTATTTATAAATTCCCATTCCTGTATTGTCTCCATAACAACAAGATGTGTATTGTTTGCTTCACAAGATTCTCTTGCTTGTGTCCACCTCTTCCCATTTGGCCTTACCTCTTCAAAGGAGTAGCAAGAGCAAGCTGTCTGTCCGTCTGCAATGGGGTATATGAATGGAAAAAGATGAGAAAATGCATTTACTGTAACCGGACATTTCGACGAGGTAAAAGATACGAACATATCTTCAAGATACCATAAGACTATATCAACCGAAATAAACGCTTTGCAAATACGTTAGCTGCTGCTTTGCGCGCGATGTTGGTCGAACATTAGAGCAAGGGTGTCACTGTTAGATGTAAGGACCCCTGTGTTTGCGTTACACATAATTTGCGTGCTGGAGTTGCCTCGCCTGAAATGCATCTTATCACACTATTATGAAAGTCACGCACGTCACCAATTCATTGTTAAAATCAAAACATAAAATGTAAGAATTAGCGTGGTCACGAGATATTAAAACAAATAAAACTTCAACACGCGAGAAAATATTGTTGAAGAGGAGTTCACAACCACCAAGATGTATCAAAATTACGCCGCAAATAACTAGGTTTCACAGTTCATAGTCTTACGCACTTCGTTATCAAATATTAAATCGACTGTCAAAATACCTCCACACGATAGCGCAAAATATTTGTTGAACAAGAACACAATAAACAACAAAAACGATCTCTCGATCATTTTGAGAGTTAATGGAGCTTTTCCCCTTTGCTACAATATCAAAAGTTAAGGCAATTTACCGCGATGGGCGATCTTAAGAATAAGCGTAATCGAAGCATTGAACTCGACTGCTGTTGCCAACGAACACGTAGTGAATCACATTCAATTCGAAACGAAAACAACACCTTACCCACTCCAGAACGTAGTAAGAAAAAAGCCAGCACAATCAGCACGGTTAGTCTAGCTGAAGCCATTGCCCGATTCTTTAAAATTTTGGCAATTTTTTCAGCAAACTACTTCGACTTGGCCGTGTCGCAATTCAAGTGTGACCTCGGTTTATTCGCAACTTCCGGTTTCTGAGGAGTGACTAAAAAGCGGAAGTCAGACAGCACGTCATTTCATCTATATTTGGAAAGTTTGTCCAACGAGACAGTGGAAAACGAAACAGAGACCGTGTTAAATTTAGTTAGCAAGAGATTTAATCCAAATTCAAGATTTTCAAACAATTTAGCGCCATTACTGTCAGGGTTTGTTAGGATTGTTCGTATCGGCTTCTTTTGAATCAGAACATTCTGGAACAATTCTGTAAAAATTTATACCGCTCGACAAGGAAGTTGCATTCAAACTCCTAAAATAGTGTTTACTGTTTCTTGGAGGGCGTTAAGAAGGAAATCTTTCAAGCTAATAAATAAAAAAAATTGGTTCATAGTTTAATCTAGAAATGTAAGGTGGCCATAACATTTCGCACCTTTACAGCTAAACAGGAAATCCAGCTGTATTCGGTGTTAAACATTATCTTTGGAAATCTTTGACGTACGGATATTTTCACGTTTTCCGACACAAAGGAAAGAGGGAGGGGAAAATTTGAATGAATAAAATCCTGCACTGTAATTAGCTGCCTAGCCCACTTGTTTCAGATAGGAAGTTTACAAGGAACAATACTGTTCTCTCTTGTTGTTAGGCCATCGTAGCTTGATTAAAAATAAAAATAAAACACAAACAGCGGCGATAAACGTGGTAAACCAACGCATTTTATATAGACTTGACGTTTCGTATGCTAGGCAACATACATTTTCAAAAGTGACCGTTATTTTGAAAACTGTTTATATACTTTTAATACAGGGGTCTGGAACCGAGATTAAGAAAAACAGTAAATATGTCAAGGATACACCTTATTAATAAAGCAACAACTTCTCACTACTAATGTTTACATTGAAAGCGGGCTTAAGTTCTTGGATAAATATGGTTTCCTTAATTTTGCAATGATAATCGGTTTTGCCCGACGCTAAAATGTCAAAATGATCCCACTTGATGTTGTGTCCAGTGGTTTTAACGTGGTCAGCAATAACTGATGTGTGGTCATTTTTAGCGAGGGTTAAAAGTATATAAACAGTTTTCAAAAATTGTAACGGTCACTTTTGAAAATGTATGTTGCCTAGCATACGAAACGTCAAGTCTATATAAAATGCGTTGGTTTACCATGTTTATCTCCGCTGTTTGTGTTTTATTTTTAATACTATTCTCTTTCGTTGTTGTCTGGGTGGGTTGGTGGGTGGGGGTGGGAGTAGGCGTGGGGGTGGGAGTAGGGGGTAGGGTGGGTACTAGCCCGCTAAAACGCCGTAAAAATAACGACAATCATTTCGACTTAAAGGAACGGGAAAAAACGTCGATAATATTTTGGTAGACTGGTTGTTTTTTCTATTTGCGGAAAACTTTTCTTTCCTTCGCTACTGCTACAATTACAATAGCGTTCATAATTGCAATGATCTCTTCCATCTTCAAGCTTTCTGGTCTTCTTCCTGCTTATGATGTGAACAAGGGCCTGACTCTCTGAATATTCGACCGAAGAGTAAGCATTTTTCATGTCCACAAAAATAGACCAAGCTGTTTCTTAGTTTATCCTCTGACTATTAGTCCAACCGACATTATGCTAGGTGATAAGTCTATCAATTGTCTCTTATATGTGGACGATCTAGTGATCTTCTCTAGATCAGCAAAAAGCCTTCAAATAACCCTTAATAAGCTGGAATCTTTTTGCAAAAATGCCGATTTAAGTGTAAATTTAGACAAGACGAAAATAGTGATTTTTAATAACTGTGGTAAGTCTTTAAACTATTACTTGTTCAGATACGGGGCTGATGAACTGGAAAATGTCAAATCCTATAAATATCTTGGACTCATAATGAGTCCTTTTGGAAACTTTAATCTTGCTAGGCAAGAGTTGCAGAAAGTTGCACTTAAAGCACTCTATAAATTACGAAAAGAGATGGGAGACCACTTCAGAGAAAATATAAAATTAACGATGAAGTTATTTGATGCACTGATATCTCCCATACTCTTTTATGCGAGTGAAGTGTGGGGGATTGATTGCAATGGCAATTAGAAAAGGATCCAGCAGAATTAGTTCAAAATAAATTCCTAAAGTGGTTGCTGGGAGTTAATAAATACTGCAATAACAATGCGTGCAGGGCTGAGACAGGAAGGTTCCCAATGATAATTGAAGCCCAATGTAGGAACTTTAAGTTCTGGTTAACCTTAACCAAAAATGAAAATAAATTATCCCAAATAGCATACAATGATATTAAATGGAACGAAAATAAGGCTTTCAGGAGTAAAAAAAAAACAAAAACTTGTTGGAACAGATAGGATTAGGAGAACTCTGGATGAAAGCACACTATGCAGGCATAGGAACTGTAAACATGATCAGGCAACGACTTAAGGATATTGAACTACAAAGATGGCTAAGTGAAATAAATAACGACATCAGAAAAGATGCTAACCAAAGCAACAAAATGAGAACCTACCGGTTATTCAAAACGATAGACAATTACAAATGTGAAGATTATCTACATCAGGTTACCAATATACGACACAGAATAGCTCTAACAAAACTGCGACTTAGCAACCACAAATTAGCCATAGAGACAGGACGTTATTCGAGACCATTCAAGAAACCTGCAGAAAGAATTTGCCCAATTTGTAAAATAGAAATGGAGGACGAATAACATTTTCTAAATATATGCCCTGCTTACCAGGAAAAAAGACGTTCGTTACTTAATTACTTGGAAAAAGAATGTGGAATAAAAATAAGCAGAATGTCACCTAATAAAATATTCATGTTTCTAATAAGCTCCCCTAGCGGAAATGCTAAAATACAAAAGCTAATAGCAAAACATATATTCGAATGCTTTGAAAAAAGGATAAAGGAAGACGGCAAAAAGTAAATACTCTAGGACTTAATCAATTAACAACTTAATTAATAATTAATTAAGTAACAATTTTTGTTGTTTGTAACTTTTAGTTATTTGGAACTCGTAGTCGATGTACTATATATTGTATAAGACTCCAAATAAAAACATGTCTGTCTGTCTGTCTGGCTTAAAGGAGGGGGGGGGGGGGGGCATTAAAAATATGCAAACGTTTTGCCAGAAAAAATGTTAAAATTTGTATCTGAGCCATCAACAAATACAGCCTATTAAAATAACTTTATAAAAACAATTTTTATTAACACTTACAAATCAGTATCTTACAACATTGATCTTCTTTCTACTGTAAACATAACCAGCGCCATCATCATCATCATTGTTGTTGTCATCAACATTTAATCATCATCATTGTCATCATCATCATTACCATTGTTGTCATCATTGTCTGCATCATCATCAATATCATCGTTGTCTTTATCATCATCATCATCATCATCATCATCATCATCATTACTGTCATCATCATGGGCATTATCTGGTTCTAGGTTAGTGTTTTCTTTTCTTGGAAAATTGTCTACATATTCACTAATCAAGTTTACAGCTTCAGCAGATAGTTGTGTATCTTCATACATGTACATAAGTTGCAGATATTTTACTTGAGACAATAATAATGTAGATAGAACTTCCAATTTTAGGTTTTGGATTTGAATTACTTCAGACGGGGAAGCATTTGAAATAAACTCTCACATTTTCTGTATGTTGGCAGCTTTTCTCAAAACTTTCCTTCTTCTGGCTTTCCTTCAGTTCTCTTTCTGAGAACGCTTTTTTGTTTTTGCATTCACATGGGGGGCATATTGGAACATACTTGATGTCTTCTCTAACTTTTCCTTAAGGCTTTCTTCTATTTCTATCACCCTTTTTTTAACTTTCATAAGTTTGCCAATAAGTTTTTAATCAAATGTTTTTGGATGGTTGTGACCTGGAAGCAGTTTCCCTGCTTTGGAGAAATGAGTACAAAGACGTTTTTTTGCATCTTAATCCTCCTGCTTCTGGATGGACGTCTTAATATCTTGAACCATTTTCAAGTTGTTTTCCAATAAAGGTAGGTTAGAGCGTGTAAATACTTAATCTTCACTGAAATATTTGCCTGCAACAGCAGGATTGTTAGGGTCCATAACAACATCAATTCTCTTCTCAAGCCTCTCAACCCCACATTCCGCATCATATTCATGCCTTCCCTCATCGTGAAACCGTTTAACAAATTCACGTGTGTTCTTACAGAATGGGTACATCGACTTATGAAACAAAGGTAAAATGCTGTTCATAAATCTGGCACGTTTTGTTGTCGCATTTGGGATACATACTTTTTGTTTCATGCATGCCGCACCACGTACACAGTTGGCATAAACATCATTAAAAGACAAAAAAGGGCTTTTGTTGATGGTGTTTATATTGCTTAATGATGAAGAAGTAGATTCTTCTAAAAAAACACTTAATTCAAGACTAGAGTGAACAAACCATACCCTATTTCAGACCAAAATGGTCAAAATTGATACCCTGTTTCAGACCAAAAAAACATACCCTTTGGAGCCACACATGAGGGGGTCGCCAAAAATCATGTTAAAGTAAAAGGGGGGGGGGGGTCAGCAAAAATCAAGCATGGTATATTTTACATTGCACCAGCCCCCCTGTCAGATAAATAATGGCCAGTCCCTAAAGGAACAGTACATGGATTTGAATATTTGGAAGTGTATGACATTGGATAAAATCCTGAAAATGAGGAGACTACAAAAGAAGATATGACTATTGCCACTCAAATAAACGTTTTGTCAATATTTTTGCTGCTTTGAGAGCAACGTTACGTGACATTAGGGCAGATGTGACACTGTAGGCTAATTGCGTTGCGTTACAGTAACGTCAGTTGCCAATATGCATTCACTCTGCTATGAAAGTCAGATAAATAATGACCAGTCCTTGATTTCATAAAATCAGACCGGAATCAGACTGCAAGCTATGAATTAACGTGATCACGAGTTGTCAAAACAAATAAAATTTCATCGCATGTGGATAAAAGAAATAAAATGGGAGTTCACTATTGCCAAGATGTGTTAAACTTAACCAACAAATGACAAGGTTTCACAGTTGATCTAGTCTTTCATACGCTTATCTCTATGCAAAATGCCTCGACTCGATAGCGCAAATTATTCGTTCAAAAACACCACAATAAACACCGAGAATGATCTTTCAATAATATTGAGAGGTGAAGGAGCTTTTTTCTATGCTACAATATCAATTTACACAAGATTGAGAGTAATCGAAGAATTTAACTCGCCTGCTGTTGCCGAGCACGCAGTGAATCACATTCGAAACGAAAACAGAAACTTACCCACTTCAGAATGGAGAAGTCCTAAAGCCACCACAATCAGTACGGTTAATCTTTGTAAAACCATTATCCGATTCGTCGAATATTTTAGCAAAGTATTCAGCCGTACCACTTCGACTTGGTAGTATTGTGATTCAAGCGTGACTTGTGCTCTCCCGTCTGGCGCCTGTCAGGTTTCGCGGAATTTCATTGTCTTGGCCAAATGTTATACACCTGGTGCGATAGACGAGAAGACAACACCGTAACCATGGCTAATTAGCATTTAATCGGAAAAACCGGTTGGTCGACGGCTGCAGTAAATGGGACGCATCGGGTGCTTACCATTTGCCATAAAAATCCGGATGGAATGACCGTTGAATAATGGTAAGCGATTTTCCGAATTTACTGACCAACCGGATGAGATTGGAGCTTACCATTTACTGCAAGGCGTATCGTCATGCGCACTCACTCGTTCTGGCGCAAAAGGACCTGGAAACGGCACGGTTCGGTCAAATGGTAAGCAATTTTCCGAAATTCCGTTCCGAACGGGAAAAGAGGACTACCTCTGGAGGTTGTCCACAATTTCCGAAAAGATTTTTCGGAAAATTACCTTACCATTTGACTTCAAACCGAAATTTGCGGATTTTTCTGACAAATGGTAAGCACCCATCAAAACCCCAAATTTCCGGGGGACGCGCGTATTCCATTTTCACTACAACATATTACCAATAATCAGGAGGCAATAGGGCCATTTATACGGGAGGAAATAAGACGCGTCTTATCTAAGACGCGACTTAAATAGGACGCGAACTGTACCGTTTATACCTTCGCGTCCTACATAAGACGCGAAGATCTCGTATAAATGGTTCGCGTCTTATTTTTGATACAGCCTCGCTTACCCGCCAAGATGGAGCGCTGTAGCAAGAAACAAAAGCGTGCTCTCCTGTTATTTTAAGAAGAGACTTTCTCAGATATTTTTTTCTTATGAAGACCACGCCGTAGTACAAAGAAATCAATAGAAATCCGAGAAGAGTCGGAAGAAAGCGTACGGATTGGTGCGACTGATGGCAGGTTAACGGAAGGAAGGTGCTGAATTCACTTTTGGCTCTCCCGGCCATCTTTTGCAAAGCTTTGCAACCAATTACGCTATCTAATCATAAGACAAGCTCATGTTGCTGTTGTTTTTATGCAAGCGCACTTGCAGTTCACGTCTTATTTAGGACGCGAAACCATTTATACGAGGAAGTTCACGTCTTAATTAAGACGCGGACAAAATAAGAACAGCTGAAAACCCTGTTCTAAGATAAGACGCGTCTTATGTAAGACGCGACTTAAATAAGACGCGAACGCTTATTTTGTACCATTTATAGACCTTTTTCATAATGGCGGACGATTTTAATTATTCTTTTGTATATGTGTTAATTAGCCCTACTAACCTCACTTTAATGAAAAAATTCTATTGAATTTTGCACATGCTGACGAGGCTAGTAGGGTTCATTATCATACGAATAAAAGAATAATTTGTCTGGCGCCATTATGAAAAGGGTCTATACGATCAGTTCGCGTCTTATTTAAGTCGCGTCTTACATAAGACGCGTCTTATTACTCGGGCTGCCCGCGCGTCTCGCGCGGCGCTCGGGTCTAAGATTACCGACGGTTCTTCTTTTTCGTCGAGTATCATCGACAAAGTGCACTTCCGGCGTTTCTGCGCAAGCGCTAACTATTTTTAACAGAGTGATGCCTGTTGTCACGTATCGGAAAATGTCGATTCACCTTGTGTCTTTTGAAGTCTGAACAAACAATATGTTAAGAGAAGTACGAAAATTTGGTTTATCAACGGAGTTGATAATGTAAATTGACCACCGTAAAGGGATTCGATTAGCTGACGTTTCGAGCGTTAGCCCTTCGTCGGAGCGACGAAGGGCTAACGCTCGAAACGTCAGCTAATCGAATCCCTTTACGGTGGTCAATTTACATTATCAACTCCGTTGATAAACCAAATTTTCGTGTTTCACTTCCCCACCGACGCAGCACCACAGTTTCTTTCGAAACTAATCCCCTTTTGTTCATTTGTAAAGAGAGGTGTCTATGCGAATGATTGCAAGTTCAACGGCGAGAAGAAAGCTTTTAACATGAGTAAACTTAACTCCAGAGGGACTGCCGTGTTTCCTCGTGTCTGCTTCAGTAGACTGCGAGTAGTCTCTAATTTTGGCGATGGATTGTGGGGCGGGCGAAAGACACAAGCGCGCGCGAAGTTGCGAGGAGACGCGACGCGAGGGGAGCGCCAAAAATTAGAGACTACAGGCAAAGGGAGTTTGACCTTTCACGGCCGAGTGATTCGGAAGTATAAATCTCATATCAACAGCAAGAATGATACTTGTTGTCACGTATCGGAAAACGTCGATTCACCTTGTGTCTTTGAAGTCTGAACAACTAATATGTTAAGAGAAGTGTCTATACGAATGTTTGCAAGTTCAACAGCGAGAAGAAAGCTTTTAACATGACCAAAATTTAACTCCAGATGGACTGCCGTGTTCCCCGTATCCGCTGCGTTGAGATGTACATTTTGTTGAATAACTCAAGTACGGGATATCACACACCCCTGAGACTTTGACAGGTAGTTAATTTACTATTTTCCCACAATATCTCAATTTCTGGACTTTAAGTTTTGAATGATAAGCGATTAGTTTTTACAAATGTACTAGCGGCTTGAAACTGTCCAGAAACGTTCCTTTCTTGTGTTTCAAATGACCCTGGATTGACGTATTTGTAAACAGTTTCACTCTGCTAATTAATTTTCTACTCACATTTCACCGAGACTCTATTCACATTTATGCGAAAAAATCCTACATCGTTCGATAAGCGTTTCCTTTCTCAAACAATTATCTATCGAAGCGAAAACAAGTGTGCTTAGTTTTTTTTTGGAATCAATACACTATTTTTATCACTTTGCATAATGATAAACCTCTGTGGCCTAAAGGTCATTGTTCCTGTCTGTGACGCAGCTAAACCGGGTTCGATGTCTTTTAGTGGTATATATCACGGGCTTTATTTTTTCTGTTTCTCTTTTTCTTGTTCTTTTAGAAATATTTTTTACAAGTGTTATAATTATTGTTCTCAATGGTTGAGCTGTATTTTAGAGGAATATATGTTGATAGGGGTCTAAAGAAATAGACTCCAACACAAGCTAAACACAATGCTTCCGATGTAAGAAAGACAGACTTCCAGTTAGGAATACAATACTGTTTTTTGCAAGCCCGAGTTTAGGCTAATTGAAGCCTCTTGTTTTCTCCCGTATAAATGGCCCTAATAGGGACTTTAAGCAAATCATTACGGCGACCTATGCTACGGCGGCCGGAAGTAAAAAAGCCCAGAAATGAAGCAGTGCGCATGCTTGGAAATGAGCTTTCGCCGTAGCGCCAAATCCTGCAACGTGAAGAACTGCCTTCTGGCGTGAGTATAAAAGTCGACTCTCCTCCTATTCTTTGCGGTCACTAGTTTCAAAAACTAACATAGATTGTTTTTCACTTTATCAAGAAAGTATTTGAAGCTTCTGGTTTTCCAGTAAATACGTTTTCCCTGCGTTTTCTCGTAAAAGATTTCTATCGCCAGCAGAGTGTGCCATGCATAAATATGGCCGCGGAAATACTGCCAGAAAAAACAAAGGCTAGACGAAAACCGTAAGTACGACTGTTAGCAATAAAGCTAATGAAATGTCACTGAAGGTTGTTTACGCGAGAATAAAATATCTAACACGTTGAATTTGTTGATTTCTTGTTAAATACGGCACATAAGAAGAAAAATCACTTGATGCGAACTCCGATCTTCAATTGTAGTTTTCTGTTTTGTGTAGAAATCGCCCTCCGATGATGTTTTCTATTAATATTCTTCTTGGCAAACGAAAGATTGGAATTTAAGTACAGAAATTCTTGCACAAAGTCTCTCTCAAAAGAAGGAAATTGGTTTCTATTTTCAGTGTTTTTGGTTCGTTCTAGATAATCTCGTCCGCTGTGGCAAATTAAGTTTTACAGTCTAAAGCAGTACTGAATTCTTCGTCTGAAGTGAAGCCCATATTTTTCTTTCATGTGACAACTACGTTGTTTTATGTATTCGCTTCTCCAAAGGAGGTCATAACAGCGAAAGCAAGTGAGCCGTAGTCACTGCTTGCTTAAAGTTGAAATTTGGAGGGCTACGGTGACGTACTCTCCCGAGGACTCCGCATCCACGACCGCCGTAGTAGAGGTCGCCGTAGCGATTTGCTTAAAGTCCCTATTGTTCACAAGGCGTGGACGCCAAGTATCAAACATGGTGGATGAAAGCGGTTCTCAACTGCTGATATACTTGCGGGTCTTGCTCGTATTTTAGACCAAAACGCTAGCAAGAAAGGTAAAAAGAACCGTATGGTTATGGAATTTGGAAGGGATCCTGTTACTTGTCGTCGTGTTTCCAAGTCCAAATATAGGCCCTACCGCAAACCCACACGTGCAGCTGGTGAGGTCACTTTCTGCTATTTTAACAAGTCTTTTTCCCCTTGAAGTTTTTGGTGAAGTTCTTACTTTTTGTTTTTGATCTTTTAACTGTAATTTCTTTAAATTTTATAACTTTTTTGCAGTCTCCCTACAAAACTAGTCTTATTATCCTTCCGTGAATCATGATCTTCGAGACCTTTATTCGTGCCTCCTCAGTTATCTCACGCCCCGTTAGCCCTCTACTAGTTGTCATAGCATGGGAAGCATTCTTTTAAATCAACCATAATTTTCTCTATTCCATTTCGTATAAGATTTTCAAATATTTGCAAATCCATTCGTCTAATTGTATTGCTTTTGACCACTTCTTTGTGTTGTAATAATTCGCCTTGTTCCTTAAATTCTCCGGAATTCGTGTATTACATGTACATGGTGTATGGTCATCCTTTTGCTTTTAAATGATCACTGGACTAAGGGCCTGTTCACATGGAGGTGGGGGACCCCAGGCAGGTGAGGCCCCCCACCTAGGTTGGGTTACCAATCTCTCCATACAATCTCTCTTTTTTTCTCGATAGCTTTCACATGTGAGGTGGGGTGCCTCACCGAAGCGGGTTACCCGGTCAGCCAGGGCGGGTAACCTGCTTAGCTGGGGTGAGTTTTCTCCATGTGAATGCTGGAGGTGGGGTGGGGTGAGGTTCATCCGGGCAATTATCTCGGAATTCTTTTGTTAATATACATTCTTAGTGACCACGCAATAGCATTTTAACCTCACCCCAGCACCCCAGGGTTGCATGTGAAGGCTAGCTTTTTTGGACCACAGGTAGGTGGGGACCTCACCTGCCTGGGGTCCCCCACCTCCATACCAACAGGCCATAACTGTCTATTAGTTTTGCTTGTTCTAGTATAATTACAACTAGTAAAATAACCTCATTACAACTAGTATTTAACCAATATTTTTTTGGCTGCATACCCCTTCATAATAATTTCTAGCTCATCATTATGTGATTATTTATTTTGTTGTTTTTGTTAAAGTGCTACTATGATCAGAAAATCACTTGTCTTTTTACTTCAAATTTTGAAAGTGTGTTTGCTTAACACCCGACTCACGAAATTTCAAGCTTTAATTTCAAGCAGAAGACTGTTTACTTTGAGTACAACTTTTTAATTTAACGGTCTGCCATTACTCACGTTCAAAAGTGAACGATTAGGCCTCGGAGAGCTGGATCCAGGATAAAATGACTTCATTTGCTCACTAGTTTAAAATTGCAGTGTGTGAATGCAGCTTATTAAGTATGCAAACACAATTTTGAGAGTCTGAAAGCTCAAAATTCCTGTGCTGCATACGAAATCAGCCGGGTTTACACACACTGCATTCTTACTGGTGAGCTTTCTACGTCATTATGTCCTCAATCCAGTTCTCTCAAGAAATATTTGAAGTTAGTAATGGCAGACACTAAATAGAAATATTTCAGCAAAAATAAAAACTGACTTCTCCAAATTAAAGCTTGAAATTTCGCAAGTCGATTATTAAGCAAACACACTTTCGAAATTCGAAGAAAAAAAACGAGTGATTTTTTTTATCGTTAGTAGCACTTTAAAAAGATCCACTGTAAATGTTGATGAGGATGATGCATATATGACTTTATCATACCACAGGCTGATGAACGATCCGTGAATGGTAAACCTTGAGCTCATACATGTACTTGCAGAATTGTGATGTCAGGGTATAAACCATATCATCATTTTGTTTGAGGCATTATGGGCGAGTAGTGTGGGTGCTTAGGAATTGAACTGTGTAGCTAGCTTGCACTTGTTCAGGCCACTAACTATACTAAATGTCTCTTTGTAGACAAGTTCTAATCCTTAACTACTCTGTATGTTACGTTTGTTCAATGATTCAAACAGCTCGAGCAGCTAAGTGTTCTTTCATAATAAGCAATGCATTCACATTTGCATTTTTAGAGCCATGTAGCTTGACAGGTAGCTTCACAGCATACTGTATGTAATTGATTTTATGACTCCAAGCTATAACAAAATATAACAAAATAACGACTCCAAGCTATCCCTTTTGAAATATATTCATTTGATACACTACAATAATAAAAGCTTGACTTATCCTTGTTTCACATGGCAATATTGTTCCTTGTACTTGACTATATGTAATTTCACAAGAAATTGATATTGATCTCTGTTGTCTTTTGATCGATGTATATGCAGACATTGTAATGGAATGTGGAATATAACTTTAAGGAAACCTCAGGACATTATGACTTATGCCATACGAAATTTTATTTACAGAGAAGTCAGTTGTACATCTGCACTTTGATTGTTCAGCTGGTTTCATTTGTTTTTACAATTTTCTTCCAGCCATCTTTCAAGGCAATTTTGATGAACTTTTGGAAGATTTGGATAATCTTATGTCCAACTGGAAAGGAAAGAACAGAAGAGACTGGGGAAGTAGGATGGAATCAGTAAACACCAACTGGGAAGCATCAAGAAAAGATTTATTTGAACAGATGCTGAAGGCCTCTGCACTCAGTGTTGAGAATTGTAGTAGATGTAATTCAGAAGCAGCCATATATATATCGTTGCTCTCAATGTTTCTACAACAATTTCATTATCAATGTGCACATTGTATGATGAGGCATTGCACCATTCAAATCCTCTGCATGACAGAGAGGTGTTACTCAGTGGGTTTTACCAAAACATCAGGCCTACACTTGCTGTGAATACTGATGGTTGTCTTGTTCCAGTCAGTAAGTACAACACGGCGGGTTTCTTTTGCAGGTCACAGGTCACAGGTCACAGGTCACAGGTCATTTTTCCGAGAATTATACCACAAGAGTGACTTTCAATTTATGTGACAACTGACCACTTAAACCTTTAATTACGGAGTTAAAGCAACCCTGGACGGCAATCAACCCGAAGTCAAGATGGCCTTGTTGACCGCAATTCACGTAATGCTCTTGCCGTCCACCTAACGTCGCGGCAGTCATTCCCACAATTTTGGCGATGTCTCGAGAACGCGAGTTTGTTTTTCAATTTTACCTTTGAAATCCGTGTCTCTCAAAGGCTAATCTGGATTATATTCTAACCCAGCGATATTAGATCCAGTGCAAAAATGCAAATTCGCAGCGACAGCGACTATGGTGAATGCTGGAAGCGAAGTTCCCGTCGTTGCTAAAAATGGGTAAATGTATCTTTTCTTTTCATTGCATTTGCCTCTGCTTTTCCCGGAAATTTACCCGATTTTCAAAACAAAGCTGACAGGCCTGTATTTAGGTAACCTTGTACATGAAAAACTCAATTTATTTGTGAGATGTTTTATCTCGCTATCTTCATTTAATTTCAATTTGTTATCGGTCAAATGTCATGGAGTGCACTGAAAAGCACGATGTTATATAAAATACTTTACTTCTGAAATCAAATCATCATACAGCGGCGCCGTTAACAAGTTTCTCCCATCCCTAAAAGAAGCCATAGTGAAGCGAAACCTTTAACTTTTCGCGCGCAGGACGACGTTCTAGCCCCATTCCCCCTCGCCATGGTTTGGCAACTAGGGATTCGCCGTCCAGGGTTGCTTGAGGTCCGTAATAAAAGGTTTAAGTGGTTAGTTGCCACATTAATTGAAAGTCTCTTGTGGTATAACTCTAGGAAAAATGACCTGTGACCTGTGACCTGTGACCCGTGACCCGTGACCTGTGACCTGCAAAAGAAACCCGCCGAGTACAACATGGAAACTAACTGTATGTAGTTTTAATTAGTTTATTGGAACAGTATGTGCACATGTACATGTAGATTACTAGTTTCACTGTCTGTGAGTATGAAATCATTAATTTTCATTTTTCACCTTTTTTTGTTTTGTGCATTATTTTGTCAGTAGCAGACACAT
>JAEMWC010000202.1:442500-457500 GCA_016490735.1 Pachyseris speciosa | reverse complement strand
CAGCAAAATGAGATAACGAAGTAATCTCAGCTTTTCAAATAGAAAACAATCTTAACTCGCCTTGTTTGTGAAACACTTCAACACTTTTCCTTCGTGTAGAGATGGTAGCAGGTGAAAGCGGACTTCGAGAGGTCGTAGAGTTCATTGATGGATGGAGTGTCATTGACGTCACAGGAGAAACAGAAGTCTCACAAATACGAAATGCGAGACAAAAATGTAGAATCTTAATTCCATCGGAGATCAATAACTTTAAATTAATTCACGCAAAACATGATCGTTCACGAATCACGTTTAATTAAAGTCTTCGTTAACGTGTCACGCTTAATTCAAAAACCGCTTTCACGCTCACGTGAAAATGGTCTTGACACGGTCAATCACGAATCACGAATAAATAAAAACTTAAATCACGTTTCACGAGGAAAAAATGGGCTCAATCACGTTTCACGAAAAAAGTATAGGGGACCCTCTTTCAAGCCAGACGACTTCAAATTGTCCTTTGCAAAGCGTAAAAGGGAACTGAAACCCACAGCAGTACCATCTATCAGTTTGCTTGGAGGAAGGCATTCCCGGTTAAAAGGAAGTCACTGGCAAAAAGAAGTCCTATTAAGCGGAAAATTCGCTTCGTAACAGAGAACAACAACGAAAACTAATGCGTCCGGTGAGACTAATTCCATGTGTGCTTCTGTCATGGATTCGGCTCAGGAATCGGGAAACCTTCTTCCGTCATCTAGCTTAAATTTAAAAAGAAGCACCGCAAATAATACAGCCGACGATTTACAGAGTTTGGTTGCTGAACTTAAAGCAGCAAATAAACGTTTCATGGAAGAAATTGGTCACATCACTGCTGAAAATGAGAGCTTGAAATCGGAAGAAGCGGAATTGAATCACCGTAACACGATGTTGCAGGGAAGAATATTTACCGTGGACAAATTTGTGGAGTCAGATAAGGATTTGACCTTCTATACAGGATTTCCCAACAGAGGAGTGTTCGAAAGTGTCTTTGAATTTTTAGACCCTGGAAATGAGGGAGAAAACATTAACTACTGGCATTCACAATCGGATGATTTCACGGAAAATAAGAGGGCTGAGGAGGATTCCCCCAAACAAGGCAGACCGAGACAGCTAAAACCAAAGGAGGAATTTTTTTTAACTCTTTGTAGGCTGAGACAAGGTTTCAGGGAAGAGCATTTAAGCAATTTATATAATATATCTCAGACCACTGTGAGCCGCATCTCCATTTCGTGGATAAATTTTTTGTTTTTGAAATTTAGTACCATTCCTGTGTGGCCCTCAAGGGAAAAAGTTGATGAACACGTGCCTGCTGATTTCAAGGCAAAATACTCATCCACTAGAGTCATCATCGACTTCACTGAGGTTCGATGCCAGATGCCCAAGAGCCTCCGTCTAAATAGTGAACTTTTTAGTTCATATAAGAACCACACAACTCTTAAAGGTTTGATTGGCATCTCACCTGGAGGTGCAATAACTTTTATTAGCCAGTTCTATACAAGCCACATTTCTGACAGAGAGATGGTCATGCCGTCAGAATTTCTCAATATGCAATTTGATAGGGGAGATTCTGTCATGGCTGATAAGGGGTTTACAATACAGGACCTCCTTCCCCTTGGAGTCTCCCTGAATATACCACCATTTTTGGGAAGCAAAGGGAAAATGACCCCAGAGGAGGTTGTAGCAACTCAGACAATTGCCTCCCTTCATATTCATGTGAAAGGGCTATAAACAAAGTGAAGAATTTCCACATATGGGACAGTGTTGTACCATTTACTCTATTTGGAATAGTAAATCAAATGTGGGCAGTGTGTGCCTTTCTATGCAATATTCAAATTAGCATCATTAGCACATAGCTGCACCCATACATTAACATAAATCTGTGCTGTTTACAAATGTTGTTAATATTAATTTCATTGTCTTGTGTTGTGATGAAATTGAAAAGCAATGCAACAGTATACTTTGAACAACTTAAACACCAGTGAAATCTTTATTCCTTACAAAGCAGCAGCTGGTAAAAAGTATTTCAAGATGCAAAGTTTGTCACGTAAGGTATTCCAGTGGTCTTGGTCAAATGTTATTCTTTCTACATTAATACCTTTACTTGTTTAAACAATAAAGTCACACCATTGGGCACCGGTTAGCCCAAGAAGTCCTTGAACTTGGTCATAATACACATGTCCTCTTTATAAACTTGCCTTCCCATCCTTCTTCTCCATATAAAAGTTTGGGTCATCACAAGCATCCAGAGGAGTGACATTAAATTTTGATGATGGACACTTAACCTCTCCAATTCCAAAGCTGTCTTTAGAACTTAAAGGAATTTTAGGAGATAAAAAGAAGACCACTTTTCAACACTTTTACTGGTTTCCCCGTTCTTCTCATGAATTTCTCATACTCCTTTAATGCCAAAGGTTCAATGTTTTTACCATGTTCCAATGCAGCTGTTGAGATTGGTTTCTGTGCTTTAAACAGATCTTGAACAAATTTTTCATGATTCCTTTGACGTCTGACAATTTTGCCAAAGTTTGAGGCAGTAAATCTAAGCTTCCTCTCTTTCATCCACTCTTCACTTTCTGACTGCCCCCTTGTTTTTTCTTCAAGTGATTTGGCCTCAGTTAAATTGACTGTAAGGCTGTCCAACAGTTCCCTCTCTTTTACTGTAAGATCCTCTGTTACAACAAAAGAATCATTCTGGGAGTCATCTAAGGGAAAGGATGGATAACTGGGAAATTCAGAAGGGAATTTGCCGTCATTTAGTTCAATCCCTTCAAAAGAGCTTGTAAATGAAAAATTTGACTCTGCAAGGGTCAGCTGGTATGAGCCAAAGGAAGCAAGAGGATTCGCCAAAGGAATTCGCCAAATCGAGTGTCTACTAGAGGTAAATTGTTCATAGTGGAGGTGTCAACAACCTGAACTAGCCCAAGCTTGGAGCTGTGCTGGCTGAGTGACTGAATCAGGCTTTGAAGGCTTTTGTTTCCATCCTTGCTTCTACTTCTTGTTTCTGTCAAGAGGCAGGCCACTCCAGTTTTCTTGCTCTTGTCAGCATCGTTGGCAGGATTTGACACTACCATGCCACCTCCAGGACAGGTTGAGGACTGATCCTATCCAATCTTGATCTGTGCCAGCTTTGAAGGGAGGAAGTGCAAGCCAACCTAGGATTTTCATCTTCCTCATCCTTCAAGTCCCGCACATCTTTGCAATCGTACAACGAGTACTTGCAAACTTTCATCATCAAGGCAAGGATGTGGTTACAGAAGCCTGACTGTCCAGCTGCACAACTTGGCCCACAGTAAGCACATATTCTACATCTCCAGATACGATAGAAACTGCAAGCTTCAGGTTGTGTGGCTCATTGCGTGCCTTAAAACTGTGGAAGCATTTAGCGCGAAAATAAAAATACCTCTGGTCGCAGTTTGTTTGAATGTTGTGAAGATATTCATCTGCCAGAAACGCCTTAGCTTTTCACAATCCGTTGGGAAATGAATGATTCTCGTTGTTTTGTTGATGTTTCTTCCCCGAATTCCTGATGTGCTTGTCCAGTTCCACACGGGTAAACATGGGAATTTTAGAGAGAGAAGTACCCCAACCATCCACAGGAAAGGCCACTATCCTCACGTTGCTTGAATCACAACTGCCAGTGGCATCAAGTAGTCCTTCAGAACCATTTCCTTGGCACAAGAGGCAGCGTTTACGCTTTGTATAAATTAAGTTTTTGTCTGGATCGACAAGGAAATGTGCATTGTTTGTCTTTAGGTATTCGTTCACCCTGAAAAAAAAAACAGCACAGCGAAGTCAGCGGTTTGGCCTAATCTCTTGCTGACAGTATAGAAGTGTACCCCTACGTACCGTTTACAAAGTTGAGCCTTCGTTGACAATCCTTTGCACGAATCGCCTCGACATTTTAACCAAAACTTAATTTCAGGATTCTTTAACTGAGACGGATCTCTCCCATTCAGACTACTTCCAGGAATATCCTCTTCCGTTAGAAACAAAGGACCACACACTACGTTTTTCTCGAAGAACGCCATGTTGCCAAGTCTTGTGGCCCTCGATACCTCGTTTTCATGCTATCCGATCCAGATCACCTCGGTTTGACGCCATTTTGGAATAAGGTGTACGTGAAATACGGCGTTTAACCAAGGCAGGCGTTTAACCAGGGCAAGCCCCTTAGCGCTTCAAAGACTTCGATTCTACATTATATAGAGGCCGGTTCAGAAATTACGCGTCCATACGCAAATCGCGCACAGGGTTGTTTTTATGTCCGTGAATCTTCGCACCTTACAGTCCTTCCGCTTTTTTGACACCTGGAATTAATCGTAATTGTTATTTCCCCGTGGCATTACCTCGTCTTTTCTCCCGCGGTATTCCTGTGGCAAAATTGTACCTCGGTTTTCCCGCGGGAACAATTTTTTTATACCGCGGTGGACGCACGGCCACTACCTGCGGCATAGACGAGGTATCGCCTCGTCCTGATGGGTCAATACTTTCAGGCGGTACTGTAGCTGTAACATTTGAATAATTTTTGAGAATTTTGCATTCCCCTCTGAATTGCTTTTAATTATCTGTTGTAAGTGTTGTAGATCTTTGTCTTACAGATTGAAATTTCGTTTTGCATGTATGAGGAACTCTCTTGTTATATTACTTTTGTTTATTAATTACAGCTCAATTTTGTTTGTAACAACTGCAATATTAAATTTCAGGAATCTATGTTTTTTTAGATTGGCATAATTAACATCTCCACCTTCAGTAGAGCCTTTAAAGAGTGGAAATTCTGCCTCCATGAGCTACAGTTGCTGCAGGGAAAAAACTGGATGGTCTGTCCAGCATGTGCAAATCAGCAGCATTCTGCCCATGTTGATGGTAACATGAAACTGTACCGCTTCAATTCTGCTGGCAGGTTCTTATTTACATAACCATTTTTGTCCAAATTCATTTCCTTTGTACTAGTCTGAGGCAATGATATTGTAATTTTTGAAGAGTCCTTATTTTAATTTAGGGATATGCAGTGACATGCATGCAATGACATGCGTGTTGGATTTAACAACATCTTACATTGTAAAGCTCTTTAGAATATTTCATAATTTTAGCACTCTATAAATCTAATTTATTATCATAATTTATCATCAATGGGAATTGAACCTTTACTTCAATTATCGGCTATAATGATTGTGTTGTTAAGTACTGACTTTAAATTGAAAGAAAACCTCCAATCTTGAAATTTATTGGAATAATGGTATTATTTTAAATTTTGTTTGAACATTGGGACATAATATGTCACTGATGTTCAATTTTTTAAATTCATGACATCATATGAATGCCCAATTATTGAACAGAAAATATTTTCTTCATGACCTTTTGGGCAACCATGTTAGTTCATAAAATCTAGAATCAAGGCAGCAAATCTGAAATTTATACAAGGCAAAAATTATTGTGTAGCAGTCTAATGTTGTTATACTTTTTTATTTATTAAAATGTTGGAGGCAGTGCCAGTGCTACTATGGTGAGACATTTATTGCATCTAATTCCAAAGTAGATGCACATATTGAACAAATATACAAAGGCACAAAGAAAAAGGAGGTTAGTTTTGCCTTATTTTTCTTCTTTTGGTAAGTGTTATAACTTCAATACTCGTGAGATTGTACTGAAGATGTTAAATGCCACTGATAGTAATAAATTGTTTAGGATTCCACCATAGGACATTACTTCATTACTCAAAATAATTTCATTGAATTGAATATGGAAAACCAAAAGAGAACTGTAAACTATACAACTTAATCTTTTTGTGTCTTATTTTTTCTTGATATTTGTAACTTCAGGCAAGTGTTTTTTCCAGATGTGGAGATACCACTTGGAGAGCTGCTGGAAATTCTGTGAAAAAGAAGAACCTAGATGAAACTGGCTTTGAGATCCTTGGCTGCAGACACAGGCTGCAGTCAATATGTTTTATGGTGAAGTTTATGGCTATGCCTATTATCTGCAAAAAGTATGCCTTGTTCCCAGGAAGGTTCAGTTCATGTGGTATGATGTTATCTGTAAGTACTGGCCCTGGTTAGTCAAGCAAGACCCTAACTGTGCACAGGATATGAAGCCAGCGCTTTCAGTGATGCATGCTAAAGCCCATTCTTGGACGTGCCAGGTACATTAATTATTGATAAGGCTATTATTTTATTATTATTATTATTATTATTATTATTATTATTATTATTTGCAAAGAAAAGACAAATTACAGAAGATTACAAGAAAGAAATAGAATACATCAGCGCTAGGACTACACTCACGCACACACGCACGCACACACATGCAATAACGCAACACCTGACAACAACAGCATACGGGGGCAAGGGGCATTCTCTAGATTTAAGCTATTGTTTTCTACAGAACTAATGACAGGTAGAGAAAAAGTATTTCTGTTAAAATTAAGATGGAAAAGAGATGTGGTGTTCTTGGGAAAGGAGCCTATTCCATTTCTTATAATGGAAAGAGAGTTTGTTCTTCTCTTTAGCAATTCGATGCTCCAATTCATAAACTGCTTTTACTTTGGTTAAGAACACTGCTCTTGATGGTAACACACCCTTTAGCTTGCAATTATAAATATACTGTTTTGAAAGTAAAATCAGATGATTGTATAGTAGGGCATCTTCCGACTGATGAGTTACGCCAAGAATTACTTCACTCTCAGTAATGATATGATTCCCAAATAACTGACGTATGGAACTCCAAAAGCTTTTCTTTGTGTGTACCGATAAGGCTGTTATGCTCTACTATATTAATGAACTATGCTTTTCTACCTATATGTGACACTGTGTGAATGTGCTTTGCCTGCTTTGTTGTGCTCTAAATATAATAAGCTGTTTTCATAGAAAAACAAAATTAAATTGTTACTAATTCGTGGGATGATTGTAAAATTAATGTGAAGCTGGGTATTTTGCTTTTGGATTTGTGACTATAAAGCAACTACTTTCAGATTTTCATATGATTAAGGAAAAAGCCAAATAGCTACACGTACCCAATGTCATGTCATGCAATGTTTTTATAGCATTATCTGTGATGACATTGATAACCATATCACCAGCTATTATGTAGAGATAGTTGAAAATAATGTGTAAGTAATTTTCCGTTTGATGTTGGCAGAAATTACAGTAAGTGCTTGTGTTTTTTCAGTCAGATTATTGAAATCTTTGAAGGTGTTGTGGGGTGGTCGCTGACAGAAAGGTACAGGTGCAACAACAGGAGAGGAAGTGGAACAGATAAACAGCCATTTAGTTTCAAGACTTGGCAATAGCACGAAGCACATGCTTCCAGAAGGTGGTGTTTGTTATAAGCACACTGAGTGTACTTTGCTTTGACATATATGTGTAATCCTATTTTGCCTTGTGCTGTCAGTGTTTGATAGGTGTTCGATTTAGAAAGAGCACAAAGTTATTATAATGAAAGCAACATTCCCTTCTTGTGTTTCATTGTTTTCTTGTCCTCCTCCTTTCTATTTGTTCAACAGGTATTTATTTGCTGTAATTAATCTAAGTTACTCACATGCAGGCATAATACATGACATTTCCAATTTATTCTAATTTAAACTCATTATTTTGGTAGAAAAGATATTTCTTCATTGTCAAATTTTTTCCACTTGTAGACAGAGAAGAGCTTTTAACAGAACATGCCCTTCCATGGAACCAGAGAAAGATCGAGCACCTACCTATGATTTTGTCAAAAAGTTTATTAAGGTGTTGTTTTTGCAAGCATTTTTTGACATTGTATTCTTTTATTTTGTACCTGACAATAACTTCCTGATTTACCACTTGTCCCTAGGAAGCCATTTTTGAAATTTGTTGTTGATGCTGTTTTTGTACCACGTTAAACAGCAAGAAAGGGAAGCTACCACCAGACTTTCAAGCCTTTTAGAGGAAAATGATGTTCCTACTGACAGTCAAAATGAAAAAGTAAATGAATAGATTACTGACGTACAAGCACTTGCTCGGGGTGAGTGCAAGATTTATAAATTCAGACACTTGATTATGTACAAAGAGTTTAACTGAATATTAATTTCAGAGTCTTTTATTTGTATTTTGCTGTTTGTTGCAGAAGAGCAACTTACTCGGGCAAGCAAAGGCGCCAAATTGAGTTTTGAGGAACAAGTGTTTCTTGTAGAAGTGACTGCTCAAGCTGATCAGTCCAGTCCCAAAGACAAGTTTCTGTTGACTCAGGCCGAGAAAATTTATTCTACCTTCTTTGCAAAGTTGCGATCTTCTGGCCACCAAAACGTCATCCAAGATCTACAACAAAAGTGTACCGATCATTCCCTTTGGGAGGTTTCCATAAAGCATGGTGAATCTGTGGTCTTAGAAAAGGTTCTGGCTGACTTGCAATTCAAAATAGAAAGTCTCCATTTCACCATTGTACAGCTGACCACCAACGTTGGTAAACTGACAGGTTAGTTTGTTCGATGCAGTGTTGTTGGTAATGTTATGCATGCCTACTTTCTTATTTTTCTATTATGTTGAAAGTAACATTAATTTAAGGCCAAACACATGTCTAAGTACCACTAGGCCAGCTGCATCAAGAGTTCGTGAACTTGTCCTTATCTTTCTCAAATGATGATTTGAGAGAAATTTATTGTTAATCTTATAATAAAACAGTTGGGGGTTGGGGGGGGGGGGGGGTAAATGCAGATAGGAGGTTGATTCAGGTCATGTGGAATGTGGCATCTTAACTGGTCTTTTGTGCATTTCACCTTCTATCACAGACTCGAGTAAACAGCGCACTCGGTTACGCAGCAAGCTGTCATCATCAAAGGCAGACCTTCAAGAGTGTGTTGATGGCCTCAAGCTCCTACAGCCCTCCTCTTGACATCAATATGGAAGACTTTTAGCAGGGGATATTCCCTTGGTTGCCAGAGTCTAGTCAAGGTAAATCTTGATTGCACCTTTGTTTGAAACAAATCCTTTGCGTGTAGTCTATCTCAGGGAGGTATTCAAATACAACATAACTGACCTGTATAAATATACCTACATAAGAGACTAAAATAAATTTTACATTATGTGAAATGGCACCTACAAGAGCGGATTTGCATGTAGAGTAGGAAACAGGTGGAAAGGTATACAAGGTGTGACGTAATTCGTTCGTGAGATCATTTTGGGGCCCACAGTTTGAGCTAAAATTGTGGGCCCCAAAATTTTTTTGTATTCATAACTTATTTACATAGATTAGCAAAAACTGTAGGGCTGTCAGAGCTTGAGGCCATCAACACACTCTTGAAGTGCCGCTCACTAGTTCAATCTAAAACAAACAATACTAATATATTAAAAAATTAAATAAATAATAAATAAATAAATAAAACTCAACTTTATTTTAGCCTTAGACTGTAGATTGGGCGAATGTTTTCTTCAGCCAGCTTTTGCTTTGACACTGCAATCATTACTTCAAGGCCAACCCATATCAAACAATCTATGTTATAATTATATGAAGTTGGATCAAATCTTACAATTATATGCAATCATACTTTATGTAATTTTTTGGTACTTTCTTTCTTTTCTTTCTTATTTATTTATCATTGTGTTGGGGTCACTTACTGTTTCCTATTGGACTCACTTTTCAGCAGGTTTCCCATTCCGGATTAAAAAAATTGCTGCTGAGCTGACAGTCGAAAGCCGTCGATTTAAGGAAGAGACGGAACTTTTAAAGCATGAAATTGGTGGTTTCCTCAGATACTATAAGGATGCAGTCCTTCCGTCTTTAAAACAACAAGAGGGTGACTTGATGAAACAACTAAAGGACAGTGAGACATGCATTTCTCCGCAAAACTGGCAAAATGAAGTAAATTAAAGTCGGTGACCATAGCCTCCTTCTTAAATCGTTTGATAAGTGTGTACCAAGGCAGCTAACCCATATACAGAGAAGCCCTAGTGTCGTCTTTTGAGGATAAAACTGCCCACCTCTAAGTTTGTTACTAGTTTGCGTTGACTTCTAAAATGTTGTAAACATCAGAGCAGCCTCCATTGGCTGAAGATACGTCAATTGTGTTTACTCATTGAACTCACTTTTTGATTCAGTTGTGTCTGTTATCACTTGCAGTATACAACGCACCAGACTCTGAACCACCCCCAGCTAACATGCCAGTGGTGTCGGTGTTTAATAATAATAATAAATTACGAATTTATATTGCGCAGTTTCCATGACGAGATGATCAACTGCGCATTACAGCAATGCGTGGAATAAAATAACAAATAATAAATACTAATTACATCATGTGTTGTATAAAATATTAAAAGCCGAGCTAACTAAGAATAAAAAGCCTTACTAAAAAGATGCGTCTTTAAAAGTTTTTTAAAAGTGTCAACAGATTTAGCCATTCTAATATCTGAAGGTAAATCGTTCCAAAGTTTTGGCGCCGAAGCAACGAAAGCACGGTCGCCCAGGGTTGTTAAAGTGTTAAAATTCGGATGAGATAGCAGTATTCCGTCGTTAGATCGCAATCCATATCTTGAGTTTGAAGGCTTAATTTTGACAAGATCGTTGATATAGGACGGTGCTTATTTGCGAATGGCTTTGAAAGTTAAAAGTAGAACCTCAAAATTAATACGAAATAAGACGGGAAGCCAATGCAGCTGATGGAGCACTGGGGTAATGTGGCAAAATTTGCTCTGCATAACAACAAGTCTGGCGGCTGCATTTTGAACTCTCTGCAATTTGTCAATATGTCACTGAGGCACACCGTATAATAGACTATTACAGTAGTCTATTCGGCTACTAATAAAGGAGTGGATAAGAGTCGCAGCTAAATCCATTGAAAGGTGTTTCCTTATGCGTCTAATGCTGTGTAGGTGATGGAAAGCGGCACTGCATATTTTGGTAAGGTGTACGGCCATAGTAAGTTGATCATCGAACCACGCGCCCAAATTCCGCACTACAGACACTTTGCCTACATCACAGTCTCCGACCCTGATAGTATTAACAGCAGCTTTTTTCAGTAAATGTCGTGATGCTATTACAATATATTCGGTTTTGTCGTCGTTAAGCATAAGTTTATCCGCGGTCATCCACTGCTTGACATCCGAGATACAGGTTTCCATTGATCTAATTGCCTCGTCTTGACTAACAGCACAGCTTGGGTTGAACGATACAATGCGAATGAGGTTAGCTGTGTTATACCCATCCACTATTTTCACTTGCTTGTTTGAAACATGCTCGTTATTCTAGAAGGATAATAATATCGAACCTAAGCCGCCATACTTGCTAAGTACATGCTCTCCATTTTCATAATCTCAAACGGGTTCTGACCTTCCTAGGGATTGTTCAGTGTAACTCTTAACCTAACTCAATACAAAAAAGAGCAATTACTGTCACATGTAATTTGATCTGAACATGTTTAATCCAGTGCATTTGTTCGATGACATGACATGGCACCACGATGTAATGCTTAATCGAGATGCTTTGTATTACATACGTTTATTTGTTAAAACCCCTCTATAATTGAATTGTTTTTGTTAAGATCAGTCTTGTGTCTTTAAATGTTGACTTTTGTTTCGAAGTTTGTCACAACGTAACGGTGTATTTGGTTGGTAAAACGTGCCAGTAAACATGTGCACAAACATATCTAGTTTATACCTTTCTTTTTCTCCTTGTTATAGTTCTGTCATGTCCAATCCATCCGGCAATGCTGTCTAACTCTCTTCTTTCTGTTTTTTTTTCTTTTCTAGTCCAGCAGATATTCCACCGACTCGACTGAGCAAAGCGTATTACAGGGTAGGCTTGCTCTCACCAGACGAGGTGTGGACTTTGTCATGGACCAGATCGCTTGGAATGGCTGTCTTCCGAAAGATGCTGGATGACAACACTTCTGAGGTTGCAGAGTTTCTGCATCAATTTGGTGACACAGCAGACGAAGATTATCCAGTTGATAATACAGATGTGAGTGATGAGGAGGAGGAAGTTGATATTTGTGACGCCGGTTTTGATGATGTAGCTTCAGCCAGTACAGTCCTGGAGACCTCCATTCCAGCTGTCGATTCCACAATAGATTCCTACGGTGTAAATGTGTTGAAATTTCCAATAGACTTTAGCCAGGGTTCTGTAGATGGGCGTAATGGGAGCAGTGCTTGCAGCATCATAGCTCTTGTTATTGCTCAAGTCATTGCTGATCACCCTCACCTACAAACCCCAACTCAGGGAACTATATCGCCACTTTGGTGTACTTTATTATACCATTCCATGATTTCTGGCAATAGAATATACGATAGGTACCGGAGCAATCTCCCTGCAAGGTACCTGTCTGCAGCTGAAGCCTACGACATTTTGACAAGGCATGAAAACTTTGCCATTGAGCCGGAGGAGCCGTTACCTGTACGTCTTGTTGACGAACATCGCTTGTCAACCATAGAGGCGCAACCAGAATTGCTTGCTGAAACCCCACAAAGGAAACTTGCTGTTTTCACAATTTCGGAGAGAACTTCATTATTCTTTATACAAACGCCAGACATAATGTTTTTCGACACTCACTGTCATTTGCCTGATGGTGGAGTAGTGGTACTAGTAGGACAGTGTAATCGCTTAAATTCATTTTGCGCGTCCATCTGGGACCTTGAAGGGTTTGATGTCAATACCTTTGGTAATCTAGCAATCCTAAAAGTACCCGAAAAATGACACCTGCTGCAGCAGAGCCGTGTACAAGACAGAAGAAAGAATACTATTATTTTTCACTGAGAAAGTTGTGTAAAAGTTGTATTGCCCTTGGAAGTGATTGCTGGTCGTGTTGGTTCGTAATATACCCTTGAGTAATGAATATGTGAGAATGAATATATGAAAATCATATATTTGAACTGCGGATTAAAGAATAAAAATGTGAATGGTCATCGCACTTATGAATACTTTTTGTTGAATACCTCTTCTTAATTATTTTGCCGGCCAGTCCGTCGCTTGGTGTCATTGGCAATATCTTCCACCTTAATAAACCTAAATCAATGTTCTGGACGGCGTTTGCACAACGAAGGGGTGTGAAGCCAATCATTCAATTTATTTACGGGTGGACTGCAGATGTAGAAGTCAGCGGAGATGTATATTTGGACCAGTGCATTATTCCGTCGATTTCCTTAAGCCCCCATCCCGAAATTGGTTGTTTCTGCGGTTTAGCGGGTGGATTTTGTATGACAAGGGTACTTCTCTGACACGTTCTTACAAAATGGGTTTTGAATGGCATGGAGTTCTCTTACAAATATTGCTAAAAAAAACAAGCGGATCCTGGCGAGAAAAGGACAAAAAGACAACCGGAGAGTCTGATGAATCTCGGCAAAGTTTTCACACTGAGAATATTTTGGCCTAGCATTAATCGAGTGGTTTCCAGTGACAATTGATTCATGGGTCAGCGTGCGTTCATCGAGATATGAAGCACGCGGGAAGTTTGGAGAGCACGAAAGATGCGTAACAGTTGCTCGAGGCGTAGCCGAGAGTAACTCTAGCTTCTTGCGTGCTCTCCAAACGTCTTAAGTGCTTCATATCTCGATGAACGCACAACTGACCATATACCAATTGTTTTATTAAACAAACGCGGTAGTTTAAATATCGTGTAAAGTTTACATATAGTAAAATAAATATAGCGGTAGTTTAAATATTCTGTAAAGAGAAATTCCCTCTGCTACGTCATCAACGTGCACAATAGGAATATGAAGCACGCTTGCGCAATTGAATTTGACTACACGAATTTACCAACTATGTTATAAAGATTAATAAAAATGTAAGCGGATCCTGTTGAGTGGAGGCCAATCTTCCCCCAAATGCATCTTTCTACAATTCTACTATCATCTGAAGGATTAATAATGACAATCAGAAATATGCTGCATTGTCCCAAGGTCTCGATCGATTAGAGTTTCAGAGCGCTAAGAATATATATGAATTTATTGTTATTTCTTATAGCTATGAAAGAAAGATTGTATTGGCAAGGTGTGTGTATTGCGAGGGGAGGGGCACTCAAGGAAGGTTGGGTGGAGCTGTGCCGCCGATGCCTTTGAATACTGACGCTGTTAAAGACAAAATCCGTTCGTTTCGCTACCCTATTTAACACAATGTGTACAATTCCAATTTCCTTTAATATCTTAAGTTGGTTATGTTCTGCGTTTTTTTTTTCTGCCTTTTTCTTATTTTGTATACAGAAATTAGTAATATTATGTATTCATCACTGACATCATGGAATTATAAACGATTGTTGGGGGCACATATACCAACCACGCAGCCCTCAACGATCACACCCCGTTCAAGGCTTCGAGACCAGAAAAAAACCCTGTTGAAGACTCTAAGTAGTGAAGTGGTATGCTCTGTTTAAGATATGGGAACCCTCAAAATTTAGTCCTGTTTGGCGGCACATAATCAAGTCGCTTACAATAGGTCGACGCGGCTGCAGAAGGTCGAAGAAGCCCCAGTTTTTCGATACCCATTGGGAAGAATACAAGGAATCATTACTTCAGTAATAGGTGGATACGGCTTCAAAAGGTCCTTAAAGCCGTTTTCGAGTCCAAATTGGCCCCTTGGGTACAATTCGCATAATAGGTTGCAAAGCGTCGTTTCTCCCCAAAATAGGTCGACACGGCTGCAAAAGGTCCAAAAAGCCTTTTTCGAGTCCAAAATAATTCTTTTGCCAAGATTCACGTAATAGGTTGTAATAAGTTATTTCTCCATAAAATAGGTTGACACGGCTGCAAAAGGGCCATACAGCCGTTCTCGAGTCTAAAATGGCCCACTGGTTAAGATTCGCATAATAGGTTGCAACGATTCATTTCTCCTCAAATAGGTCGACTCGGCTACAAAAGGTTCAAAAAGCAGTTTTCGAGTACAAAATAATTCACTGGGCAAGGTTTGCATAATAGATTGCAATAAGTCATTTGTCCCCAAATAGGTCGACACGGCTGCAGAAGGACCAAAAGCCGTTTTCGAGTCCAAAATAATTCACTGGGCAAAATTCGTATAATAGGTTGCAAAGATTCATTTCTCCCCAAATAGCTTGAC
>JAEMWC010000202.1:410000-440000 GCA_016490735.1 Pachyseris speciosa | reverse complement strand
TCAATTGTGGGTCACGGGAACATATGGAACACAGGTCACGGGAACATATGAACCAACAATTGACCTGCTCCCGACGTCAGTGACTTCATAGCCCAGTTGGTTAGAGCATCGCACCGGCGAGGTCACGGGTTCAAACCCCGTTGAAGTCCTGAATTTTTTTCAGGCTTCTTTTCGCAATTGCATAAATTGCGTTCACAACTACGAGGATCATTCTTCATTTGATCTAACGAGTATATCGCTTTAAAGGCCATTTCTTTTAATGCAAGAGGCCTCAACAAATCAATCAAAAGAAGAAAGCTTTTCCGCTGGCTCCATCTCAAAAGATTTGATGTAATTTTTTTGCAAGAGACGTACAGTGATGTTACCTTGGAAGATTTTTGGCCAGCAGAATGGGGCGGCGACATCTTTTTTGTACATGTGATATACCTCACAAATTAATGTGATTTGGTAAGCTGAAGCCACTCTAAAGGCACTAAGGCCACATGGTAGCGGGCATTACCCCTTAAATCTACCAAAGCAAAGATTGAGCCCAAGCATTAGCAGCCATGGACAGCTGTTTCGGCCTTGTTTGGCCTCATCAGCATGGCATAGCTAATGCTCAGGCTCAAGTACCCACATATCCATAAAACAAGCAGTGAAAACGTAAAGCTTGTGGGATGTGGCTGGAGTGACAATGATATACCTCACAAATTAATGTGATTTGGTAAGCTGAAGCCACTCTAAAGGCACTAAGGCCACATCCCACAAGCTTTACGTTTTCACTGCTTGTTTTATGGATATGTGGGTACTTGAGCCTGAGCATTAGCTATGCCATGCTGATGAGGCCAAACAAGGCCGAAACAGCTGTCCATGGCTGCTAATGCTTGGGCTCAATCTTTGCTTTGGTAGATTTAAGGGGTAATGCCCGCTACCATGTGGCTTTAGTGCCTTTAGAGTGGCTTCAGCTTACCAAATCACATTAATTTGTGAGGTATATCATTGTCACTCCAGCCACATCCCACAAGCTTTACGTTTTCACTGCTTGTTTTATGGATATGTGGGTACTTGAGCCTGAGCATTAGCTATGCCATGCTGATGAGGCCAAACAAGGCCGAAACAGCTGTCCATGGCTGCTAATGCTTGGGCTCAATCTTTGCTTTGGTAGATTTAAGGGGTAATGCCCGCTACCATGTGGCCTTAGTGCCTTTAGAGTGGCTTCAGCTTACCAAATCACATTAATTTGTGAGGTATATCATTGTCACTCCAGCCACATCCCACAAGCTTTACGTTTTCACTGCTTGTTTTATGGATATGTGGGTACTTGAGCCTGAGCATTAGCTATGCCATGCTGATGAGGCCAAACAAGGCCGAAACAGCTGTCCATGGCTGCTAATGCTTGGGCTCAATCTTTGCTTTGGTAGATTTAAGGGGTAATGCCCGCTACCATGTGGCCTTAGTGCCTTTAGAGTGGCTTCAGCTTACCAAATCACATTAATTTGTGAGGTATATCATTGTCACTCCAGCCACATCCCACAAGCTTTACGTTTTCACTGCTTGTTTTATGGATATGTGGGTACTTGAGCCTGAGCATTAGCTATGCCATGCTGATGAGGCCAAACAAGGCCGAAACAGCTGTCCATGGCTGCTAATGCTTGGGCTCAATCTTTGCTTTGGTAGATTTAAGGGGTAATGCCCGCTACCATGTGGCCTTAGTGCCTTTAGAGTGGCTTCAGCTTACCAAATCACATTAATTTGTGAGGTATATCATTGTCACTCCAGCCACATCCCACAAGCTTTACGTTTTCACTGCTTGTTTTATGGATATGTGGGTACTTGAGCCTGAGCATTAGCTATGCCATGCTGATGAGGCCAAACAAGGCCGAAACAGCTGTCCATGGCTGCTAATGCTTGGGCTCAATCTTTGCTTTGGTAGATTTAAGGGGTAATGCCCGCTACCATGTGGCCTTAGTGCCTTTAGAGTGGCTTCAGCTTACCAAATCACATTAATTTGTGAGGTATATCATTGTCACTCCAGCCACATCCCACAAGCTTTACGTTTTCACTGCCTCTTTTTTGTACATGGCTCAAAACACAGCAGAGGTGACATGATACTATTCAGACCTTCTTTATGCAAAGAGGTATTGAATGTTTCTACAGATAGAAATGGCAGAGTTCTTATCGTAAACGTTTCTATTGACGAAGAAGAATTTTGCTTCGTTAATATCTACGCTCTAAACGACCAAAATCAGCAAATTACTTTCTATGAAAAGATGATCAATTCCATTCGCTGCCGTCAAACCGACAACATCTTAATCGGCGGGGACTTCAACGGCCCGTTGTCTGCCTCAGATAAATTCGGTGGCAAAGACGTTCAATTAAAAAAAGCTGTAATTCGTTCTATCGAGGAGCTTTGTAACAACTATGGTCTAGTCGATTCTTGGCGGGAACAACATCCACATGAAGCACGATTCACCTGGAGAAACAGCTCGGGGAAAATCAAACTAGACTGGATTTTTGGCTTATCTCAAGACGACTATTAGGTCGCGTCACGAAAACCGACATTTGTGCTTACTGTGACTCTGATCATTCCCCCGTCACCATTTCTATTCGATCAGAGGGAAAACATGAAAAAAGAGGTCCAGGCTATTGGAAATTCAATAATTCTCTTTTGGAGAACGAAGAATTTACTACAAAAATGAGCTTTATTATTCAACATGCAGCCGAAAAACACAAGAATATCGCCGATAAAAGTCTCTATTGGGAAATGCTCAAAATGGAGATTCGGATGTTCGCAATTCGTTTCGCTAAGACAAAAGCCAACGCAGACAGAGACATTGAATCGGGCCTCCATCAGAAGTTGGAAGAAATAAACTCTCACATCGATGCGAACCCCGAAAATAGTTCCCTTGTAAATGAGGCCAGGAAACTCAAAATCGAACTGGATGAAATTGCGGTGCGGAAAACTAGAGGCGCCATTATTAGGAGCAGAGTTAGATGGTACGAACTAGGTGAGAAATGTAACAAATACTTTTTTAACTTAGAAAAAAAGAAGCTATGAAAAAAGACATATTTAAAAATTAAAGATCTCTGAGGGTGTTACAGTAGGGGATCCTTAAGTTATACTAAATGCTATGAAAAACTTTTATATTCAGCTTTACGCCTCTCAAAATCAACCATCTGGGCATGCCCCTTGACCTTCCTTGAGCGAGATTCCTTACCCGCAAAACTCAACAATGAAGAACAAAACCTCTGTGAGGGTCCGATTGCCGCGGAAGAATGCCTCGATGCGCTTAAAACGTTTCAACATAATAAAACTCCGGGCACCGATGGCTTATCCGCTGAGTTTTATCTCCGTTTTTCGGGAACGATATCTCCGGCCCTTTGATCGATAGTCTCAATTACAGTGCCTTTGTCGGTGAACTTTCCATCTCTCAGAGACAGGGAATCATCTCCTTGATCCCAAAAAAGAATAAAGATCCTTTACTGCTTAAAAACTGGCGCCCTATCACTCTTTTAAATGTAGATTATAAATTAGCAACCAAATGTATTGCAAGGCGTTTAGAAAAAGTTCTTCCTGATTTGATAGAACGGGATCAGACAGGATACATTAAAGGTAGATATATCGGAGAAAACATCCGCACAATTTCAGATATAATTGAACAACATGAAAATAAGGAAGGTATGATACTTTTCTTAGACTTTGAAAAGGCCTTTGACTCGTTAGAATGGGATTGCCTTTTCAAGGTGCTTGATAGCACGAACTTTGGCCCAAGTTTCCTCAACTGGATTGACACCTTCTACAAGAACATCTCCAGTTGTGTTATTAACAATGGTTACTCCTCGGAATTTTTCGGAGTAAGACAGGGATGCCCCCTCTCAGGACTACTCTTCGTTCTTGCGGTAGAACCACTCGTATGTCAGATCAGAATCTCTGAATCTATCAAAGGTCTTGAAAATGGGAGCAAGATCACCAAACTCAGCTTTTGCGCTGATGACACCACCGCCTTTATCCGCGACGATTTGTCTGCGGCTTCCTTATTTGATCTCCTCGATCAATTTGGCGACCTCTCTGGCTTAAAAATAAATAAGTCGAAAACTGAGGGTTTGTGGTTAGGTGCGTGGAAGCGTAGACTAGGCAAAGGTGAGCCTTTCGGTATTTCGTGGCCAAAGCAGTATGTCACCGCGTTGGGAATCGCGTTTCCTTATAATGTGCGCGTTGGGAAAAAAATAAATTTTGATGAACGCCTCGCTAAACTTAAAAAAGTTCTAAACATTTGGTCAAGTAGACATTTAACGATCCTAGGCAGAATTGCCATCGTCAAAAATTTAGCTCTCGCCAAACTTGTCTATTCCTGTTCCGTATTAAATGTTCCTGTCGAATTTGCAAAAGAAGTCAATAGAAGTATTTTCTCGTTTATTTGGAACTTCAAACCAGACAAAGTTAAACGAAAAACAATGGTTGGACCAATCTGCAAAGGTGATCTTAATATGGTGAATTTTGTTGACGTGGTCAAATCACTCAACATCGCCTGGGTAAATCGTTACTGCAAAGCGACTGATAGCCACTATTACGTGGTGGCCGGAATATAAAGCGCTCAGACAATATTAATCCCAATTTCTCTGAAATCCTTTACGGCTACAAACCTCAGTGCATCTAAGAGCTTTTACGCGCTAAATCATTATCTTCTTATTGCTAAATATCATATATTCCTCGCAAGAAATCAGTCACAGCCTCCGTGCTTAAAGGTCTTTCTTGCCTCGCTGGAAAATACAATCAAATGTGAAAGACAAATGGCCATTAAAAACTCAACTACAGAAAATACGAAGCTAAGTGGACCACGCTCTGCATTTCCGATGCGTAAATTAGATATTTTTTCCTTTTCCATCTTTGTTGTACTTGTCTATTGTCAATCCTATTTTCTATGGTCCAACATGGTTGTATTGTGTGTTGTTAACTGTGTAATTAGTAATTTCTTCAGTGAATTGTTTTTTGTACTGTAATGCAATGTAATATATAGCAATGATGTATTGCAAGTAAGTAAATTTATGTGAGGTAGTGCAGTGTAATGTAAAATAGAGTTGTAGTGTTTTGTGAAGTAATAAATAAAGTAAAAAAAAGAGATTTGTGTTGTATGTCACGTGACAGAGTATGAGGATGAGCTCTTTCCTAGACGCTTTACTAAATATGATTCCTCTGGGAATCATTGCCTTGAGACCCTGCAACTTTCCCAAATCCCAGACTATGGTTGAAATGAACCATTGTTATTGCCAAATATTCAGTTGTTTAGACTTAATCATCCCGTAAACTTACCAACACTCCCAATTTTCATTGAATATGACCGTTTATTCTGTTGTGACCCAAAATGTTGGCTTAGAACGCCCTCGGACAGCAAAAAATACACAACTTTGTCTTGAAGTTTTTCAGACGAAAATTGCTTGCAATGTGTTCCGCATTTTCCTACTCACTTCTTTAGCGCGACCTGGATAACGCTATTTGATTTCAGTTGCTCTCACTGGTCTGTAATTCTCGCGTTTGTGACCCAAAGGAATTCTGTGTAATTTTTGAATAACAGGGGCATGGAAGTCCGCCAATTTCCAATTCAGATATTTTTAGAACTGTCCAGCCAACCGCTCCTACCGACAAGACATTGCACCGATTGCGTTATTTACAAGTCAAACTCGCCAATATTGTCATTCGAGGTCCCGGAATCCATCCACAGAACATCCAGAGACAAAACCTTACTCCGTGAATCGCCACAACTCACTCAAATACTTTGGGCGGCTCACTTGCTGTGCCTCTACCCACCATCCTAGCTTTTGGATGCCAATTGGGGAGGGGGTTCTGAGGTGGCAAATGGCACGAAGACGCACTTATAAATCAAATACTTACGGAATTAGAAATCGAGTGCTCGTTTAAAAACAAGCATCAGCTAGCGTGACAAGTGTGACAAGAAAGATAGAACCTTCGGTGTTATAGATCAGCAAAATCTCTGTGGTAGCCCGTTCTATGGAATAACGAGATCGACTTGACCTCCTACTCTCGGGAAATTAAAAAAAAACAAAGACGTACAAAACGTCGGCTGGGAAAGAGATTAGAGACCTTAAGATACCCCGATTCCGGTGTACGGGTACGGGTAAATTCCAGCTAGCCGTACATGTGAAAACTAACGGGAACATCAACTTAACTTACCCGGACTAAACATGGAAAGACTGAAACCTTAACTTATTCCCATTTAGTAAACATGGCGGCTGCCAAGGTTAGGTTTGTAGTCACAATGTTTTAACAGTATCTGTTCGTTTTTTCTTGAATTTGCTGAGTTTTATGTTTTCGCTTAACAAGGTTCCAAATATTTTTTCCTTGCTTACAGAAATGAAAGGTACGTAGACGAAATATTGCTGCTTTATGCCCGTGGTAGTAAAGCTAAGCTCAAAATTTCTGGAAACTGTCCTTTCGAAACATATTTTCCTTTATTTTGACTTGATAAGCTTAAAGGATCACAAAAGTGGTTGGTACAATTATGTCTTCGAAAAGATTTTCGACCACGAACATGTCTCCGCCATTCGTCGCTCCCAACGCTTAATCAGCTGGTTTTCGGTCAAATGTTTCTTGTTAATTAGACTTTACTTGGTACAAACACAAATTAAACAGCACAATTGACTTACTTTTTTGTTCATTTCGCTTAAAACGTCGTTCGCCTCTCCTTTACAACTTACCCGTATGTAAACACGAGTAGAATGCCTCTTACCCCGGATAAACGGCTAGGTTACCGGGTAGTTAGATGATGCCATTACCAAATATGGTCAAACATGGCGCCCTAACCGTACCCGTACACCGGAATCGGGGTATCTTAAAGTGCACCTAACCCCAAAAAATTGTTTTCGCTTAAATAAATCTTTGTACCTGTACGAAACGTATTGCGCCGTTTTGAGCCTTTTAAAACCAAATATTGACTTTTTATAGGCTGCAAAAGTTACGAAATTTAGCCATCATCTGTCCCACGACCGAGCTAGTAAGGGGCATGGGTCTATTCCTTACATGACGTCACAAACCGATTTCCATCGCATTAAGTCTTTGTAAACATGCATGCAAAGCAGTTTCTGACGTCATGTAAGGAATAGACCCATGCCCCTTACTAGCTCGGTCGTGGGACAGATGATTCGTAACTTTTACAGCCTATAAAAAGACAAGATTTGGTTTAAAAAGGCGCAAAAAGGCGCAGTGTGTTTCGAACAGGTGTAAAGATTTATTTCAGCGAAAAAACTATTTTGGGGTTAGGGGCACTTTAAGGTCTCCATTAACACGCTTTTCACCGCCATGCAGCCATCTTGACTAGTCGCCTATGGTACATGGTGTCGAAGAGAGACGGAAAATCCTCGCCTCATTAACCCATTGGCACCCGTGCCGGCCAAAACCGGCCGTAAAAAACTCCCATGCTTCAAAACATTGCAACTCTCTCAATCGCACGAATATTGCCTTAACTTTTAGTTGTGAGCACGAAATGGAATGCCCTTTAAATTTGGATATCCAATAAATGCAAGAAACGTAGCGATTTTTACCAAATATGGCCTTTTGAGTTTGGACAAGAACGAAACTGGCCGTTTTTAACGTCAAAGAGAAACAACAAAAATGCCCCTTTTTGCCTTCATGTTTTTTAGGGAAATCATCGTCCAAAAACCAAAATTCAACCATCATAACGAAATTCAGTCCTTTTTCTAGCTTAGAAATGACTTTTTTTGTTCATATTCTTCTCCCGAGCGTAGATACAGCCTTTTGTTCCAGTGCATTCGGGCCTTCCCGACATTTTCAACATCTTGAGCGCATTGCATGCTGGGAACTAACGAGAATTTTTGACAGCGCCCGTTCCTTCCCCCAATTCTTTCACATATAGACTAAGTCTACAGCCACTCCGACCTACCGCCAAAATTTCCTGCTCGTAGTCATCTTCAGTACACAGAAATTCCAAAATATGTGGCGGTAGGTCGAGAAATTCATCAATAGTCGAGTCCCAAAGGTACTAAGTGTTCGACCGGCCAAATTCCCAGTTCGTCGAGTAACAAGCCAAATTCAACAACAAAGTACATCACCTTGCTCGGTTCTTTGAGAAAGTGGACTCTTAGCTACCGTCACGCTTAATGATGCTCATCAGGCAGCCGCTAAAGATGAAAAATGGCTGTGAATTTAGCAGAAATCGCAAGCAAACCGAACTTGGGCCATTGTTGTCGCTTCACGGATAAAAAATAGCTACGTCAAAATGACGTTTTCAGAAACCTTGAGCCTCCAGTGCCTTAGGACAGCACCACTTTTCCCTGGTAGTTCAAATAAAGAGTCACGAATTGCTATTCATCGTTTATAGGTGGAAAATCACTCCGAAAATGTAAAAACCTGCGGTAGTCAATGGGTTAAGCCATTGACTTGACATTTCACCATAAACAGGACGAAAACTTCCTATCGATTGTATTTTCTTGTATACTGTGTGAATATTCAACGGAAATGGCGAAATATAGGAGTTCGGGGGTGTCGTGGACCGCACAAGACCTGCACTACGAATGGCGCCGCTTTTGCCGATAAGCTTCGCTTATCCTCGAAGGCCGGCTGCTCAACAAAGAGGATAAAGTAAAGTAAGCTACTTAAAGATGTGGATAGATGATAAAGGAATGGATTTATTCCAATGCTTCACATTCGTAAAGCCCGAGGATACTTTAAAACTAGACAATGTAACGAAAAAGCTTGCAGAATCGACTGTGCGCCTAGAAAGAACCACATTATGGGTGCCGTAAAGTTCAATGAAAGGCATCAAGGAGAAACGGAGGGCTTCGAATCCCTCGCGACAGATCCGAAGATTGTTGTTAAAGATTGTGGATATCAAGAAGAAGAGCGTGTGGTCCGAGATGCGATCGTTTTCGGCTGTAAATACACAAAAGTTCGTGAAAAGTTTCTCGACTTGGCCGACGCATTGACCCTTTGAAAAAGCGGTAGAAAATGGTCGAAACCACGAAACGAATCTAAACAGCTTGAAGCTACTAGCCAAGGATGAAGACCCAACTGTCAATGCCATAAGCATTAGGAAAGTTCCAAAACAGAATCGTCGTCAGCATTAATCTCAAGATTAAGAGAAGCAAGCACAAACCCGGCCGAGTCTAAAGATAAATGCGGTAGGTGCGGCTACGCCAAGACCTACAAGAAATGTCAAGCAATGGGACAACAGTGCAGATACTGTAAGAAGATGAATCATTATTCAAAGGTCTGCAGATGAAAAGAAGTCCATAATCTTCAAGAAGCAGAGGTATCTTGTCCGGAAGAAGGCAAAGGAAGTGAAGAAGAATCATCTCTTTTTGTGTATACTCACTTGAATCAAGCAGTGTGAAGGGATATGAAGAGTCTACGAAGTCGTAGAGATAGAGAATACCCAAGTACTTGTTCGGCTGGATAGTGGTGCGAAAGCCAATATTAGGGAGCTTAAGCAACGACGACGACGATGGTAACGAAAACGTTATTTCGAAATATAACTTCTCTTTTTTGTACCTCTTTCGCGATTATTCCAACTTGCTGAACTTAAAAAATGCTGGAGAACTGTCCAGTGCTTAATTGCTATGAACGACGTCAAAGTTAGGCAATGGAAAGAAAAACTTGCCGTCATGCGTTAACGTTCTCGAGAAAACATAAAATTTTGGTCATTTCACGTAGTTGTTATTCAGAGAACGGCAAAGAAATGTACCAAAATGTAAAACGCACGTGCAGAGTCATTGTTTGTGCTCATTAGGCCTATTTGTTTGGTGAAGTTCTCGTCGTCGTTGTCGTCCTCGTTGCTTAAGCTCCCTAATGTTATGTTAGAAAAGACGAACAACAGTCTCACACGTAGACCGCTGTCACCCCTGGAAAAGACAAACACAGTGTTGAATTCCTATTCCAAGGACAAACTGAAACCAAATGGAGAAGTAGTGTTGACCACAATATACAAAGATCGTGTGGAGGATGTACGATTTGTTGTTATGTCTGACGTTGAGTCGGTACTTGGTGGACACAATTGCATTAAACTCGATCTTCTGAAAGGATTGCATCAAATTAAAAGCGCACCAGGAATAAGAGTGGAGCTTGATGACTTCCCCTAGTTAAGGGGGGACTAACTTAACTACAAAATTAGCTAACATTGTTGCTATGGAAAGTTCCCAACACTCATATCTTGGAAACCGTAACGTGCACAGACAAGCCGTCTGGCTATGTTTTTACAATCAAAAAGTTTTACAAGATTTTCGAGTCACAACCATATTTGGTAAGTCACGTGACCAGAACAGAAAAAGGCCTAAAACTCGAGTGGCGTACACTTCTGGATATCGAAAATGGTGCCAATAGTTAACGATCGCCAAGGTGCAAAACTCTACGTATCGATTTTTGGAAATTCGCATTTTTCAGAGATTTATGACGTCATAAGCACGCAAATTCATACCATTTTGTCATTATCATTGCAGTTATGTACGTTAACAACAATTGCTTACGTAGGCTTGTAAAGAAGGCTGGAATATCTCCGACTGGCAAAAAAAATCGGAACTTCACATAATTTTCTCCAAGTTTTAGGGTTTTTTCTCTCTAAAGCGCGGTTGGGGCCTGGGGCAAGTTACGCATGCGTAATAGCTATTTATAAATTTTACATGTTCACCTCTTTGCACGTCTCACCAATATAGTGACAAAAACACTGAAAAACCGTGTTTTGCAAATACAGTCCGTAAAAATCCCTTGGCAACAACGCTAAGTCTGTAGTTAAGTTAGTCCCCCCTTAATTACAGGGTTAGGATGTCTGCCTGACATTGAATTGGTTGAAGTTGGGTTAACTCCTATTGAAGTAAGACCCTATTGGTCATTCCGAGATTAAGTCGTTACAGTAGGTGGACGTCTCTTCAAAGGGACTCGTCTTATACTCCCAATGGTCATGAGATCTGAAATTCTTCGTCAGATATATGAGTCACCTAGTAATTGTTAAATGGCGACAGAGGGCTATAGAAGTGCTATTTTTGCCTGGAATGTCAGTAGACATTGAACAGATGGTGACCAATTGCAGTTTGTGCTATGCAAGGAAGCAGCCCTCAGAGCCACTGAACCCTACCACACCACAATCACTTCCTCTGGAGAAGATTGGAACAGATTTGAACTTCGCGTAGAACATTATCTACTCTGTGTGTGCTACCGTAGCAAGTTCCCCGAAGTCACTAAGTTGGAATCCTTAAGAAGTAGTGCTGTGGTGGAAGAGATGAAGAGACAATTTGGAATCCATGGTATCCCGCTTCATAGAGGAAAAACGTTCTGAGAAGCTTTCTGCGCATCACCGCTCGAGAGCTTTTCGCGGGCTGGTGTCGGTCTTTTGAATGAAATGGGACACGATGCCAGGAGAGCGTTCGCACCGTGCGAAGTTTTTTTTTTTTTTTTTTTTCATTTCATTTTTTGGCCGGACTAAAGCACATGGGATTGTATACCAACTAGTGTTAGACGAGAGAAGAGATATGCAGTGGAATTAAAAGCTTTGAAATTCCATAAAAGGCGAGTATAATAATAATAATAATAATAATAATAATAATAATAATAATAATAATAAATATTAAGTATGTTTGCATGTGATCAAGGGTAATGAGATTTTGTTATAACTGGACTGCCTTGAAGACAGTGATCTCTTGGATACTGAAACGATTAGCTTTTCAAGGTAAGAAAAAAATGAACACACTGAAAGATGTTTATCATTAGCACAAGTTGCTTTGGATAATAGTCAAGGCAAGGCAGCCGCTTTTTCGATAGAGTCAGTTCGTTTGAAAAGTCATTTGCTCTTTTCGCCTCAACGCAGCTGAAACGATGTTTTCTAATAAAAAAAAAAAGACGATGCAATTGTATAACTAACCTTTAACTTTCTAAATAGCCTGCTCTCGTAATGTGCAAAGTATTTCAGTTTTGAAAGAACATTGGGTGATGACAATTTATAGCGGCAAAGCAAACAGGCAGACAGGATAATAATATGAGGGGAATAATTTGGAGGTGTTGGTTACTAAACATATTTTTCCAACGAACGTTGAACCCTTCTATACTGCTAAAAATTTTGTGAAATTGTCTGCAACAAAAACAAACTTGATTATCGACAAATATTGTTAAAGTTAAACCGTTTGAAAAATATCTCTCGCAATTTGGTTGTGTGTTGGGACTATTTATGGCAAGCTGAAGTTTTCTAAAGAAATACAGTAGATGATGCGAAAAGCAGCCCAGCGTGCATGTTCAGTGAATACTGGCCACACCGTAAAAAACTAGACACTTTGGCAAACATAGCATACACAGATTAACTCTTTCGCTAACCACAGTTGAGCTCTCGACCGTAGATATTCAGTGGTTGCTTATATTGCCACACTTGTGCAATAATTAAGTTGTTCATGACAACAACTCTTTCCGGCACGGTTTGGTTACATGCCGTAGGAACATTAGAGATCTTAACTTCTTTAATGCTTGTTTGTTTGTTTTTTATTTTATACTTGATTAACTCGTACAAATCAAACTACAGCAATTAAAACACATTTGAAAGATAAAAATTTTGCTCATGGTGGTTTTCATATGTTAAAAAATAGGTAGATAGATAGATAGATAGACAGACAGACAGACAGACAGACAGACAGATAGATAGATAGATAGATAGATAGATAGGTAGGTAGGTAGATAGGTAGGTAGGTAGGTAGGTGGTAGGATGGATGGATGGATGGATGAATAGAAAGATAGATAAGGTCGAAAAGCGTTGATTACCTGACTGCAAGAACGATAATTAAATTCTGCGCAACAATTTAAAAACCCACTATGGCAAAAAACGAGAGACTTTGGCAATCTCAGAAAATAAAGACTGACTCTTTCCCTACCCTCAGCGGAGCTCAAGGCCTTAGATATTCAGCAGTTTGCTTAGATAGCCACATCTTGTTAACCGGCCCATGACAATAATGAGCTTCCGAAAGCGATGTCTTTTCACGCCGCGAGAGAAACGAGGGACTCAAAACGATTTTTATAGTTCAAGAAGAGTTAAGAAAATTAAAGGACAGGAAGGGTATTGTACAGCTAGTTATTTCTATGAAATAATTATTGAAGCGTACCAGGATGCCTACCAGGCTACCTACCAAGCGTACCAGGAGGCATATCGTGATTTTTAGATACAAAAGTAAAAAAGCCGCCATGTTTTCAAATTTCTAGGTCTTTCGCTCGCCCGGAGTTCGCGCATGCTTTTTTGCGTTTTTATGGCAGCAAAAGTATGAAGGAACTTCATCTGGGTGCTCAAGTGAGAATACAGCCTGATGTAGACAACAAACCATGGAAAGCAGCAACGGTCGTAAGACATCACTACATACCTATGTAGTAAGAACACAAGACGGCAGAAACTACCACCATAACAGACCACCTTCGAGTTTGCCCAGACCCCGCTGGACGAGCGATAGATCCTGAACCAATACTGGGGAGCAGAGAAAACTTCAAGGAAGCCCAAGACAAGTCTGATCAAGCTGCTGCAGCTCCTGAAATGTTGCCAGAAATGCCAGGACAAGAGCAGTAACCTCAAGCAACCGACAAGAGCAGTGGAACTCCATATGTCACTCGCAGCGCCAGACGGGTACTAAAACCCGATAGGCTTGACCGTAAGGCCTTTTCAAGGACTTTGGAAAAGAGGCAGTGACAATTGACTGTTCAGTTCGTTTAGACATTCAACTTTACTTTGCATGTTAATGGGACTTTTCGTTCGTTTCCTTTTTTCTTTATTTTGAGGGGACGATGTGATATTAAGGGCATTTTAGGCTAGACTCTCCCCTCCCTAACGGGTTGTGTTGTATGTCACATGACAGAACATGGGGATTAAACACGCTTTTCACTGCCAGCCATCTTGACTCGTTGTTTATGCTACAGTGATTAAAAGAACGAACGGTGATTGTTACGCTTATTATTACTGCAAACTGGCTTGTGTCTTAATCTAGATCATAAAATCAAAGTCAACTGAAAATCCACTGCATACATACATACGGCAACGTTGACCTTCCGAAAGGTCAGCATTTTTTGTTAACATAATTATCGAAAATCTTGTTTTACTTACCCCCGATGCAACAACGCGTCATTCCTCCGCTGTGATCTCTCAGTGCTCTTGGAAGAACCACTATTCCCGTGTTTTTAATTGCTATTCTGTCAGGCCTCTGATCCAGTTTTTGGGCCACGCATCAGAAACCTTTCTATTGAGAAGCCTTTCTGTGAAACAGGTTTCTTGGTCCGGAGTAGTGTCGACCCGGATAAGTTGTTTCAGTTCATCATTAGTAAGCTGAACTTTTGTCATCCTTTCCATCACATTTGCGCAAGGGGCCATAGCTTGAAAGTAATTATAAACTCGTACATCGGCCTGAAAGCCGTTCCACATGCACGGATGGTTAGTGACTGAAATAACTTTTAAGAAACTACTATCTATTTAGTACAGTTCGAGGTTGATTATTAGAGCACTTTTTTTTCCCCAAAAGAGAAGCTTCATCGTTTTCCTCGGAACAGTTACATTGAATTCCATGGACTTTGCCAGAAAACGTTTCGAAAGGTTCTCGCGTTCTTTTCGGCTAGTTGTGTCATCGACAATTGTTTGCAGTTTCTCGGGTTCCGTTTCTTTCACTTCAAGTACGAGTTTTCTTTTCTTTTATTCTTTTTTTTTTTTTTTTTTTTTTTAATAAAACAATCATTGTCTTCGTGCCTGTTGAATAGGAAGTGGTAATAACTCTATTCCGCGAGTTTTTTATCATTTCATATCAAGCCCACCCTCGTAGAATAACGAAACTGTTAAATATTATAAGGTTTACAAGCTTACGCAGGAACAAAAATCGTCCATGGCGTGTTACAGCATGGACGGCCGTATTTCACTAATTTGGTTTTATTCTCAGTAAACTGTTTGCGTCCAGTATGGAAGAAACTGGCAAGCTTGGAGCAAGAGACGTTTGCCGGGAGTAAATACACACGTTTCTAAAGTTTAATTTAGTGATGTTGATTCATTTCAACTTCATTTCAACCCAACACGGGAAGAAAACTATGCGCGTCAAAGTTCAGGGTTGAAGTTCTTGGTTGTGGGTGAAAATCACAAGTGCACGTTGACATTGAATGTTTTAAAACCAGCCGATCTGACCCCTCCGCGATAATTAGCTTTGGAACATCACATCGTCGCCGGTACTACCCGATTGTTCCTCGACAGAAACACTTCATTGTCGAATTTGAGAACTGAAGAAAGATTGGCAAGTGTACTTTATGAATAAAATTGGAAGTTAGGGATTCTGAAGGGGACTGTAGCATATTCCAGTGTGCTCCTTGGTGTGGGGACTCTTTCTCAAATCGATTGAAAATAAAAAGCACGTGATGTTATGTTATGTGAATTCAGACGGGAGGAGCCATTTGTTGCGTGAAAATGTTATTACATCGAGTCTGTGAAAAATGTTTTCCTAACTTTTAACTGAAATTTGAAAATATAGTCTTAAATTATTTTTGCATAAATAAAAGACATCAGGATATATTTGCAGCGCATTTCTTTTCATAACAAATACAATTTCAAATGTAACTACACCAACCTGCACTATATGAGGGTGTGAGTAAGATTCCAGGTGCTTCATTTCTGAAGCAAAAAATTCGTGACTTCAAAGTAAACGTTTTCACTACTGCTATATTTGCTTTGCAGGAAGTGCAAACACGTGCAGAGCTAAAATCAATATTTTTGTATACGCTTCTTCCTCGTTTGTTTATTCAGCAACTAGCACTGAAAGAAAAAAGATATAGTGATAACAAAGCATACAAATGTTGGTTTCTCTTACAGCAATCTTAATAAATATCTTTCCCGGTACTTCGGTACACAAAGTTTAGCTGATGTTTTTCATATCAAGACGTTTCTGTTTGTGTTCAATGCCACGGGTTCGTTCTATGTCGCTGTATTATTGTCTTTGAATAAGTTAACCATGGATTTGCAATAGAGCACAAGTACTCCGCTCAATCCGTTTGTACTAATTATAAAAACAGAATATCTCTTTTTTAACACTTTTGTTGTTAACGTTGTTTTGTTTTCAAAACAAGAATGCGCTATTCCAGTTTTAGGTGATTTATTTCAGTTGGTATGATAAAAACAGAAAACCACCACGGAATGAATCAGATGGCCATTTTTTTCATGCAACTCGTGATTACATTGTCGTTCAAAATTTACAGAGCTGCTTCAGTTTATGTTCAGGTGTTCTTCTGGCTTTTTGTCTCAGAGCAAATAACGTAACGAGGGCGTGATAAAAATATCAGTTGTTCAGAACGAGGTGTGCGTGGTCATGAGTCACATTACCACAAGAAAGATCACGTGTCGTGATTATCACCTGAAATTCTCAGGGAATAACGACACTGATTTATAAATGATACAATATTATTTCGATATCGATATCGAATTTAATATTAGAAAATCCTCGCTCTCGACATACTGTAGCGTCATCGTTTAAGGTAGGGCTCTGGCTTTTTTCTTTTAAACAGTCGAGGACGTTACTGGACTCTGTTCGTTTCGAATATCCCAAACAGACACAGTGATACAAATAACGTGCCCAAAAATATTTCCTCGAGCCTGGCAAGATACGATGTTCCAAAGTGATGAAGAACGTCATGCCAACTTAAGATATTACTCAATCGATTATGTTTTTGGCTTGTATCGATAAGTCTTAATCTTTGCCCGGTATTGTTGGAATAGGTTACAGTATCGATCATTCGGTCTGTACCTGTACTCTTATAAATACACCGCCCAATTTTACAGGTAACTCACATTTCTCCTAGTGTTTTCAAGGAAGCACAGCCAAGCGGATCTACTAGAAGATTAGAGAAGAAAGAGGTCGAGGTAAGACTTCCAGCTTGTCTTGTCACCCTCGCTGATAAGCCTAGCGCCTTGATTTTTCAGATTCAAGCCAGTTCTAAAAGGAACGCACGTGGAACAGGTTAGAGTATGCGTTTTTGGAAAAGCGGCCTTGTTAGTTTACAATAGTTTAAAATTAAAAATGGATTTCTGCTAGCCGAAAAGCATTAGTCAGTTTGCATCGAGAAAGAAACATTCTTTATGTTCAGGCAGTTATTTTACGTTTCAGCATCTAACGCTTGTCCAACTGAATGAATCGATCTAAGCAGTATGTAGTGTACATTTAAGCTTTAGTCATGTGCTCTTTTTAACTTGAAAAAAGAAACGACATATCGTTTAACCGTAAATCGAGGATTTGCTTCATGTGACTCCTTTTCTCAGACTACTGAAACGTGTCTGTGATGCATCGATTTGATCCAGATAACAAATTTGGACCACACTTTCTTAGCATCTTGGAAAAAGCCAATGGTTATGGTCAATTCCCTTGAGATTTAGTTCACAGTGTTAATTTCTCCCCTGATTCCTAACTAAAAAAAAATGAAATGAAATAACATTAAACACACACACAAGAGCTAAATCAAATAGCGTTGCTTCGGAGGTCTTTCAGCTTAAAGAGTCTGTTTTGGTTTTCCAGTTCTTAGGTGTGCCCTTTGAACTACATTTAAATAGCATATAATGATTCTTTTGTTCATTCCCCGTAACTAACACCTTAATTTACAGTAAGTCTTACTCGCCTCGTGCAGTGAATAATGTCCTTGTGATTCTTTTGTTCCCATTAGCAGGTATATGTCTTGAAAACGCGTGGCAAAATAAATGTTGTTAACACTGTAACGCCCCCTATCCTCTTTTCCTTTTATCTGAAATCGCAAAATAACCGGAAAATTTAATTTTTAAAAAAATTCCAAGTCAACTGATGTTCTATTTGCCTGAGAATTAAGCCATTTGCTATCAAGAAGTTGCTATCCCCTTTTTAATCTTCATTTTTCAAAAGATGGCTTAATAGTGCACATTTGGTTGCCGTAAACCGTGGAAATGTTTTAAAATACAGTGATAAACGCTAATATTTTAAACTGATTTGAGTATTAGTTAACTGGCATTCATTGTGCAAAGTATGCAGTCGGTTAATATAAGTGTGTATAACATATTTGCTTTAGAGTGAGAGAGGTCCGATAAAAGACATCGGAGTAAATCATTTCTGTGTAACCTAACATGGCTTTAATCGAGATAAGTCACTGAGTACACGATAGTTCTCATCTCCTGAAAATATGGTTTTGGGAAGAACATTACTTAGCCTGCTACTCGGTTTGCCAACATACTCTGAGCTGAAGCTTTAAACGTCTTTCCGAATGGCCCAAAGTAAGTTATGCTATGTTTAAAGAACTATACGGTTTCAAAGATCAAGTATGGACGGAAGCCAATTTAACTTGACGAGTTATACGGATTTTTACTTTAACTGTAGGTTTCTCTCGTACTGAAAAAAGGTACTCAACAAGAACAGTAGAAACGTCCGTTTATATGTCCTATTTTGGACGATCCCTATATTGAAAATAATTGCAACAGCATCTTTGCAATTGTGCCATGATCAAGTCCGTGAACGGCCGGTGTGTTGTACTCTTTTCCATTAGTTTAACTAGAATTTTAAACGCAACAACGAATGTACATAAAAGCATATGCCGGCTGCTTGAGGGAAGGTTTACTACTTGGAGTGTTGTGAAGTTTCACTGAAATCTGTTGATAATGAATAACCAGTAAGGGCTTTTCCTGAATCAGGGGACTATCCTATTGATTTACTGTTCATTTCAATATAGACGGAAATAATGGAAACGAGTTGTCCATTGGGTACACCTAAACAATGTCGCATGTTATTGACTATAATTACGGTACGCAAATCCTTGTTGTACAAAACCAAGCCTAACCGTGACGCGGTCGTTTCCAGGGACCGCGGAGACCATTTTAAAGTGGCTGGGCTAAAACATCTGGCCAAGTTCAAACGGTAAAATTCGCACATTATCCATGTCATCTGGAGCCCTAAAAAAATCAATGCAAGAAAAAAAGCGGTAGAGCTATAACCCTACCACCCCCCACCCCCCCCCCCTCTACTCCCGTTTATTTTGTTGTTCATTTTTCACCACAAAAGCAAATTACTCCGAGCATTGCCTAATGAGTTCAACCACCTGTGCTGGCTAATCAACCAGGATTTTAATTAGTTGCGCTTCTCGACGGGACGTTCAGGAATTATTTATGAAGCGCGATTAGCATCTTTCAGAAGTGGGTAACAATAGAATCAAAATATGTGATCACGCCTTCTTGTGAGATGCGATGAAATATTTATAACCAGAAAATTCCAGGGTGCCATGCGGTAGTTTTCGTGAATCCCAAGGAATTTAAGTACTTTAAGTACTTGGTAGAAAAAAAATAAACGTTTGGAATATATAATGTCGATTCGTAGAATTGACCAATGAATTTACATAACAACACAATGTTAAACCTACCTGACCTTAAGTTTCGTAAGGATAGTTAATATTAAAAATTGATTAATCCTCTCGGTTGCGAAACTTTTCTTTTCATGGTTTATTTTGTCAATCTGTGGAGCCATGAACCATAATTGTATAAGGATTCTGAAAATAAAGAGAGCAATTTTGTTCTGCATAACATTTTGTTGAATTTTTTTTTACTAAAAGGGTATCCTTGTTAAACAGAGTAAAACATCTTTCGCTTCAATGGAGCTCTTCAGCTCAAGTGAGCTCCCATTGGTTAAGGCTGTCATGTACTAAGGACAAACCTATTCAAGCGGAAACTCGCCAATATTCTGACCAATCACACGAGAAAAGACCATGGGAAAAGATAATAATTTTCTTCACCCCCTTTTCGTTTCAAGTAACTTAGTAAGGTGATGAACTCATAAATATGAAATGCTTTTTTGTCACATACGAAACTGTGCCTGATTGGTGGGAGCTTTCGAGGAAGAGTAAATAGCTACTTAAGCGGAAAATTGGACAACTACTTTAACCATCGACCAGCGAACTTATACGTATTTCGATAGTCGCTCCTGTTTATGCGTTTGGTTTTTTTCTGAAGAACAAGATAAGACACACTAAGAAGATTGAAGAACGAAAACCAGGTACGTTTTTGAGAAGATTTTAACTCATGTACCGCGTTGATGTTGGTGTTTAAGAATTTTGGTTTACCAAATAAAAACTTCCCTACCTAGAGTCCAAATTGAACACCAAAATGAACATCCTTTCAAACAATCACACACCTATTAATTTGACTTAAATTTAGCAATCACTCAAAGGTCTAATATGTCCGTTCCTCAACTGGAATGGACTTACTCAAAAAATTGTAAATCTTTGTATAATAATATTTTTTGTTTGAAAAAAAACTATCTGACACAAGAGTGCCAAATAGTGTCACCGAAGTTCTATGAAAACAAATGACTACGTTTCTTAACTAAAAAACTCAAAAAGGAAAGCCTTTTTTTTTCGAAATTGTATAGATAATTAGAGTCTCAGTTTTGGAGTTCATAAAGAGTTAACTTAAGAATAAGGTCAACTCTTCAAGGTTTACAAAATCTAGAACAACTCAACCCGGCAAAGAAAAAAAATCATGCTTGTACGAATTTCGATATTTTCAACGACATTATTTTGACCAAAAGGACGGATTACAAGTTCAATAAATTCAATTATCAGTGCTTATGGAGGGTAAAACTGTGTAATAAGAGTTGGAAAACCCTGCTACATTTTCAACACCTGGTTGTATGTGAAATATCCGCATCCAATCTCAGGAATTGCGGCCACAGAGCTTTATTTACAACTGTTCCTAGATTCTGGAAATATCTTTTAATATCTTTTTTTTAGTTTGGGGTAGCTTAAAACTTCCCAACTTTCGCCATGGTTTAACTTATGTTTGATTGCTAGTTTAAATTACTAGTTCGCTGCATAATTTAGTAAGGTAATGCACTTATAGCGCATAAATGGATAGGTATTATATTTCTTCATCATCGTCATTATCATTTTCATTATAGTTATCGTTATTACCATTGTTGTTGTCGTTGTCATTGTCATTACAGGTTCAATGGGGCATTTGTGGCTTTCTGTGATTTTGATTTTATTAGTGGAAGCAACACATGCTCAAAGAACAGGTGTGTTTTGTTTTCTTTCTCCTTTATTTGAATTGTCACACCACAATTTACAGTCAAGTCAGGTCAAGCGTACCCCCCTAGATTACATTAATGAGTTGATTATTTGAACATTGAACCCGTTAGTCGTTTCGAATAATGCAATCATTTTTGAAATATTCGAATCAAACCTCAATTGCTGATTGGACTATGTCCGTTGATGTGTTAGAAAAACGCGTTCGACCAACAAGACTTTAGTTCTGTCATCTCTTTTAACAGAGCACACCTTTTTTAGCCCTTTAAAATCCAACAATATTGTTCTTTCCAAGGAATCCTAAAAATAATAAATTTGTACGGAGCGAAATTAAACACAGCTGATAGCGTACAGCGTTGTAAACAACCAAAAATATTGACGAGAAAAGTTGCTAGAACTTCGCCTGAAATCCTTTTATCACGAATAAGACTTCTACAAGCTCTATGGGATGTAGAAAGCAAAACAACTGCTCGATAATAACATTTACAATACCGTTTTCCACCTATCACTTCCACTCACCGTTGGACGCCATGTTGGACGCTTCGATTTCCTATATTAGGAGCGTCTTTTGTTCGCTTAGTCCAATCAGCGATCGAAGTTTGATTCGAATATTTCATAAATGATTGCATTAGTCGAAACGACTAACGGGTTCAATGTTCAAATAATCAACTCATTAATGTAATCTAGGGGGTACGCTTGACCTGACTTGACTGTAAGCGTGTGATTAGCTAATTGTAAGTACAATTTAGAATAAATAACTTGCAAAATCATTGAAAATAGCTACAAGGGCTGACGTCGGCTGATTTTGATGATCCTATTTGCGAAAATAGCGTAGGGTGTTTCCAATATACATGAATATTTTTAAATTTCTAGAGGCTTTGCAACGATAAGGTTACGTGATTCTCGCTAAATTAGAATCGTCGCATGCCATCGGAATTCCTCGCGATTTGTCTTATTATATGGCTAGTGTTTGTAACCGATAGAACGCGCGTTCAGATTGGCTGAGCGCAGCTAAGCGTCAGGGTATTATTCTCCCGTTGTGCCCACGAGCCGATTAAGGATTACGCAAATTAGGAAAGTAAAAACCAAAGGTTATCCGAAGGCCACATTTGATTTTTTACATTGAAGATTATTGCCACTAGAGCAAAAAAAAAAAAAGGAAAGTTTTGTCAGTGAAAGTTTTAGAATGGGTTTGAAACGATGAATAAAATTATTAGCGCGCATTACTGGATGTGAATTGACGACTTCCGCTTGAACTAAGGTTTTTATTTTCTTTAGAACCCTTTTATCAGCCATTATAAACAACTTAACAACTTCGACCCTTCGGTCGTTAGGGAAAATCTCAAACCTCGGCCTAGCTGAATTGGCCTCGCTATCGCTTGGTCAATACGGCAAGGCCTCAGTTTGAGATTTTCCCGTAACGACCGAACGGTCGAGGTTATTAAGTAGTTATTCTCATCTCATTTTAAATGGGTTAAAAGCAGTCCTTGCGCTAAATTTCGCGACGATTTAACCGTGCGGCCATACCCCGAGTAGCCTCTTATCACAAGTTTCTCACTTTGCGGTGCATGATGGATAATCACCTGTAAAGAAAATTGCACTTTAGTATGGGTATTTTTAACCATTGCAGTATCGATTATTTGTGACATCGACAGAGATTACATGAGTTAAATGGTAAATACAGCCTTGTATTTCCTCCAAGGCTAGGTCACAAAGTATACAATTTTAATATGGGCGATTGTCATCTTGCCCCTCAACATATCATGGCATTTTCTCCCTCAGTTTATACGTTTGAGGAAGCCAGCCACTTGAGTAATTTCAGTGCGACGACATCAACACTGGAACTTTCCACTACTCGTTTCAAAGACGGAACACATTCAATGAAGTGGACCTGGGCGAGCGAGGATGAATTCACGCATTCAATTTCTGTAAGTTTGCAGACGATTTCGACGCCAGGTATGAGCCCGGAACGGTTCCACGTATGACACACAGCGGAGATAATGGAGCCACGACGGGTGAATCCTAGGGTGTTTTGTCTTAGTCGAAGGGTTTGTGGTATTTAAGGTTACGTTTCCCCACTGATTTTGATTATAGGTTTTAGCGAAATCGTAAAATCTAATTGCTCATACAAGATGACTGCAAAGCAATTGTCGCTTGAATGCCACATGACGTTATCATCCAATTTTATGGACCTCAATGGAAACTATTGTTGACACAAGATACACCCTTCTCGTTTCATTACCACTGCTTATCTTCTCTTCATCTTACACGGGGGAAGGATTGACTCCAACCACGTAATAATCATAATCATAATCATAATCATAATCATAATCATAATCATAATCATAATCATAATCATAATCACTTTGTAGATCGTGTGGTGGGTGAAACAATAAACCAAATTATTAGTGAATGTAACATACTGGCGCAGAAAGAGTACAAGAGAAGGCACGACAATATTGCCAGATTGGTGCACTGGAAGCTCTCTTGTAAGTATGATATAGACAGAAGTGAGAAATGGTATGAACACCAACCAGAACGGGTTGTGGAAAGCAAAAGTTATAAGATCTTGTGGGACATGACTATTCAGTGTGACCATATCATCGCAGCCAGAAAACCAGACATTGTTGTTGTTGAAAAGGAAAATAACAAGGCAACCACGTTGTGGATTTTGCGTCACCGTGGGACCATAGGGTACATGAGAATGAAGGTGAAAAAGTTGAGAAATATCAGGCGCTAAAGAGAGAAATTAAGAATTTATGGGGAATGAAACATGTAGAAGTTTTACCGATAGTTGTTGGCGCACTTGGAGGAGTAAGCAAAAGGTTAGATGGGTGGCTTGCGAAGCTAGGGATTGCTATCAAGAGAGGACTCTTGCAGAAAACAGCCTTGCTAGGAATAGCAAGGATTCTAAGAAAGGTTCTAGAAAACCAAACAAGAAGGAATGACCCAAAGGACCTTTGGCCATTGGCTATGACTTGCTTCTCTGGTGTCTAAAAAAAAAAAACGACATAACATCTGCCAGAGCGTAAGCGCCATGAGAAGATACTACTACTACTACTACTACTACTACTACTACTACTACTACTACTACTACTACTACTACTACTACTACTACTAGTAATAATAATAACAATAATGATAATTATAATATAAATTTCATCAATAGATATACATTACATTTGAATATATTTGTATAGATATTTGCGCCTTATAAATTTTCTATTATTATTATTATTATTATTATTATTATTATTATTATAAGTAGTAGTAGTAGTAGTAGTAGTAGTAGTAGTAGTAGTAGTAGTAGTAGTATTATTGTGATGATGATGATGATGATGATGATGTAACCATAACGCTGATGCTCTGGCAGATGTTACACCGAATTTAAAACCAAAGAAGCGAGCCATAGCCAATAGTCAACGGTCCTTTGGGTCATTCCTTCTCCTTCAGCTTTCTAGCACCCTCCTGAGAATCCTTCCTGTTCCTAGCAAGGCTATTTGTTACACCAATCCCTTCCTGATGGTAATTCCTAACTTCACAAGCCATGCATCTAACCTTTAACTTACTACTTCAAGTGCACCGACAGCTATCAGTGCCACTTCTAGATGTCTGATCCACCATAATTTCCAATTGTCTCTGTTCAGCTCCTGATATTTCTTAACCTTTTCACGTTCCTTCTCATGCACCCTGTGGTGCCATGGTGACGCAATATCCACAACGATTGCCTTGTCATTCTCCTTTTTACGAGAACTCAGTGCCTGGTATTCTGGCGGCGATGACATGGTCACACCGGATCTTATATCTTTCGTTTTCTACAACCCTTTTCGGCTGGTGTTCATGCCAGTTGTCATTTCTGTTCATGTCATACTTACAACAAAGCTTCCAATTAACCAATTTGGCAATATTGTCGTGCCTTTTTTTTGTGCTCTTTCTGTGCCAGTATGTTTCATTCACTAGTAATGTGGTTTATTGTTTCACCCTTCTCACCACACAATCTACAAAGTGGGGAATCCACTGACTTGTCGATGTTGAACTTGACATAGTTCGTTCTCATTGCCTGTTCTTGGGTTGAGAGAATAGGTACTTCAATTTCGACTTTCAAATTGCTTTTTCTAGTCCATTCTTAGATGTAATCTTTGTCAACTGTCTCAGGCATTTCACGCAGGAATTGACCATACATTTTTTTCCCTTTCCATCTATTGAAGGTGGCATTCTGTCTTTCTTGTTTAAAGTCTCTTTTGTCCTTTGCTGCATCACTCTTCAAGATCTTTATCTTCCATACCCCTGCCATCAATCTCTCTTTTAAATTCTTTAGATACCATGCCAGATTATTTTCCTCAGATTTCACACACTTCGAATCCTTAGAAAAAGCCCAAAGAAGAGCCTCCCGGTTAACCTTAAGCCATTTCTTACAAGAGGCCAATATATTGGTCGTAAACACCGCTAGTGCTTTGAAAAGCTGCAACTTTCCAAAACCCGTGCTGTCGTTGAAATGAACCGTTCTTATTGCTAAATGCTCATTTATGTAGACTTTATCGCTCCGTAAGAAAAAAAAATCACCTTTTAAAGGCCCATTATCACCCTTGATCCAACGCGGTCGTTTGTTTTTGTTTTGAAATCGCGCTATTGTTAAATGAGGCCTCTGATTGGTCAATTATTTTTATCGCGCTTTTGATCTGGTTCATCACGCCGAGTTGTCGCTCGCCCCCGGTTTCGCAAAGCAAATGGCTACAAACTCATCTGGCATATTTCTTCATTGAAACCGTGAACAATCCGTTCACAGGTTTTAAAATCGAAACAGCAAAGTATTGAACGATCCGTTATTGATAAAACTCGCTGATTATGTGCCGAGGATGGTGACAAAATATCCACTAGAAAATATTTATTGTCGGTAAATGGTTTCAACTTTGCGGTAAGAAAAATACTCATACGTTCTCGTTCAATTATTCTGCCTTGTCGTTTTATATTGTGTTCAAAATACAGCCGACCATACGGCTAGACAAACGGAGGAAAAGGTTGAACTCCGTACCAAAACACGGAAGGAAACACAAGCGGTGTAGTCCTCATGTCTATCATCGATCATGGAGCCAGTATCTCGGCCGCAAGAAGCGCAATTAATCACGCAGTTTAGGCAAGCTGCAAACTGGCCGATTGTAAAGCTAGAATGCCCGATGGGGCATAAAAATAGAAGTAGATAAAGAGACTTAGCGACAAGTCGGATTAAAAACACTGAAGAGATTACCAAAGCCGCAGAACCCATTACACAAACTGACCTTGAGGTAAAACATCAAACATGCGGAAAACATTTATGCAGACACGTATCATTAATATTTTTAATACTCGCCATCAAATCAGTTTCCAAATCACAGTAAATCGGCTCCAACAGGCTCAGCAAATTCTTGAAAGCTCCGAGGTAAAAAGCACCAAACTTGAACAACGAGTCTCTGTAAATCCTCCGCCTTGAACTTCACTTTGCCGACAAAACAACGCTTCGAAGTTACCGCTACTGACTATTGCCACACTGACTCTTTTAACTTTAAACAGACCAAAATTTATAATACATGCAAAATGTCCCAAACATAATACAAGGAAAATGAAGAAGAATAAACAGAGAACATATTTACGGCCATAAGTTTGTCCACGATGCGTCAAAACAAGAGCGATAGAACAAGAACTTCGAAGACTGAGTAATTTCGTGTTACATCTCGGAAATATTCCAGAATTAACGGCCGCGGCGCGCGATGCATCAAGGGTGACAATGGGCCTTTAAAGCTAAAAGTCTACATTGCCAGCAAACTTCGACTCCACTTCTTACAATCTGTTCCACAATTTCCTGCTCACTTCTTTAGCGCGACGTGGATAACGCGTTTGATTTCAGTTGCTCTCACTGATCACTGTAGTTACAACTTCCGGCGTTCCCCAAGGAACAGTCTTAGGACCACTATTGTTCTTAATGTATGTAAATGATTTACCTGATGGTCTGAACTCTACTGTTAGACTTTTTGCTGACGATGCGCTGTTATATGGGACAATTTGCTGTGATGATGACACAGCTGATCTCCAAGATGATTTGTATAGATTAGAAGATTGGCAACAAAAGTGGCAGATGGAATTTAATCCTTCAAAGTGCAAAATCATGTGTTTTACAACGAGGAGGGATCCACCAAAGCGGGAATATGTATTCTGTGGAGAAATCCTAGAAGAAGTTGAACGTCACCCTTATTTGGGGGTAATGCTCGATAACAAAATGAGGTGGTCACCACATGTCGAAACTATCACATCTCAAGCAAATAAGATCTTGGGACTTATCAAGCGAAACCTGTGGAACTGCCCAAAGACAGTGAAAGAAACTGCGTACAAGACTCTTGTGAGGCCAAAACGCCAGTATGCCTGTAGTGCATGGGACCCACACCACCAGAAAGATAAAGCCGCTCTAGAAAGAATACAGCGGAAAGCAGCGCGCTTTGCTACTGGAAATTACGATCGAACAGCGAGCGTGACGGAAATGCTACAAGACCTACGGTGGGACACACTTGAAACGATGAGGAGACACGCAAGGCTCTCCACTGTATACAAGATGTGCCACGGCCTCCTAGATGGGGACTGGGGGATTATTTGAAAGCAAACAGAGAAAGGAGGACTCGGGGAAGCCATGATTTTAAGTTTATTGTACCAAAAGGACATAAAGATATTTTTAGATTTTCTTTTTTTCCCAGGACAATAACTGAATGGAACAAACTCCCACAAGAGACTGTCTCCTACGAAAGCCGAGGAGGGACTTCAGACTTCAGACTTCAGACTTCAGACTTCAGACTTCAGACTTCAGACTTCAGAGTTCAGACTTCAGAGTTCAGACTTCAGACTTCAGACCTCAGACTTCAGACTTCAGAGTTCAGAGTTCAGACTTCAGAGTTCAGACTTCAGAGTTCAGACTTCAGACTTCAGAGTTCAGACTTCAGACTTCAGACTTCAGACTTCAGACTTCAGACTTCAGACTTCAGAGTTCAGACTTCAGACTTCAGACTTCAGACTTCAGACTTCAGACTTCAGAGTTCAGACTTCAGACTTCAGACTTCAGACTTCAGACTTCAGACTTCAGAGTTCAGACTTCAGAGTTCAGACTTCAGAGTTCAGACTTCAGAGTTCAGACTTCAGACTTCAGACTTCAGACTTCAGAGTTCAGACTTCAGACTTCAGACTTCAGACTTCAGACTTCAGACTTCAGACTTCAGAGTTCAGACTTTTTCGACCCTAGTTATCAGGCCGCCAGCTTGCACTTTGCTGCTCCGATGAGGTGACTCCGTGTGGTTGCAAGCGGTTAAATTTTATTTGATATGGACGAAGAGGTAAGCGGATTTAAGTTATATTCATCAATACATGTTTTATAGGGCACTGGAGAACGGCAAAGAATTTATTCCTCAAATAATGGCCATAGCGCAGTTGAAGAAACAAGGAATTGAGCCTGTATCCAATTTCGTCGCACAAAATGAATGTTCATAACATCGCATAGCTCGTGCAAACTAAAATTGAAATATTTTAAAACCCCATCATGCTGTTGCCACTTTTAACTTTCATTTTAGTTTTTAACAATACTCTTTTCTCCTAAGATTGTTATGTCGGCTGTCACTGGTCTTGGATAAATTCAGCCGGCAGAATTTCGAGCAGAATAAGCGATTTTTCCGAGCATTGCCGGAAGGCAGAATAAGCCATTTTACGAGCTTGGAGAATTTATCCAAGCCTAGCCGTCACGCAATACTTCTACTTTGATGTTGTTCTGGGCAATCTTAGTTTATGTTCCGGCGCTTTTGTATCTGACGGCGTCGAATGTTACCCAATGAATCGGGCCATCGTTTTTGCAATAAGGCCAGAATTTTCCATTTAATTCATGTGTTCGAATGCGAACCATGATTGGTAAAGTACAATAACATGTTGACAGTCTAAGTATTGCGTGACGATACGTCACAAATCGATCGTAGCAGACCACCTCAAAAGCGGTGACAATTTCAGGTTATACTTTGTACAGTTCACTTCCAATAAGTCACTTGTTTTTCCCACTCGTTTTTCCTTCATGCATTCTTTCATGATTTTACCCTAGATAACTCCTGTGACCTTTTATATAATCCTACTTGGTAGAGCAATCGTGAGTTAACTGTTGTACTCTAATTCTTGGCTGATTCTGTTAATAATTAATGTAGTCGTAAAACAATCTTCTCTAATGTCTTGTAGCTGGGTAATTTCCTGGAGAAAAACTTTAAGGATTTACAGCCTATATTTGAGCAGCACAAGGTAAGTTGGAATAAGCTAATAAAAACTTCCTTGCAGTTACAAATATAAGCCTCCTCTGCATCCCGCCTTCTGCATCCCGCCAAAAAAGACATTTTGTGGCCAAACTAACGTAAATTCCACAGGAAATCAAAATTCCCTCCAGTAACAAGCCTATCCCTACCACACCATACCTAAAAATAGAAGCACAAATAATTCAGCACTTGGGAAAATTGGCTGTAGGGAGTGGTGTGGTGGGCTGAAGAAAGTCAAGCATACATGCTCAACAGAAGTAACACCCTCGCTGAGGTAGCCTGCGAGCAAGCTCTCCCAGGGATAGGGGATTTCTCCCTCCTTCCAACCCCACCCGCGCAGGCTATCGCTGAAAACAACAAATTCTATGTATCTAGGAAATAAGAGATGACATATACGCAACAGAGAATGGTAGTGTAGAAAATGCTTGTTGAGTGCTGTGTTACGTTTTGTCTAATAACTAGTAACCTGATACTTACGTTTTCTTGTAACAGGTTTACAGTATATCCGCTTTAAAAATGATCTCAGACGAACAGTTTGAAAAAATGGGACTAGCCATCGGGCAGGTTGCAATGATGAAAGCGCTTTTGGCAGCTGAAGACAAAGCGGGAGAGGAGGCAAAAGGCGTGGCAACTTACATGAAGTGTTTGACACGATGCGTACATAGACAGTAGTTAGCCCTTTTTCAC
>JAEMWC010000202.1:395000-405000 GCA_016490735.1 Pachyseris speciosa | reverse complement strand
TGGAAGCATACTTAGTACAAAAATTATTATTATTATTATTATTATTATTATTATTAGTTATAGAATAATGTTTTGGTGTTTTTCTTCTCAGCCGGCCATCAGCGGAGCGGAGGTTCGAAGAGGAGGAATCAAATTGTGGCTTTACAACACCCATATGCGCCCTGGAGAGAATCTGAGTGTCTCTTTTGATGACGCAGCGAGATCTGTATCGCAATTCAACATTAGCTTGGATTTCAAGGTAATCAGTGCATTTTGATTTCATAGTGGATACGAGTATTCATGTTGACCTTGCACTCAATCCAATGAACTTATGCTGAAACCATACCGATGATTGTAAAACGCTCTCATAAGATATTCTGATAACTTAATCTGTGTACCGGGAGAATGTACCTAGTGACCTCCAGTTTATCCTATAGGGGATCTTTTAAAATCTATTTCTGTTAAATAACTTAACGGCTTATTTCAACATTTGTTAATTATCCAAAAATGTTGAACCTTGCATCACTGGTTTAACACGATAAAGAATAATTTTATATCCTATTTTAGTATAGATCTACTAGCGTTCTATCACGAATGCCGTTCTCTGATTGACTACACCACTCGCTCGATTGTCAACAAAATGGCAGCCGCTTCTTCGCGTTTTTGAAGTGTCTCCGAGGAGGATTTGTAATTAGATAATATACTTGTTTAGTTTTGAACGATTAGTAGTTTTATACTAAAAACATTAGATTATTCGCTCTCGATTTCTATGTATGATAGTTGATTCGGGTTGAACCCTCATCAGTTATAGAAATCTCGAGCTAATAATCTAATTGTTAAATAGAATTATAGATTTGTACCCCTGGGAATTTAACGAATTGTGTCTGTTCATTCGCGCTTTTAGGGCTGGCGTGCAGTGTGGGTTAGCTATGATGAAGCTCTAACAAATGGCCGCGACGACATAACAACGATGAAAATTAAGGCACCCTCAACCTCGTCAACACCACATCCTTTGTATTTTGATCTCATACGCTTGGATGACAACGTGGCAAGACAGTCACGTGACAAGATTGTGCCAACACTTGACGAATCAATGTACGACTCAAATAATTTCTGGCAGCAAACTTACCGCTGGAGTCAGGTACATTACATAAATGTGCCTTGTACTATCTTAATAAACTCTAGAATTGACGCCCTATAAAGTTTTCATTTATTTCTGCAGTGCTAAAAATCCACTATTTTCAACCTTGGTCAGCTCCAGTGTATTTTTCCCAAGCCTTCCTCTAGTAATAATAAAGATTGAAATACAGGTCACAAAAAGTCATAAGAAAATGAGGAACGACTACGTCTTAATTACTCGGACTTCCACCCGAAGAAGTCCGAGGTTTAAAATGTCGACTGTTTCTTCTTTGTCGTGTTTCATCCACAAAGCTCACTTCCGGTGAAAAATAGAACTCTGGAACGAGATTGAACAATAACAAGAGCACCGTCGCTTAAAATATATCACGCGCACTAAAACGTCGATTCACCTTGTGTTTTTGAGGTTTGAACAACTAATATGTTAAAAGAAGTGTGTACTTTATACCAATGTTATCAAGTTTAACAGCGAGACAAAAGTTTTTAACATATCCAAACTAAACAGATTTTTCCGGCCGCCTCATACTAAACTCTTTAATTTTGAGTGGCTGAATGAGTTTTCCGATGTGGTTTTCGTTCCGTGTTATTAAAAGTTAGCTTTGAGAGCTTGCCATTTAGTAAGGAACCACCGACAGAGAAGCCGCACAGGCTCTGAACAGCAGGTAAATTTATTTTTTCTTCTTGCTTCAAGTCTGAAAGTGCACCGGAAGTAAGACCGTCTAGACTGAGAAAAACCGCTTCAAATTACGTGACCAGCGCATTTTGGAATTCCCTTGAGACATCGATGTGTTAATCTAATTTATTCCAGAAAATATTTTTACAAGCAAGAAACCGAACGAAGCGCTGAAAACGACCGGCTGTGATAATTTTTTTTTTCACAGCGTGAGGAAAAGATATGCACAGGTTTTGTAGGGTAAGCGCTGTAAACAACAAATTGTCTTCCATGTCTGCTTGTTGGCTCTGAATTTTCCTTTGCCGCGGCAGTTCGTCTAAAATCAGTATTCGCTGATATGCTGTCAACAGTCACCAACTCTTGAAACACATTGTTTGTATTGTATAACCAGAAGTCAGTGTGGGAGCGGACGCATTCTGAAGTTTCAGAAATACATTTCTGAATCAAAGGTCTTATATTAAGAACACAAGGTTATGTTATTGGAAATTAAGAAAAAAAATCTTAAAACAAGAGAAGTTCTGGATTTTTTCTTATTTTCAACAAGCTCTTAATTTGAGAAATTAACTAAAATTAAGACAATTTTCTGAATTTAACAACCTAAAAATGAGAAACAAAAACGTTTTGTCCTAAAATTAAGAAATTGGCTTTTAGCGTGTGAATAACTCAAGTACGGGATATCCCTGAGACTTTGACAGGTTGTTTATTTACTATTTTTCTACAATATCTCAATTTCTTGAAATTTGTGCGTTAGTCTGTACATGATCAAAATACGGATGCTATATTTAAAATAAAATATTGAAAGAAATTCCGATTTCCTCTTGGAATCGAAGGTCGGGTGAAGGCCATTATGGCCTCTTGCTAAATGGTTAAAGCTATCACATTCAGCTTTATTTAATTGGTGACATAACAGGCTCAATAACTAGTACATCAAACTATAAAAATGGGCAACATAATAGAACCTTTCCAGGATGGCGCCCAACAATTTTTTTTATTTCTATGGTAATTAGCCTTGCTAGCCTCGTTAGCATGTTGAAAATTAAATAGAATTTTTGTGTTAAAGTGGTTAGTAAGGCTAATTAACATATAAAAATTAAATAGCATTTTTGCGTTAAAGTGGTTATTAAGGCTAATCAACATACATACCACCCAACACACACACATACATACATACATACATACATACATACATACATACATACATACATACATACAAAAGAATAATCAAAAGTATCGGCCATTATGAAAGAGGTGCATTGCTCTCTTCTCCAGGCCACCCCGACAGCTATCACTGAACCCACCCCCAGTGATTCCAAATTGGCTGACTTGTCCTTGATCGAGAAAAGATTGGATAACTGGTTCGTTCGCCAATCACAAAGTTCGAGCCAGTTTACAGGAAACGTTCAGAAAAGATGGAATTCTCTGCAGGGTAACGTTGTTACTGCTATCACTGAGATTGCAGCGCTGAACATTATGAAAACGCCGCAAGGTGTAATCACAGGTAAGGCAATTGTTTTGGGTGAAATATTTTCCTAGATCCTTTAAACAGTATTTGCCATTGTAGTAACATCATTCTATATATCAAAGCTCAACTAGACAGAAGACCAAAAAGAGTACCGGTCCTACTGGCCTTAAATCTTTTAGATAAATCGTATCGATTTTTATGAAAAAAAACAAAAAAACAAAAACAAAAACAAAAACAAAACAAATAAACCCTAAAATGCCTAGATTTGCATAAGATCTTTTCAGTCAATAGAAAAAGAGAAACACATTCCTTACTCCTGAATCCTTCCCTTTTCGTACTGTTCCAGCCAAAAAACCATCAATGGGGAAACATAAAAGGTACAATTCGATAGAGCAGTTTTTCTGCTTCCAAATCGCCGTTCGTAATTATAAACCAAGGAAGAAGAAGAGGAGCATTAGTAAAGGCAGCGAAGAAAGGTAGGGGGGATGGGATGGAGAGGATTACGCGTGTTACCGATCGACTTAAGTTGGATCGTAAAAAGTTTACAACTTCTGTAAGGAAATGGGGAAACACTTTAAACAAAAGATGATGACTCGTTTTAAATGCAGTTTCTAATTAATTGAATTAATTTTACTAAACTGTCTAGGCAAACCCCTATATTCTGACGAATCTAAGTTTGACGACGAAAAGTTTGGTTTCGTAATGCAAAAGGTGCTTCTTCCATTGGCTTTGGATTATCACATACGTTCACGTGACAGTGAAGTGAACGCAGTAGCTGCTGCAGAGTTGGCAAATCTCAATGGGGACGCTACCGCATTTAATGAAGCCGTACAGGTATGAAAACAAAGATAGCAGGACTGTCTGAAAAATAGCAATGAACTACAAAGTAATCATGCTACTGGACATGTTGTTTTAATCTCAGATCAGCCATTACTACTCTAGAAAGTCGATTTGTTTACTTGTTTATTTTGTTTCGCTCTATCACGTTAGAGGTTTTTTTATTTGTCTCATTTAGTTGTTTCCCTCTTTTCTCTGCTTGTTGCCTTGTTCGGGATAGTTTACTCACTTTATTCATAGCTGAGGATTTATGGTCATTTCACTCCACATCAGATAGCTCTATAGTTAGATTGTTTCATTTCACCTCCTGTTTGAAGAAATGACAGCGACAAGGAAAAACTTAGTGCTTGATGAAATTTGTTCTTTCTCCCTGTATTGGTATGAGTGCAAGTTGTACTAGGATATTGAACCAACAGTTTCAACCAATCAGCTCGTACAATTACCTGAGTTTTTTTTTCTCCACGTGCTCCTGGAGTGCTCTCGTTTGACGTTCACGAGTCAGTCTTTTACAAAAAAGAAACTTACCAAGTGTAGCTTCCAGTTTATCTTTTATATCCGTTACTAAAACTATGTTAGTGCTATTACGGTACTTATATTGAAATGCTTGAAAAATGTTTTTAGAGGATTTTGGGTGCCGACTCAGCATTACAACAGACATTCACGGACACCTTGGGAACAGCACCCCCAGCATACACAGAAATGAAAGTCAAGGAGGCCATCAGTGCAGTTAATAACAAGCGAAAAGAGCGCCTCCTGTTGCTTCTTGAGTACATTGAGGATCAAGGTGGCTTTGTCATACTAATATACCATTTATCCGACGCTAGATTTTATGACTAGCTAGATTCCAACATTGAATTTAGGAGTAGTTTCTGTATTTTGGTTTTCATAACGTCATTTGGCAGCAGCTATTATTTGACATAAATATTTTCATCTTCCAAAAATTGAATCTAATCATTATTTCAAACAATTGATTCATTCCCATGTTTTCGAATAAAATTTGAATGTAATCATTATTTCAAACAACTTAGCGTCAATTCGTTGTGAGTGGAGGTTATACTTACGAGTCGGAGGAATAAACATTTCACTCAATACAAAACAAAGGCAATAACTATACGACTACAATTTCTTTTAATACTCATAAATAACTGAGCGACAGTAAACCAGTACTTGTCTGAACAGGCAGTTCACTTATAAGAGTTCACTGACTTGCTCAGCTGAAATAAAACGCACCTGTTGATGCTTTTGGTCTCCCAGAGAGTATTTCTGAATGGAGCTAAATATAGCCTTATAAAAAGCGAGGAAATATAAAACGTAAAATGTTAATTTCACACTTAGTAATAACTTGAAAGAAAACAAGAATGCGTTTTCGTAAAATTGCTGGAAAATAAACGGCAAGGCCGTCTCCAAATTTGACTATTTTTAACTTGAAAACCGTTAAAGCAACAGCCACCAGAGTCTGTGACTTATCTTAAAATTTCACTTTCAAATTTCACATTTTGATGGTAGCTTGTTGTGTTTGCCTATTTTGGAGTTTCCGTAGAAGGCGTTTATTTTGAACTATATAATAAAAAAAATTTCCCAGTTTTTCCTCAGGCTGAATATTTCCATATTTTCTGATTACTCAGTCTGGATACGTTGAGAAAATCGGCAACCGACCCGTCGTAAAATTCCGAAATGCACGATGCCTTCTCGGAAATTCTATTGTCATACTCTATTTATGGACATTCACCGGAAAATAAAATACACAAAAATGTTGGTAGTCTGGCATTGTTTGTCATCATAAGTTTACGTTTCCATCAATGCCAACATCTCTCGTGGTTTGTCAAATAAATGGTAAAAATTGGTGACAACGCTCAACAAGAGGTGCTCAGTTAAGGAATTTTTCTTTTTTACTGAAGGTTTCACTGAGGGTAGCGCAATTGGCTCTCTGGACCACGAGATGAACAACGCCGGAGCGGGCTTTATGAATGCAGTTTATCTCTTAAAGCAAGTTCTGCAAGATGCAGGGAAAAAGTCAGACTACGCGGCTACCATGAAGTGGTACAATGACTTCGGTGAAGTCTATCAAAATCCTTTTGAGTACGCTGGGACAACTGCTGATCGGATGAGAACCATTTCACTTTGGAGGTTAGTTTCGTATTGGTACCTTTAAGGGTCATATCAGTCGGGAGGCTAGGGATGAAAAGTCTTTCAGTGCTCATCTGCGTGTCAATGTAGAGACATCTAAACTGGTCATCATCGACTTCCAAGTTCGCAGAACAGGCCTAGTGTGCCGATATCACAGTTTCTCTGTACGTCCACTACTGTAAAATTCAGTACAGACAAAGAAGGTTTCGAGTTTGGAAGGACGTATTGGAAGTTCTATCAAAACGTTCCTCGTGTTTTCCAAGATAAATGTTCAACATTGTCAATAATTCTCACAACTGCGAGGATCATTTCTTCATTTCATTTCATTCTTAGTAATCATGGTTTACTAAACTCTTTGGCTAATTTATTTATTATGGCTGGTTTCAATGCATCCTTTAACTTATTGCTTTTTTCCTGTTTCATCGCTGACTAAATAATTAATAGCTTTATTCTCCTCAAATCAGAGAAGAACCGAATGCGTAGTATGTGTACTGAAACTGAATTAGTGAAACTGAGAATTGGTAATCATAAACTTAAAATTGAAACCGGTAGGTATGATAATATCCCTAGATGTGAAAGACTTTGCATTCTTTGTGATATGAATGAGATTGAAGATAAACACCCACTTTCTGTTTCGTTGTCTAAAGTATTCATCAATTAGAAATGCCTTTTATGATGAAATAGTTAATAGAATACCGAATATTAAGCTGTTACCATTTGCTAATTTAATTGTTGAATTAATGAACTCTGATGATAATATTATTAATATGCAGTTTGTTGAGTTTATTTCCGCGTGTTTTGATTTAGAAAACAATTTGTTGTCAAACTAGTTTAATTTCTTGTTACCTGCTTTCGCAATACTGTAATGTTTTACGGTCATGCAAATAAGGCTTGTTGTTGTGTAGTCCATGTTACATCGAGATTATAGTGGTTTTCAAATCCGCTCAAGATAAAGTTAATTTCGTCCTGTGCTATTGGCTATTGCAGTTACTGCCACTTTCACCGGTTTCAGTGTGGATAAAACTTCTAATTCTAAAATTATGATTTCCCGCAAGCATAAAAAATAATAAACTTCAGATGATGAAGTTTGTAAAGAAAGAAAATAGAATATATTTATAAAGTGACATTTTGTCTTGAAATTAAAATTGTTTTATCATGAATTTTCAGATTGTTCGCTGTGCTCATGATGCCCTCGAGTACAGTTTCAGAGAAGCAAGCCAAAATACGCGACATGGAAGCACTTGGCCGATGGTATGCCATCGCCGTGACCCCCAATGAAGGCCTCGCAGGAGTTTTAAAGCCTGACTATGTTGGATTTCATCACAACAGCTACTATGCCTCCGCTTACACGCCTCATGCTATGCACAAGGCAGCTCTTATCCAATATCTGCTCAGCGGAACAGCGTTTGAATTCAGTAAGACACTTATGTCCCTGGACAAAGTAAAAACCCCTTCATACCACCACTGCCGCGTCATATGCGTCGTTTTTTTGTCGCTTAACAAAGATTTAACGTTAATATCTCTTTCGCGTTTCAAGCAATTAAAAATCTATATGCTCATCTCACGAAGCTATGTTGTGGGATATTTTGTGAATTTTTGGGTATATTTGTTAAGAGATACTTATTCTCAAAACATTAGTTAAATTTAGGAAACTAGGAAAAATTGAAGATTTAATGACGGTTTAAAATTGGAAAGTTAGAAATTGGTAGACGGGCACCAAACAGTTCGCCACCAACCTGCAATACCCTTGTGGGGTGTCAACAGTCTGATGGTGTCTCAAAACATTTTTATTACATTGCAAACCATCCTTTAAACTCACTCCACTCACTCATTTCACTCCCTTTTCATTTAAGTCCTACCTTAAGTGAATAGACGCAAGGAGAAAGTAAACAGGCTAGTGGCAAAAAATTGCTAACATTAACTAAATGGTTAACCATGTACCCGTGGTGAAAACCATGATCTGAGCCTTGAGCCAAATCGTCGTCCGTATCGGTAGTATCGGTGTCGGTATCGTTACCATTACAGTTATTGTTTTGGTATCGTTATCGTTCGTGTTATTAATCACCTGAACTGACTAATTTCCTTTGGTTGAAAGGTGCCGAGACAAAAGAACACATAAAGAAGGGGCTTCAGATAATGAGAATTGTCTCGGTGAAGTATTCCTCGCCAAACAGTGTTTCAGGCCGATTTCCAGGATTTGATCGTGCAATTCTGGCCAAATCGTTCCCTGCTTATGCATATTTCGCTGCGTCGGCTCCAAGTCTTGAGATGGATGGTTCCCTCGGGGAAATCACCACCCTTGATACTGAAAACATTAAGATGTTTTTGCGACTATACGACACAGGTATTACTTGTTTTATTTCCCTTTCTGTGTTTTTTATGACTTTTTCTTTCTCATTTGTTTTCTGCTCTCAAAGTTAAATGTTGATGGGATCATTACACTCTTACTTGGTCATCGACCTATAAAAAGTGATAAAAAAACGACTCTGCAACTATTACTTTAGACTATTCACTAATAACGCAGACAATTTCATCGGTAAGTGGTAATTACTCATTACTTTACTATAACAAGCCTGGCAAGACTGAGTGTATCTCGAACAAGCGGCCTCGATTGTATCAGTAACACATATTCCTTAACTCTGCCGGTCATCAAGACCAAAGCTATGAAAACCTGCCCCAAATTCCGGACTATTGTTCAACTAAACCATTTTTATTGCCAAATGATATATGATCAGTTCTTTAGACTTTATCACCCCGGAAACTGACCAAAACTCCCAATTTGTATTTAATATTCTGTTTCAAAACCAAAACGAAAGTCTACATTGACAGCAAACTTCGACTCAACTTCTTTCAATCTGTTCCACATTTTCCTGTTCACTTTTTTAGCTCGACGTGGATAGCGCTATCTGATTTCAGTTGCTCTCACTGCTCTATAATGTTCGCGTTTGTGACCCAAAGGAATTCTGCGAAATTCTTGCAGATACTTTTTTAGAAGTGTCAAGCCACCCAGTTTAACTAACTAACTAACTAACTAACTAACTAACTAACTAACTAACTAACTAACTAACTACGAAAATTTGGTTTATCAACGGAGTTGATAATGTAAATTGACCACCGTACAGGGATTCGATTAGCTGACGTTTCGAGCGTTAGCCCTTCGTCGGAGCGAATCGAGGAATTGTGGGTTGTGTATGGTTTATATACAGGAAATGGAGCTACGCTATTGGTGGTAACATGGTGACGTGAAAAACATGAATAAATTAATTGAATGAAAAGCGCTCGTTGACACCGTGGGGATTAAGAGTGCCAATTTGAAAGATCAGTTTTTGCTCGAGATTTTTACGGCTTTCCGTGGTACCTTGATGTAGGGAAAGGCCGGAGATCGACATGTGTTGTTTGGAATGGTTAGGGAGATTAAAATGCCGAGCGACAGGTTTTGATGCGTCTTTGTCATCTTTCTCAACATCACGAAGATGTTCTCGGAATCGGTCACCTAGTCGTCTTCCTGTTTCGCCGATGTATGACTTTTTGCATAATGTGCAGGTTATGCAATAGATAACATTTGCGGAGGTACACGTGAAACGATCAGTGATCTTAACAGATCGCTTAGGGCCCGATATTTTGTCAGTGTTTTGAATGAAAGGACAAGTTTTGCATCGCGAGCGCGCGCATTTAAAAGTGCCAGGTTGTTCAGTCGTTTTGAATGCGCTTTTAACTAGAACTAACTAACTAACTAACTAACTAACTAACTAACTAACTAACTGTGGTTGGCTGGCTGTCTGACT
>JAEMWC010000202.1:372500-392500 GCA_016490735.1 Pachyseris speciosa | reverse complement strand
AACTCTCGATATCGCCAACGGTTGGGACTGGACACGACATCCGGGAACTACCACTATCAAAATGAACCTCGATCAACTGGTCAGCGAAAACCGGAGGTCTGTAGTCGGTATAATGCTTCCCACGCCATTCATGCCCAACGAAACACACTCATATCTTCGTGTGAGCAAAAGGACATGAAATCTAATGAATAAAGACAATGCATCAGTTATATCTGATCGAAGAGCTTAGTAGTCGGTATAATGCTTCCCACGCCATTCATGCCCAACGAAACACACTCATGTCTTCGTGTGAGCAAAAGGACATGAAATCTAATGAATAAAGACAATGCATCAGTTATATCTGATCGAAGAGCTTTTCGTAAATGTCTTATTATCACAAAGAAACAACAACAACTAATAGGAGCAAAGTTTGAAAAATTTCACCGGTCAAACATGTTAATATCATAGTTTGCGTATCAAAAATCCACAGGAGTGCAAATTCCAGGGTATCTATCCATTTCCTTATCTGAATACGGATTATACATACAAATTGTGTGATAATTGTGTTTAAAGACTACATGCAAGGAGTAGCCAGAGTTCAGAAAACTAGCAAGTATCATAATGACAATGGGTATTATCTAATTAACAATGTCTTTGCAGGTATTATCAACCTGAGACACTAGCTGGCGGACTCAGGCTTATAGGTGGGGGAGATAATCCTAGCGGAGTGTTTGGAATGGACTTTTCTCAGCCTCCTTACCAATGGAAGAGCGGCGCCTTCCAAGCGAACATCAACTTCGCCTTTAGAAAGAGTGTGTTCTTTGCTGATTTCGTCATCATCTGCCTGGGCAGTGATATCACCGTAACTAACAGCTCGCCAAATATCACCCAGGTAATAGCAACTGTTTCAGGTATCCGATTATCAGAAATGATCAAAATCGTACTTCTCGTTGTACCATCAACGCTTTTACGAAGAGACAGTTAAAGAGAGCAAAACAAAAATCCTTCACTACGGTATATTTTTCTCACTTAACACTAAATTCTTGATAACTCAGTGTCTGTGCTAATAAGCAAATGTGCGGCGGCACTTACTAAGGGGGTTAAGTTAACCCCTGTGCTATTTTAAGCGAGAGTAGAGATACGAGAGCAAGTCTCCCATCAGTAAACACCGTATATACCCGATTGAAAAGACGTTGTCGGAAGAAGAGTACCAACCAAAAACGATACGACCCAGTAATTTTGTGGCAAATTTGCGAACTTTCATCGAAGATCAGCTCGCCCAAAAGCGTACTCCGAAGACTTGCGTTTTTGGGCAGTATGGCTACAATTCTTTAAACATGTAGGTAATGAAGAGGTTGTAAACTACATCCAGTACTGGCCTTTTTGTTTTGCCAACTGTTGTAATTCATAAAAGCGTGACAGTATCCATTTGTTTTTCCAAACGACTCTGTCCCACGAGCTGGCCGTAGTGCTACAAGGATAAATTTTGAATAATAACGTGCAGTAGCGTATACCACCCAAGTGAATAGTACTTTCGCGCGCTCTGATTGGTTAACTCGGAGGTGATTAGCAAGTACTATTTTGACCCTTCCATTATTCCATATGGAAATGTAAAGCCGCTCTTTGGCCACTAAGGCCACATGGTGGCAGGCATTACCCCTTAAAAATACCAAATCAAAGATTGAGCCCAGGCATTATATAGCAGTTATGGACATCTGTTTCGGCCTTGTTAGGCCTCATCAGCATGGCATAGCTAATGGTCGGGCTCAGGTACCCACATATGAATAAAACAAGCAATCCATATGGTCGTATCGTTTAGGTTTTATGCCTTCTGACAACGCTTCTTCAGTTAGGTGTTATGTCGCAATGCAAGTAGGATTTTTCATCCGCGTTGGAACAGCCACAGCTAAGAAGTATCCGGAACGGCTTTTACCCAATCAACACGTAGACTTTTACGCTTTTGAAAAAAAGGCATAATCAACGCGTTTTTCCAACATAATCAACACGTAGACTTTTACGCTTAAAAAGGCATATTCCATGAAGTGAGACGTTCCGTCCCTAAGGACATGCAGTATAAAATTGTTCATCATAAATGTCTGTCTTGAAAAACGGTTCCTAGAGAAAAGTTGATTTTATTTTTTTAGAAATCATTGTTTGTGCGGGTAAACTTACATTTCCGTTGATATTGAAGTCAAATCATCCCACGCTTTGTAGACTTCAGAAAACAAATACCTCATATTGCGCATGATCTAGTACCTGTATACTCAATCCACTTTTTAGCATTCCATCGTATAATTCATCCCGAATTTTTTCAGTTCAACTCGGCATGCCGAAGCTTTTTTGTTTTTGTGAGGGTGGTTGAACCATAAACCAATATTTAATTTAAACAAAGGAATGAAAATAAAAACTCGTCAATTAACGCGAGCTCACGAAATACCTTAAGCCAGGAGGGACGCTGACAGAACTGAAAGAAAAATTCAAATCAAGGCTAAGGGAGAAATGAATTATGTACGAGGTGTTTCGCGGTATGATACTTCATGGGTAAAGCTAAAGTCCATTGAAGTTTTCAAAAAATTGAGAACATTCTGTCCGAAAATCGGGTACTTGTTTGATATACCATTATTACAATATTAACTCGTAAAAATTAACACCATTCAATTTCAAAATATGAATAATTGAATAATTTCTTTTGTCCCATACAGACAACTTTGTTCCAGACCAAACTCTTGGATTCTGCTGATCCATCCTCAATTTACATAAACACCTCATCGCACTCACTCGGCACGGACCTGACCAGGGAACCTTCTTCCTTTGGGCCTCGGCAGAAAGACGCAGCCACACTGTTAGATGTGAACGGTAATTGAACTGAATCCTATCATTTTTGATTGAATTTTAATTCGTGAATTCCGACCCCCTTAGGAGACCCACAAACAAATCACGAAACAAAATATAAATTCGAATCGGGTCTTTCAATTAGGGTCCAGCATGGATGGGGAAAGAGTATAATTTGGCCGGTAATTTTTGTCACCTTTTCGATGTATATTACTCATCTGCGGATGGTAACTCACACTTTAATATTTTTCGCGGGAAATGACTGTAAACTTTATATCTCAAAATAAACAGGTTCTTAAAGCCGCCGTCGTGGCTAATAAGGGAGCTTTAGCAACGACGACGGCGACGGCAATGAAAACGTCACTTCAAAATATAACTTCTCGTTTTTGTAACGCTTTCGCTATTAAGCTTATTCCAATTTGTTTAACTCAGAAAATACTGGCGAACTATTCATGGACTAAATTGTTATGAACGCCGTTAAAGTAAGGGAAAAAAAAGGAAACGTTACAGTCACATGCTCCCGTTCTCGAGAACACCTAAAATTTCATTTCACGTTGTTGTTTTACAGATGACGGGAAGAAATGTGCCAAAATGTAACACGCACGTGCACAGCCTTTGTTTGTGCTCATTAAACCAATTGTTTTGTGGCGTTCTCGTTGCCGTTACCGTCGTCGTTGCTAAAGCTCCCTTGGGTCAAAGCAACGACAACGGCGATGGCAACGAAAACGTCGTATCGAAAACTAACTTCTCGTTTTTGTAACGCTTTCGCTATTATTCCAATTGGTTTAACTTTGAAAATACTGGCAAACTGTTCAGGGCCTAAATTTTTTATGAACAGTGTTACAGTAAGGAAAAAGAAACAAAACTTTACAGTCATGCGCTCACGTAAAACGCACGTGTTTGCTCACTGTTTTGTGGCGTTCCCGTTGCCTTCCTCATTGCTAAAGCTCCCTAATATTTGCACGTACCCGATAGTTGATATCCCAACTCCTGTTTCCTTAAAGGCGTGGAGAGTTTTTGGAGTCTTTTTACAGTTCGATTTAGATAACAAGACTGACTTTGCTTACAGCAGTCGTAGCTGAATTCACTGTCGCTTTCTGCTAGTGTCATGCAATAGGTCGTATACAATTTTGGTCATCTAACAATAGCAAAGATATCAGTGACGTTACCTATTGTCATTAATATGCCAACCAGAGAGCTATTGGCTGGTGAAACAAAGAATTCTTTTGTTTAATGTTTTGAACATTTAAATAACAAAAACAATATTTGTAAACAAATATCTTCCCTATAACTGTGTATGCTTTTGACTGCTGTGCTGTTTAAAACATGCTTTACGACATTTTATAATAAAGTTTCGATATAACGCGCGCTCCGATTGGTTAAAACAGCGTACCTTATGAGAGTACAGATGCACGGGCAGCTACGTTGTCGCGCCATGGACCCAAATGAAAACCTAAATTTTTCCCTCGGTTTTTATTTTGATTCAGACGTCTTGTACGACCTAGAAAATGTGTATGAAAACGTGCGGTTAGCCTCAATGGATTTGGAAGATGTTTCTCAGTGCGAGTAACACCACAAATAACAGCATTAAAAGTTAAGGATTAATGTCAAGCGTGTTTTCAGAAGTTGCTGAAATTGTCCGAGTCATACAGCGACGAGGGCAATTTCAGCAACTTCTGAAAACACAAGTGGCTTACGAGGAGTATTCCAATTACGTGTTAATAAGATAAGGGCAAAATTTTCTTAACATTGCTAAGGCACGTCGAAAAACAGTCAGCCAAGTGGAGTAAAATCACTCATTGGCTCGCAAAGCAAACGAAAAAAACAGTTCAACTAAGCTTAAGCTAATTTCTTAATTTGCGTCCATAACGAGTGTAGATGATTACTATTTACATCCAGTCGAGAGATAAATACGAGTTTCAGTCCTGAACAAAAGTAGCAACAATTAAACCAAATGTTCAAAGCTGAAATTTATTTAATTCACCTGTCGTTGTAGAGGTTTCCATCACTTGAAAAACACATCCACTTAAAAACACGCATCGGTAAACATTGCAAACGGATTGTCCAAAGAGAGAACTTCGTCCTCCAAGTTTGAGCTACTCGTTCCTCCAGTTAATGTTAAACTGTTCTGTGATCCTTTTTGGTGAGCTGCATGATGCCGTGGAATCATCATTTTGTTTTTCAACCACACAATCCCGCTACGCCGATGCAAGCTGATCCATGTTTTAAGCTTTTCACGAGTAAAATCTTTTACACTTTCATTTAAAACTCGAAAATTCACCTTCCTGAGTATCTTTTAAAACTAGCTCTTGATCATTACGCCTTTTTTAGCGAATGCATGAGCCAAAATTCCGCCGAATTTCATTGAACAATCTGCTTTTTGATCGCGATTTTAGACTAAAAAACAACTTGCACTTTGATGGTTTCTGAAGTTTGATGGTTTGACATTTTGACAGCTTTGGTCGTGTTTAACCAATGAAATGTATTGGGCCATTCTAACAAGGATTGTGATTGGTCTGTTCTAGCGTGCCTTATGAGAGTACAAAGCACGGCTGACGCCACTCGTAGGATTTGGAAATAAAGTTTTCCGAAAATTGTAGCCAAATGCGAAAGGAAATTAAGAAATTATTTATTATAAAACAAATAAAAAAGCCTTAACCATGCTTTGTTCTGTTATAAGGCACTCAAGGAAGTGACGAGAGCACTCAAGAAGTAGTTAAAAGCACTCGCCTACGGCTCGTGCTTCTTTCTACTTCTTTCGTGCTCTCGTCACTTCCTTGCGTGCCCTATAACAGAACAAAGCACGGTTAAGGCTTTTAAATTTGTTAATTAATAGTCATAGCCAACAATAGTAAGCAAAACAATTGCAGGCTAGATGCATAATGTAAAAATAATAACAAAATAATAGCAAAAATACAATTCCTATCGCCCAAATTGACTTTTAGGTGGTGCGACTTTGCTGTTTGCAACAAGACCAACATCAATCAATAACCTTTATTTAAAGAGGGTAGCACCTATTACTATAAAAGTATTCTCCCTAGTGGCCCTCTAAAAACAAAAATATTGAATAAAAATTACAACAGTTAAGATAAAAAGCCTATAGATAAGTAAAAAGGAAAATCTATGTACAAAGATATAAACAATGATATTAAAAATTTTTAAAATCAGAAAAGCCTTTTAACTTTAAAATTATCTACCGTATAAATTGGAGCAGTGTTATTAATCAGAGTAGTTAAAAGAGGCCGTTGGATTTAAGTTAAGAGCATTGAAGTCTTTTATGGTAGAATAGAAAAATGTTCGACTCATTGCTTCGGTTCTTGTTTCGGTAAACGGTATGATGTTTTAGCTCTTGTGGGATAACGAGAAACCTGTCCTACAGATAGTTCCGAATCATAAAAATCTAACCGACACGACAAGTACAATTTTCAGGTCCCTGAAACAGTTTTGGACGCTTGTACGACAGCTTGACGTTGTCTTTATTAATCATTTCTACTCGTAAAAGAAATAATACGATAGTCCAGTGTGTTTCAACTATGAGTTAGTACTGCACCACAGACTGAGTACTTGACGGAATTAGTTCCAAGAAGACAACTTCAATAAGTATTGACAAATAGAATAGTCTTCTTAATGACAATTTTGCTTCCCGATGGCCTTAACTTCTTCTGTTTGTAAACATGCCCTTCTTTCGTTTCCCTGAAACAAGTAAACGCCGCCAGTTTGACTATTTGTTCAGTCACAATTCTGTTTGATGGGCTACATCTTCTTTTTGGTGTCTGCTGGGATCAGACATTTAAAAGGACCTTTATGGATTGCCATCGACATTATTCTCAACTTAATTTGGTCTTTATACCCTTAACAGGAAATGGTTATTACATCCCCAATGCCACCGAGCAAGGCCTCAACGTTGCTATAGGCCTTCAGACATCGAGGGACCAAAGAGGACGATCAAGAGAAACCTCGGCTCGATATGCTACAGCGTGGCTCGATCACGGTGTTAATCCATCCGGCAAGGGCTACGAATACACCATACTTGTGAACAAGCCCCAAATCTACATTCGGGTCAGTAATGCACAGTGTATTGACTCCTCAATGCTTTAAAGAGGCCATGTGGACAATTGAAAATTCATTGGAGATGTTTGTGTCGACGGTATACCCAAGATGACCGTGGTTAGAAATACAGCGTTTACGCAGGAGCTTGCAGAGAAAACCCCGGCAACCTAAATTTTCTGAAAACTTAGTATTTTAGAATTCAATATCGAAATTAAAATTTTACAAAAAGAAAACGCGTAGTATATATTAAGACAAAAAGCGAAATTCAAGGCTTAACCTTAATCACGTTCATTTCCCCACGTGAGTAATCGGAGCAACGCGATTAACATCGCAAATTTGGCCCTGCGATTCTGCGATTTTTCTATTTTTCTTCGTCAATTTTCCCTACACTCTTCTAAAGTTTGATAGTAAATTTGTATACATATCCTTCCAAAAACAGGCCATAACTTATAAACGGGAGAGAATTAAAAAAAAAAGCCCCACATCTTTTTGCAAAGAAGGTATCTCAGAACATTCGTGCCGATTTTAAGCCCAATCGGTCAAAGAATGCAGGTAAACGAACTTAAGGTAATTCCCCTGACAAGGATGTACTATTAAGATTTTTTTCAGACTTGGCACAATTGATAGTCATGCATAGGACATTGAAAAAAATGCAATAAAAAGATGGGGTCACCGTGCTTGTTTTCGCCCTGCATGCCTTTTTACGGAGTTGTGCGAGAAATGTTCGAAGCATGAACAACTGAAGAAAGCTGTTATTATGTAGCAAAAACTATGAATAGTATTGAAAACTAGAGCCTAATTGTTTTTCTGGGCTATATTCTTTTAGTATTGTGACTTGAAATTGCCCGATCTTGCAAATAATGTGAGGAAATTTGACCACTTCGTCATCATCTCAAACTCCTTCCTGGCTCCAAACGCATAGTTTCACCCCATTTATATATAAATAATCCAACTTCTACTATTAAACTTTTTTTCTCCTTAAAAATATGTTTTTCGTGTGCCTATTACAAGTTCATTACACCAATAAAAAAGGGGAGGTCACCGTGCTCGTTTCTTTACAACACGACGACAAAGGGAAATTTTCAGCTGAAAAAGCTCAATGTCAAGGCAAATTCGCAATGTTTCTAGTGTACGCGCGCACGAGCGCGCGCTAAATGACGCCATAAATTATGTGCAGTAAGGATGCGCCATGCAATTGAGAGGAATCACCTTAAAATGTTCACCCTTCACCAAAATTTTATTTTATCGAGAAAAAGACAAAAAACCATATCCTGGCTTCTTTTTCTGGGTGTTAAGAATCTCCTCATGGTGCAAGAGTTAATGACTTATTGACAGACATCAGGCATGCCTTTTTTCACGACAAAACTGGCGAAATGACAGCCTATACTAAACAGAAAATCTACCAAACTGGAACGAAAACCGGCAGAAGCCTATAACAGCGAGCGGGAGCTCACAGCTTTCATATTGAATCTTATACTTTAAGGATTTGTTCAAGGCTCCCAATATTATTTTGATAAAGCGTAACGATCTTGCAGACCACAGAGATTGTGTCCAAGCTCATAGCTGAAGGGTATTCTGTCGCTCCTTCGCCGTTTCTTCTGCCTTCTTTGCCGATGCAAATGGTCACGCATTTTTTCTGCGCAGTGAAACTAGAAATTAGTTATCCTTTGCCAGGAGGATTGGAAAACACATTGCAATTTGAGAAAAAGTTGTTTTTCCCTGTTCCTAACCCCAGCCGTAATAAAGTGCTCATGTTTTGTCTTTCTTTGTCTCGGAGTTAAAGACCATTTCAAAAATATTCTTAATTTTGATTGACCTGTTATCATAACTTTTTTATTTTTGTTGTTGCTGTTGTACTAAAACGTTAACTGGATTTTGGTTTGCAGTCGCTGGCCGTTCAGCAACAGGGTGACAGCCCGGCATATAAAGTGCTTCAGAGGGACAGCGAAGCCCACGTGGTGGAGGTACCGAACTGTCCCAGAGTAAATGAAACTCAGTATGGATACGTATTTTTTCAGAAATCTGCCCGCACGGGTGGTCCTGTCAGGAGAGTGAACATGGTAAATAGATCACTACTTTCAATACTGTTGCCCCCGCTTTCGTTATAATTGTCATTGCAATTGTACCAGTCATTGCACTGTCATGGGCACCTCCACTTTCGTTTACATGGCCATGGTGATGTTCATGGTTAGCGTCAGTATCATTCTCATTGTCGATGTCATTGCCATTGTCCTTGTCATTGTCATTGGGATTTATTTATTTATTTATTAACTTTACAACCAAAAGAGCTGTTACAATGATGCAAGATTCAATAATAAACTTAAAACATTATAGTGACAAGATACATGAACAAGAAAACATAGAATGTAAGACGAAATGAAACAGCAACTTGGTTGAGGGTCTGACCAACAGGACATAGGTCCCATGCAAAGGTCAGCGAAATAAGAAATACGAAAGCTAACATATCGAATATAATAATTTTTAATTGAAATGTAATTAGAAAAAAAAATAGTGTAATCAGTAGCAACAAGTCAGATTGTAAGAGCGACACTTAGAACAGTAAGTTTTCCATGTGCGCATTCTGTCTGTGTCGAAAGTAGTGTCCAGTTTAGAAAAGTAGTGAGAGTAAATCTGGTTCTTAAAGGATGGAAGTGACGTGCAATTACGTATAGACAGAGGAAGACTGTTCCACATAAAGACAATTCTATTTAAAAAAAGAATTTCTGAAGAGTGTAGTCCTGCAGGAGTTGGGCTGCAGTAGATTTTGCTGACCTGATCGGGAGCGAGAAGAACGAACAGAAGAAAACGTGACGTAACAGGAAATATCTAGATCATACAGGCCTTGTTTGCATTTAAAGAAAAAGATAAGATCCTTAATTTCTAGCCAGTAGCTCATCGGTAGCAATTTAAGCTTTTTGAGGCGGAGAATGTAAGGAGAGTCATAATCTTTAAGAATAAATTTCGTAGCACGCCGTTGAACCCCCTCCAAGAGAGATAGGTCACGGGAAGAGCCTTGAGGTGCCCAGATCTCACTACCATAAGATAAATGGGACCGGACAAGGGCAAGGTATAATAGTCGACGACAGCGAAACCTAGCATGCGATTTGCCTTAGAAGTGCGACTTGGTTTGATTGAGCATTTAAGTTAATCAACTGAAAACCGCTCTATTTCTCTTCACTTTCCAGGCTCCTTGCATCGTGATGGTGGAAGAAGTGGACAGACAGAATTTGTACATTACTGTGTCTTCTCCGAATCTGAATTTCAACATTAGCAGAAACAGCAGTGATCCACTGACGGTCGGAAGCAAAGTCACTGGACAGGAGAGGTTCTACTCGGTTAGCATGGGAGTTGACGTGGAGGTAAGAATGATGGACGGGTGTTCGTCTTTTTAACGGGTGTTCGTCTTTTTAAATGGGTTCAGCCAAACTTCTAAAGTTGGCGCAGAGTCCGTTTTTAACAATTTCACGTCTTCCGGATGATTTGTCTGCTGGGTTATCATAGATCACTGAATTCTAGCGAGGCAAGCTGCATGAGCCAGTTTCGAGGACGAACGAAGGAAGGAGAAGAAAACGGGTTAGTAAATATCATGGAGAGTTTTGACTCGTGATTCGGCTCGCTACATCTGTACGAGGTCAGGTCTGAAAATACTGACATTTGCCGTCAATGTTTCCTTCGAAACCATGATCTCTGCTCTGAATGGATGCTATAAAAAAAATGTCTGCTTTTGTGTCCATTTATTCAAATATAATGTGGCTTTCTATGGATAATCTATATTTTTTTTAAGAACGCTTATTTTGTATCCTTTAAAATGAGGAATAAGTTTCCACATAACTGGGAATACTTGTTGAGGAAAATAATTAGAAGGAATGGCTGTGTTTAAGCGCGGTTTTTATTTTGCATGATGGAAATAAGTTAAAGACGAGGGGAATTTCAAAGAATACCATATTCAGTTTTCAATCAATAGGGACAGAGAATATATAGCTTTAAATTAGCAGCAATAAATTTAGATTTCTTGTTGCATGATTGGTTAAACTCGGGAATGGAGTGAAGGGGAAACGACTTGTGAAAAATGCTATTACTGGCTTTACAAGATAAAATATGTTTATTTTGAAAGCCAAGAAATGATTCCAATTTTCTGAAATTTGTCTTTGGCCAATTTAGTGAGGCGTCGATGCGATTGGAATTTGACGCAACCATAGAAACCATATTTTGACAGGCAGGATTCTTGCAATTTCGAATTTTCCTGGCCTCAGGTTGCTCCTACAAGCTACTTAGCAATACTGTCATAACCACTATATAACGTCAGGATCCCATTAACTGTTAATGGCTCAGGATACTGCATGTAAGTCTTGTATCTTACCTTCTTCCTCGATGTTATTTATTTTCTGTTAACATCATCACCGTGATCATCATCATCATCGTCATCATCATCATCATCATCATCATCATCATCATTATTATCGTCGTCGTCGCCGTCCTTATCATTACTATTATTATTCTTTCTTCCTTTTTATAAGAATTTATGTGCATTTTCTCCATTCAGGTGACAGTCACAAATGCAGTCAACCGAGTAACCGGTGGCGTTAGAGTGAATGGGGATCTTGTCGAAGAAGCTGACAAAGCTACTCACGTCGAGGTGTTGCCCAGGCGAGGCGACCCCACGGAGACCGTCGGGCGCATCATCAGGTTCAAATCTCTGAGCAAGGGATTCAGTAAAGAAGTTAAGCTCACACGAGGAAACGTGCAAGCGTAAGAAATATCGTGTTCCTGATAGCTTCCAATCAAAACTGGGATTGTTACTCAGTAAGCCTAAGGTAAAATCATTGTACTGTAGTAAAATTATAAAGCCCTAGGGTATTTTTGAAATAAGCATAAATGCACAACAATATGTGAAAAGAAGTAAATCAATAAAGTAAAAGATTCATTGACACGTTGTTTTCGCTTTCAAATACTCTTAAAACATTTGAAGGGTTGGAGGAAAGATTAACTGTCCTATCAATTTTCTTCATAACAAGTAGTATGTATATTTAGCCAAGCATAAAAGGAGCTCCGCAAAGTTTTGGCTGCTGATCATAAGACATTTTTGGCCCTGCGAACGCAAGGGTGTAGAAATAGTATCAAAAGATGAACAGATCCGGAAAAACGCCGTCTGGTCTCCCTCGAGCAACTTTGTATGATTTTTCTTTAACCAAGAATTTTGTCCCCCCCCCCCCGAACAACGAAACAAAATGAAAAGACATTTTCAGATGAAAGCGTAAAATAATACACCACGTATCAAAAACGAAACAATACAACAATGTAACAAGTAACAAACATCCCGTCGTAAGCTGAACAAATTGTAAGTAATCTCCACATGAATGTCCGTAGAATAGACTAAAAGAAGTACAAACCTTTGAGTTTAGATCAGTCTACAATCACTCTGAACGCAAAGCTTTGTTATCGCGCCATTTCTCACAAAATCATTCTTAAAACTGCTGAAGACTCTTGGTAGTTTTATTATTACATTTTACCGCGTCCACCGAGGAAGCTTCTTCAGTTAAAGATTATCAGCAGCAGAACGTCATCCAGTCAGTTATGCATATGCCATCGGCTTCCTCGTGGGGTCATCCTCGGGGCTAACCAGAGCAATTGTAAAATCAGTCAGAGACAAAACAATGTCCCCTGGGTGAGGTGTCTCTCAGGAGAAAAAAAAGCCCCTGACATCCTTAACAAAAATGGGTGCTCTCCGCCATCCCCTGATCTTTGATCGTAAAACAATGTCGAGATTTACCCCTACCCACGGGAAAAAAATCCCATCCTTCTACTTGTAATCCCCCTTATATCTCCCTGGTTGGCCTGGGGATCGACCCCACGGGGAAGACGATGACATGTGCATTACACAACAACTAAGAGAGCGCCTACCAAACAGTAAGACAACAGGCAGACCCGTACATATAAAATTTACAAATCAAGCAGACCCATTTCACTGTTATTAACATTTGAACGTTGATTCTGATTAGTTCATCAAAAGACTAAGGATTAACAAAGTTAGATGACAAACCGCCGCCGCTTACCATGATTTATGAGGATTTTTTTCATGATTGTAGAATATGATTGTAGCGTGAAGCGCGCTTCAATCAGTTATAGGCAAATATGCTTGAGACACTGTACCTTATTTGGGCTTAAATGGTGTCTCCATAATCCTGTGCTTTCCATCTCACCCCCACCGGCCCTCTTATCAAAGTTGCCAGCAATGCAACGCCAGGCGCGACGCCTGGACGAACAACTTTGAAGAAGGAAAGGAAAGGGGTGTGCCATATATCACATATGTCTTACCAGAAGCGAATTTAAGAAAGAAAAGCTTTTTATTTTAGTGGTAGCGTATCAACAATTTTGCAACTGGTCGTAGTTTATTTTATTTTATTTTTTAACATTTGCGTCATGCATGCACACGCATTGGATTGTTTGAGTTTCTGCCTTCAATAAAATTTAATTAAAATTCAGCTTAATTTAAAATTTAGTTGAATGTACATTTTTCTTGTACTTGTGACAGCAAGTAAACCCTTCGCGATTTCCCTGAAACCTTCGACTGTGTGGGCTTTATTCAACTGAGATTATCATTATTTCTTTGCACCCTCTTGTTTGAAAGGGAAAATCATTTTGTTAGTGAAATAGCTGTGGGAGCATGTCGGCAGATAGATTGTACTATTGGTCGCGCAATCATAGATTGACCTTAACTAAAATAAATATTTAAAATGTTCGGTGTCCAGGGTTCAAGTAATTCATTATCTCTATTCACCTGCAGAAACAGATCTAGATATGACAGCGCTCTTGATATAGTTCCCCTTCGTTCAATCACACTGCATATGTTAGCAAATCAAGACAGCATATGTTAACAAATCGAGGGTATATAGCTTATAGTACATTGCCATTTATTTTTTTTACATCATTTCAGCTCATTTTTCACATGAACACATTAAACCAGTACCTCGAAATGCTTTCAGAGGTCCCGAGTTACCTATTGGGTTACTGTACCTTACCTGTGACAGTTTTCGAAAGTGTTCGGCTGGTAATTCAATTGTGAGTTCAGAACAGAAAGAAATCCAAACACAACGTACAGAGATGAGTTTTTAGTTTCTCAATTAGCCGGATGTATGACTTGGTTCAGACTCTTGAACACAAACTTCCTCATTTCTTCTTGTCGCCAGCAGTAAATCAGTGGATTGAGAAGCGAGTTTAACATGGCGAATGTTCGAGCCCATGGTGCATAACTTTCAAGGAAACCTTCCACAATGCAATAGTTGCAATAGAAGAGTAATGAAAAGGAAATTTGATCGCTACAAGTCTCTCGCAAACAACTACCATAAGATGGATATACATGTACCTCACAAATATACAAACATAATTTGTTAGGTACATGTATATCCTTGTCACTCCAGCCACATCCCACAAGCTTTACCATAAGATGGAGACAGGAAGAAACACTCAGGAAGGCTAGACAACTGTTGTGAAAATCATTTGCTGCTTGAACGTGTTTGGAACTCAGTATCAGGAATGTCTTCCCCAAAACAAGCGAAGGCTGCGCAATTAGACCTGTCAATACGTCAGTTACTGCTAAACAGGCCAGCAAAATGTTAGCTATGCTCTGGAGCCTTGGTCTTCTTTTCACGGCCATTATCACCAATAAATTGAAGAAAACTGTTAACGGGCTGGCGATGCTGTTAATGACGATGGCGCCGATCAAGGAAGGCTCGAATGGGCTGTTTTGTGAGACACTTCTGACGGTGGCAAACATCTTGCTGGTAATGTTTGTGAGACTGAAGTTAGCCATATACGTAAAACTTTACCTTTAGGTACTATTGCGACAGAAGATCAAAGTGAAAGTGTAATTTTTCCCCAGCGGAGGGGTTTTTTATTTGAATAAATTAGTTATGAAAATTGTGCGAGAATATTGTTCTTTTCGAGAAATATCACGGCACTTCGCTGAAGGAAAAAAAAAAAAAATATATATATATAAAAGAAATGAAACAAAGAAAATCTTGCATTTTAAATTAGAGGTGATTTAACAACCTATCTGCGGGGCCGTTTCGTGAAAAGAATTATTTTAGCAATAAAATGACATTTGAATGCCGAAATGGAAGGAAACCCATTATTGGTCTTTACAGGAGCGGATGGCAACTCGGGTCCATCACTTTGTGTTCTTTGTCATAATAACGTAGTAAATAGAAGTGAGTCAAACTACAGATAATTCAAGTACATGTACCAAGATAAAATCCAGAAACTGCCAACTTAGCGTCTCTTAACGCAATTTTGACACTCAGCACATGGCCAATTTGTACTACCATAGGCCATGAATAAAAGTGTAGCTTTGATCCGTAAACTGGCGTCAACTCGCTTTGTCCTTGTTTTGTCTAAAAATCGTCTTCACACCTGGCAGTAAGTAAATGATTGCTTCCGGGAATTGCCATAACGCACGATCTAAACAATAAAAAGAAGTGACATGCATTTTCGTCTTCTCCAATATATGTGAGTGGATTCGGCTTCCAAAAGCTTTTTATTTTAAGTAAGACCCCTGGTCTAGCAGAAGGACCACTTCACAAAACCACTCCACAAAGTAAAGTGTGTTTTCTTCAGTTCGATTGTCAGCAGGTGTTATTCGTATACTCCTCGAATTTCGTCAAGTACTTTATTTAGCTAATGGAAAAGCAATAGAATACACTCGGAGGAAGTTCCTATTTATGATGCAAAGTGTGCTTTTGAAGAACTATGATACCTCTGAAAAGTTCAATTTCACCAGAAAAAGCGTACCTTCTTCAATGGAGAATGGGACACATTGACACCTTTTTTTGCAATATCGAAGAGCTTTCTTGGCCAGACCAACTTTGGTGATTCTTGCTCTATAATTGTAATTTTGCAAAAAGAGGCACTTCTGTCATTTGCACGGTTCGTGCGCGCATTTTGCCGAGAAAAAGTAAATAAACGAAATTGGTAAGTTGGGGCAAATTTTGCCGGGGGCCATGATATCTTGTTTTAAAGTTCCTGTTTATTTCTAAAAGTAAAAATGTACTCTAGGCTTTGATTCTTGCCTTAAAATTGTAATTTTGCAAAAAGAGGCACACTCTGTCAATTGTACGGTTCGTGCGCGCATTTTGCCGAGAAAAAGTAAATAAAAGAAATTGGTAAGCTGGGGCAAATTTTGCCGGAGGAACTATCAATTGATAATTTCTCCGGCAAGGAAATTTAATGTTGTTGAATGAATGAATGAATGAATGAAGCTTTATTTAATCTCGGGATTGACGAGGTTGGTTAGACCTCTAGCAAAAGTATGCTAATAAGCCGAGAAAAAAAAAGAAACGGTAATCCAAAAACTAATTTACAATATAAAGCCTAAACATTACATGACATAGCTATATACAATAAAAATAGAACATAGATATTAAATAGATATTATATAGAAATTAGCTAAACCCTTAGCGGTCGAACCGCTTTTTTAAAGACTGACAATGAGCTCAGGGATTTTAGGGTATCAGAGATCTTGCTCCAAGTAATAGCCGCCAAGTACTTTACTGAGTTCTTGCCATAACGAGTCGTATTAGGTTTCGGTACGTGCAGCTTTTTAACCCCTCTCAGATTTTTGATGTTGTCTCTTAACCTAAATAGGTCTTTCAGATATTCAGGTGGATAATTGTTGATTGTCTTAAAAACAATAATCAACAAATTCTGGATACGACGATCCACAAGGCTGTAACCAATACGATCATAAAGAGTGCTAGTTTGTAAAGACTCGTCACTATACAAGTAACGAAGTGCTCGTTCATGCAACCTATCCAGTTTTTTACTATCAGAATTTAAACAGTTATGCCATATGGAGGAACAGTAATGAAAATGAGGCATAATAAACGAATTATAAAGGCATAGTTTAGACCGAAACGATAATATATTCTTCAGTCTACAAAGAACATCTAGTTGCTTTCCAACTTTCTTGCTAATTTTCGTAATGTGTTTTCCAAAATTCAAGGAATTGTCCAATGTAAGCCCAAATAGATCTACCGTAGCAAGTAGTGGCAATGCAACACCTTCAGCAAATAGTGATAGCTTGACATTGGGTTTTCGCGATAAAACCAAGGCCTTGCATTTTTCAGGGTTCAAGATCATCTTGTTGTTGCGAAACCACTCACACACCACCACTAGTTCCTTATTGACAACATGTTCGACAACTGCTGGATCAGTATCAGCAAAATATAGCTGATTATCATTAGCATAGTTAGACAGCTTCGCCTCTTTAATGAAATAAAATAAGTCATTTATGAAGATATTAAACAATAAGGGCCCTAAAACGGAGCCTTGGGGAACACCGCTGTTAACATATGAGATGTCACTTGTAACGTCCTCTACTCGAACCCGTTGCCTGCGATTTGTTAAATAGCTCCTCAGTAAATTTAAACTATGGGTAGAAATACCATAAGCAGGTATCAAATATGATACCTGTTTTTCAGGCCATCAACTTTTTAAGAGAAAACTATCAAATCGATAGACCCCGGGGAGACACAAACATTCATGAGTTTTTATTGTTTACTGCCAGATTTTTCTTCCGAACAAAGGTCATTGAAACTTGCAGCTCACCAAATAAATTTGAAGGTTGAGATTAAAGTATGAAAAAGGTTGTGACAAATAAGTATAAAAGATGAAAGGAACAAGCCCCAATGCTTGACAGTGTCCCTCCGTGGATGAACACTATCATGCACGTACGTGTCCGTTGGCGCCAACCGCTAGACTGGAAGAGAATGTAATTGTGATCTTCGAGGATAGCTTATAAGACACTGTCGTAGATCTCAGCTAAATGTGTTGTTTTGCAAAGAACGTTGTAGAGTTGTGTTTCAATAGGCCATGGTCATCTCCACAGGCAGGAGTTCCATTAAGGTGACCGATTCATTTTTTACGGAGTCTCCGTCAAAGCAGGTTCAGGGAAACTCTAGAGAAACAGGGATAACAGGCCACGTGTACTCGGCTTTTAAAGTAGAAGAGGAGGGAGTGATGAGGGATCAGAATTAGTAACAAACTGTATTTTAATCCAAGCTTAATTCAAAGTAACTAAGTGACTGAAAACTGATTTCTGGGCTTTCCTAGGGGTGATTGAAAGCCAGGTAGACTGTGGAGCTCTTTTCCTCTCTGCCATTTCTCTCTCAGCTAAGAGCAACTGAAGTAAGGGGTCATGTTAAGGCATTATGTGGATCAGGAGGACAGTTGTCTAAGCGGGATGGGATTTCTCAGGGTCAAAGAGTAGAAAGTAGGCTGTCAAATTAAATTGACATGGACTAGTAAAGTTCATTTGTGAGCTAGTAGGATATTAATAATGTTATGCTATTCTCTCAAAATAACACGTTTCTGTCATTCCACGCATGTTGATCTTATCTTTTTAGACCATTGCGTCTGAAGGTGCAATAATGACGCAGTGACCCTAGATTGTATATTGCTTAACTTGAGAGGTAAAAAAAAGCCTTTTCAGGTAGAAACACGAAGCCATTCGATCAAAGGCACAGTTAAGTTTAAGGATGGTCATAAAGGCCGCTTTAGAATTGGTATAAATTGTCAAAAAAGTATAACGTACTAAGTATTAAGTCATAAACGAACTCGGATAAACCTAGTTTTTGCTCAAATAAGTGAATTCGAAATTTTAGCAGGTGTTCCTCTGATTACGTAGGATTCATCAGGGGATTAAGGTTTGACAAGGAAATGAAAAGGAACTTGCCTTGTATCTACTCGTCACAGTAAAAATCAGATTTCCAAATTGAAAGTCTAAGATTTCGGATCATCCCTCCACACCATCTCCAATGTGACCTTGCAATACAGCCTAGAACTATGCATTTGGATGTAAATGGAAGGCTGACAGTTGGATTAGTTATCATTAGTGAAAGGATACTCAGTTGTCTAATGACTTCTAATTCTAATCAATGAACAGGTATGCCAATGGCCGAAACAAATGCCAAAGAAAGTCTTAAAGGAGCACTGTCACCGGGATTTTTGCTGTTTTTGGTTCAATTCTGCCAAAATTACTGCCTTTTATCTGTTATCGTGCAAAAAATGTTGCTACAGAATCAACAAGATGAATTCCACTGAAATTTTAGCAAGAAGAGCTAACCATAATAATTTTTTGGGTGATTTTTCAATGCATAGCTTGAAATTTTGAAAAAACTGGCAAGTTTTTTCAAATTTCAATCCATTTCCATCCTCGTCATCTTACACGGAATACAAATGTTTATGGTGTCAATGCAGTACTACAGTCTTTGGTAACAAAACTAGACCATTATTTTAAGGTTTCCACTGATGCATTGGCAGTTTTAAGCTTTTTAAAGTGATGGTACAATAGCGTGACACTGCCCCTTTAAGAGCCACTCTCGGTAAACACCGCGTGAGGGGCGGCACAAGGTTGAAAAAAAAAAAGGACCCCTTGATATTTCGTCAATAGATAACCTATGGTATACTAAGAATCGTGATATAAGTTTTAGATTCTAGAGTTTTCACATTTTTGAGAAAATTTCGAGAAACCGTCGACAACCCGTGAAGCTGAAAAATCACAGAAATGAGGTCAAATCTCCTGATCGGAGAATCGAACTCGCGTGAAGGCGCAGAACAAATTATGGTTTTCCTTACGCTATAATTTCATTTAGGAAGTACTGCTAAGCTGCTTTGATGATACTTTAGGCTGATAATTATAATTCCCAATTCCTGGAGAGCAAGCGAAGAGAAGCGAGATTTCCAAACTTTGAAAATCAAAAATACTATACCGTTTTCAAACATCTCAAAGCATGCTCGGTATTACTTAGAATTCTTTCAAAATTCAATTCTAGCAAGTAAAAGAGAAGTATTTGAACGTGGTATAATTGTTTGCTTTGGAAAATTTGTTTGCTTTGACCCAATTTGACCTTCATAAGTGATTTTGATTAACCGGGAATGTAAACAACTCGACTCGCTTTCGCTCGCTTTCTAGTCAAACCATTGAAAAGCCCTGCCATTTTCCATTAACACTACGCAGTAAACCCACCTAAGGTAATACTTCGGTGACAGCTTACCTTCAAAATGGTGTTTGAGGGCAAATAACTGTGATGTTCCTCGCTAAAATTTCCTAACTGCGCGCACTCGGTGCGCGCTCTCCCTCACTT
>JAEMWC010000202.1:195000-367500 GCA_016490735.1 Pachyseris speciosa | reverse complement strand
TTTTACAAAACGCTTCTCACTGGTCAACATCGGTTTCATCGAATACTTCTCTTTTACTTGCTAGAATTGAATTTTGAAAGAATTCTAAGTAATACCTAGCATACTTTGAGATGTTTGAAAACGGTATAGTATTTTTGATTTTTAAAGTTTGGAAATCTCGCTTCTCTTCGCTTGCTCTCCAGGAATTGGGAATTATAATTATCAGCCTAAAGTATCATCAAAGCAGCTTAGCAGTACTTCCTAAATGAAATTATAGCGTAAGGAAAACCATAATTTGTTCTGCGCCTTCACGCGAGTTCGATTCTCCGATCAGGAGATTTGACCTCATTTCTGTGATTTTTCAGCTTCACGGGTTGTCGACGGTTTCTCGAAATTTTCTCAAAAATGTGAAAACTCTAGAACCTAAAACATATATATACATATATATCACGATTCGTAGCATACCATAGGTTATCCGTGGAAAAAAAATATTAAAGGGCCCAATTTTTCAACCTTGTGCCACATTTTTACAATCTCACTCGGTCGTTACATAGAGTCAGTCTTAATTTCTAAAGCAGACTGCCCCAACGAAAACTTGGAAAATCCCATCAGGGCTGGGTGACATCACCCCTTCGTTAACACAGCTTCAAAAGCAAGGACCTTTTTGACAAAAATTAAATTGACAAATTTGACGAAATTAATAAATGTTACGTTGACCGTAGAAAAAAGATCAGCGAGGTGTGCCAGTACTTTTCTAAACATTTTTCTAGACTTCTGAAGAGGTGGAAACGTACAATTCAAAGCAATTTCCCAATAGAACTTCCTCAGTATTGGGGTCGATGACTTTAGACAAGGCAGTGAAAAGGAACTTGCCTTAAACCTACCAAATTTTTGTCTTGACGAATATTATCGTCTTCGCAAAAATAAATCAGTCATGAAATAACATGCAGTACTTGGCTAACCCTCTCGTGTTTGGGTTATTCTTTTTATACAATAACCTTGCCGTAAATTACTTGAGAGGTTTTTACACAATGTGTGTCCCTTTCATGGGGAACTCTCACTTGTCCACTCGTATTTCAACACCCGGAAGCAAAAGGTTAATCATTTTGACAGTGGGAAAATCAGTGCAGCGAGTGCAAAAGACGCAAGGCAAGGGCTGCTCAACAAATTATGGTACCCCTTCTACTTGTCCTTTAACGAATTCCTCTACAAGCATTCACGCAAGTCTCGGTCGACTATTGGGGTCTATTCGTCACCAACCAAGATCGAGGAAAACGACGAGAGAAACGCTGTTGTTTCTATTCACTTGTTTAACGTGTCGCGCAGTGCATTTGGAGATAGATTTTAATCGTTCGTTCGCATCGTTAGAGACCAAGGACCGAATTTTGTCGGAACTGACCGTGAACTTTGGGAGTTGGTGAATAGACTGGACACGAACAAAATTCAAGACCACACGGTATACAAAGGAGTAAAGTGGTCCCTTAATCCACCTTTGGCGCCCCATTTTGGAGGGGTTCACGAAGTTATGATAAAGGCAGCAAAGGAGGCTATTCATGCTATCCTTGGTAACGTAGACGTCAACGACGAGGAATTAATCAATCAAAGCGTTTATGGGAGTCGAGGCCTTACTTAATTCACGTCCTCTTACCTTTCATTCAGCGGACTCGAAAGATGCAACCCCGTTGACTCCGAACCACTTCCTCTATTGACATGCAGAAGGACTATCCGCTCCAGAAACCATTGATGAAATGGCTTCAAACCCCCGTAAAAGGTGGAGACAAGTCCAGTAATTCATTTCTCACTTTTGTTGGATATGGTTGAGAGAGTGGCTCCCGATATCCGTGCACGCGCATCAAAAATGGACCAAAATAGAAGCTGAGCTCAAAGTAGGGAGCGCAGTTCTCGTGATCTCACCCGAAAGTCCCAGAGCTCATTGGCCCCTCGCGAGGGTCCTGGAAGTTTTCCCAGGCCAAGTTGGACACGTTGGAGTAGTAAAGCTTCAAGTAGGCAAGAACACAGTCATAAGGCCAATTACAAAATTATTGGGCTCAATCTTTGCTTCGGCAGATCTAAGGGGTAATGCCCGCTACCTTGTGGCCTTAGTGCCCTCAGAGTGGCTTCAGCTTACTTGATCACATTAATTTGTGAAGTATCCTTGTCACTCCAGCCACATCCCACAAACTTTACGTTTTCAATTACAAAATGTGCTCGCCTGAAGTCCAGTTAAGGAATGAAACTATTGAGTGCGTCGATTTGAACATTGACACAGTTACACCCTGCCAAGGAGGGGGAGAATATATGAACAAAAATTTTAATTAATCGCTTTTTGAAAATACTTGTTACCTAACTCTACATTATTTCGATGCACCCGATAATATAATAAAATATAATTTCTGCACCTTCTGCGCTTTCTTTTGTACCGTTACGTAATGCATTGCAAGCTCTCAGCAACTTAATAAATAATAAAATAATAAGATAAATCACTCTCATTTAAGTGTCAATGTTTAAGAACATAGTGGTAATTCGAGACACTACCCTTGGTTTTCGGGAGAGAGCAAAATAGGAGAAAATATAGCAAAATAGGAGAAAAACACACACACACACACACAACAACAACAACAACAACAACAACAACAACAACAACAACAACAAAAACAACAACGACAACAACAAAAATTTAACCGAAACATTACCCAGAGTCTGGAACTCGAACCCGGACCACATTGATGGGAGGCAATAACGCACCACTACGTCATTACTTAATCATCCGTTTGCTTAGTTGTTTTTGCAACAAATCGGGACCGATCGGGTATCAGTGCGTGGGAAATGTATGTACCTCATTGACGGATGAAAAGTAATGGAAAATATGTCTAAGGTGCACTTTGGCCGAATACATGCGTAAAGAAATTCAAGGTAACACTTAAATAAACAGGGGAGGAGGGGTTGGTTGGGTTTGCTGAATGGAATTTTAGCTTTTCCTCTGGCGATTACCTGTTCTTTCACAATCCTTATTTGTTGACTGGTTTTGGTTTACGCGGCGTACTATTTTAAAGGGGAAAGTTTTATAGCCTTCCGGCCAAACCCCGCCTTGGAGGATTAGAGAACTGCTCTCCGGCCTTCACACGTTGACTTGTCCGTTTTTGGTGGCCCTACGCTACCTGCAGTTGCGAAACACCCGCCACCATAGCTCTAAGGTTCAAAGAGACGCCCACCCGCCCCTCTACTACAAGGTGGTGATCCCACTGTGTTGAGGAAAAACACGAAAGATACAACTTGTCAAAATAATTTCCTCATCACTTTATTGCATATCAGACGGAGATATATCACAAAATAACTGTCAAACGCATTATGTATTTATGGACTTTAAAAATGAAGCTAACTGAAGGGAACTAAATTAAAACAATACTTTAACGTTTGAAGGTGCGTTTTCATGGTTCAGCTAAATTACAATCTTTGATATAAGCCCATCTAATCCCATTGTTCTATACCAATCAGAAACACTGGTTCAGAATAATCGCTGTCGAGTGATGTTAGGTTTCTTATTTTACAGAAATTGAGCTTCAATCATTTACTGATAGAACGCTACGCGTGCATTTGAGTTTTGACACGTTAGCATTTAATTTGGAAACGACTTTTCCGATTTAGTTATAAATTTCGTTGCCGGTTCTTAATGTAATAATGGCATATTAGGTCAATGACGTTTTACGTGTTATTTTATATGTATGTGTTGTAACTCACCACTTGAAACTTAAAAGGAACGAAATAAGAGTAAAGCAAATAAGTGGGTTTTCTTGTCGTTAATAAGGGAAACATAAACTGCAAAGATAACGGGATAACGATTTTGTTAATAATGATGGTAACAAGATAGATACAGTATTGGTAATGGTTATGTTCATGGCAATGAATCATCATTGATAATGGCAATTAACCATCATTGATGACGGCAATGAATCATCATTGATCATGGCAATGACAACGACAACAGTAAAGGTAACGGCACCGACAGTCAGTGTGAAAAGGAAAATGGTATTAAAAACCATAACGCTAATGATGGTGATAGTGGTATTAAACCATGCAGTGGTTGTTTCTTCCGCCAAACTCAGATATTCTCGTAAGTAGGTGTAGGTATTTGGTTCACATAGATGGGCGAAAGAGGCTCTTCTTCCTTTCCACTTCTCGGGAAGAGGTATATAGCAGGCGATTCCTCCAAATTGTTTCCGCCTTCAGACCTCAAAAGTGATGCATATGTATTGCCGTTAGGGGTCTATAAATAAGAGAAGGGGGATAAAAAGAATGCCATGCGTAAGTAAATCAGTCATTGAGTAATAATTGAGTAAGTGACTGCCTGGCTGACGGACCGACCGACCGACCGACCGATAGACCGAATGCTTCGGACTGACTAACTGACTGATTATACAAATGGTTTCAGCGGCTGCAATCACACGCACCCTCAAAAAATTTTTGCTTATTCGAAAACTAATTTTTGGTGGACGTCAATCAAATGTATCCATGACAATGATCGACAATAACGGAGTTTTAAACGAACTCAGAACCACTATTTTAATGTCTATTCGTAGATTATCTGAGTTGCTCTTTCATCTTTACTTGACTCGTCGATAATTAGAAACTGTTCTGGCTGAAACTGAGAAGTAAATCGTTTAAACCCTGGGCCTTTTCGGCGTTCGTCTCGCTCACGAGCAATGTTTTGAAGCTGCAAATTTATAAACATTGTACGGCCACAAAAACACGAGAACAAAATAATAACCTTTATTACAGAATGAACTTCAAAAGTTGCCTACTAATCTTTTGCGGCTTTTAGTACCTCTTTTTTACTGTCAATCCCATTTGCCGTATAGTTCTTCTCCGGGAGATCTACTATGGGTTGCATTGCATACACTTCGAGAAGATATCAGTTAGCTCAAAACGTTGGCCTCTGAAATGAGTCGCGTTATGTGGAGATTGAATTTTTATCAGCTTTTTAGGGATGCAGATTATTTTAGCCTCAGAAATTCTGGTCGCTCGCCTTGCTATAAGAAAATCCAGAGCTCTATCTTGACGAGTTGAAAGCGTGGTTTGAATGTTTCTTTGACTTTATCTTTGGCGGATCGCTTGCGGCGCTGTGTTTTCGTTCTATCGAAACGCCGCCTACTTCACAAACGTTTCGCTCACAAAATGTGTTTCTGCTATGTGATTCAAAGACAGACCTGATGTTGCCTCCACATAATAACCCTCCATCTCAACGAAATTGGAAATGACTTTGTCATAAATAACTGAGCGATTATACCGAGCATGGTCGTGAAACTGATCACGAAATGAACAGGACTATTGTCATGGAAACATTTGATTGACGTCCAACAAAACTCGAAAATGGAAAAAAAATCGTTGGAGTGAGCGCGTAACTGGTAACCGCTGTAATTTCGTTTTATGGTAAAGGTGTTCTTTTTGGTATGAATATTTAGGAAATAAATAACATTCCTGACACGTCCAAAGTGCACATCCACCCAAGATTGATAATTGGGAGTACAGTGAGTTATACAGGCACTTAATTGACAGACAGAAAAAAAAATTGGCGAAGCCCTTTTTTGACTCTTTCAAAATCGAAGATACGCAGATTCCGAGATAATGAAACGAGATTCAAGCGCACTACCATATGGTTGTTGTGGAAAGTGGTCACTCTCAACGTATATTAGAAACTGTTACTTGCACAGGAAAGCTGTCGGGTTTTTTTTTTGTCTAAAATCAAAATAGTTTTCAATATTTTCGAGTCATAGCCACATTCGGTAAGTCATCACCTCACGACAAATAGCAAAAAAAGTGCCTAAAATTCACTGTTGAATACCGACAATTGTCCCAATGTTAAAAACGTCAATCTAAAACAAATGAGCAGTATTTCGCGTTCCTTTCAGTAGCGTTTCCACTATTTGCGCAAACAACAATTTCTTGCGTGAGATTAGAAAACGTCACGGGATATAGTTTAGTTTGTTTAGTTTAACTTCAAATATAGTGTTTTCAAAAATATCCTTAGAAAATTAAACGAAAAATCTGAAATAATTATTCTTCAAGCAGTTAGTCCCCGAGCTTAAAAGTACCGCTTGCATAAAAGGATAAGATTGGGAAAAAAAATAAAATAAAGATTTGTTATATAGCCTTCGCGCTACCATTAAGTCCACTAGCCATTACATTAAAAATATATAGGATTCAACTCACCGCCATTGTGTATGTATCAAGATCAGCATACTCCATTGTGTGTGTATCAAGATCAGCATACTCGCTTTCTTCAATAGAAAGCCTTTGCTGTCTTCCTCTATCTGCTGGATTCAATATCAATTCTTCTGCTTCTCCTCTTATTGCATTCATACTGCGACATGGAAAACAGGAAGAGGGAAGATTTTTAAATCTTAAAAATTAAGAGCAGATGCTAACGTTTGGCTTTTAAAATTATAGAAATTCGCAACTTTTAAATATTTCTCTCTTTTTTAAAAGACCTGTACAGGACAAAGGACCTACTATCGAACAGTGTCATTATGGAGTAGTTTAGAAAGAAATCTTAAGCCATCTAAGCGAATCTCTGAATATTTTTAAACGAAGATTACGAGATAAACTCTTACGTAATTTTTTATCTTGATAATACAATATTGTCACATAATTCTTAGACTGCAAAACAGCCGTATTTTTACATTGGTCGAATGCGACGTCTTGTCAAGCATTCGCAAAACGAAAATAAAAACCGACTGTTTTGCAGTCTACATAATTCTACCTTATTTCATATCATTTTTGTAATTCCTTGGTACGTGATTTAATGCATTTTAATTTTAATGTAACTTATTTAGTAGTATTAGTACTGAAAAGTTCCCTTGGGGAGTGCCAATAAAATCTGTTCTTTTAAATCTGTTCTATATATTAAAAAGGAATCAAATTAAAATTTTAGTTCACAAGGAGATACAATTCGCGAAGAATGCCATGGATTCCTTCGGTGAACTGAAATATCTTATGAAACTACTTATCCTACAAACAGAACAAGACTGCCAATCTATGGGTCATTGTTATACCCTCAAAGTGACAAGAGAGGAACTCTCTAAATAAGTTTTTGGTGAATGCTACCCCAACTTGGGGTTTTGGTCTGCCAGCCTCAGTCTTTTACGCCCTCTTGTCTGAAATGAGGCATGGTTTGTACTTCCGTGTTTTTACAATACAGCCTGCGCATCTTTTCATTGTAATTTAACGTTCCTTCCTAATCTTTCCGTACTCTCGTTACTTGTTTGCGTGCTTTAAAGCAGATTGTAAAATGTTCAAAGAATTATGCGCGCTATGACAAGTCGAATCGGGTGCATAATTTCTCAGATGCACGCGCCCTGCGTCAAGCGTGCATTGTGGAATCATAATACACGCAGGTTACGTCACAAGTGTGCGCGCGCAAATATCTGTTCATGTTATGAAGAAATAATGTAAAACCAATAAAAAATATGTGATTCAATTCATATTTTCAAATATTTTGAAAATAAAACCAAAATTTGGAAGTTAGAGTGTCGTAATATTTCGTTCAACTCACTCTTTTTTGCTATCGTACAGAACGAACTTTGTTCGTTAAGGCCGCGCAGGACACTTTAAATCCCATCACGTATTTATTTATTTCAAGACATCGCTAACTATTTCGATCATGACAATTCCGCGCGACTTCCGTGACGTAGCTTTTTCCGCTGCTCTTCTTCTTGTATAAGCGGGCTCATATCACCGCGTCACGAGTGACAGAATTTGTTGTTTATATATACTAAAGTTTCGCCCATACAGAAACCGCTGAGGAAAATAATATAGTCCACAGAATTAGCTTTCAAACGATGGTTTTTGGAAGAAATTTGAACAAAATACAACCAAGATATAGTCATTCGAAAAATGTTGATTTTACAGTTTTAACGTGGACTTTTGGTTCATCAATTTTCTACCGTTTTGCGACAGAAAATGGACGGGGATGGAAAATCGCTCGGAGGCTCAAATTTTTAATTTTGAACCTGGAGAGGGTCCACTACAGATGTCTGGTCCGGCAAATGGATTATCTAGCTCTGGAAAAGTTTTGTGCCATGTTGATGCTTCGGATTCACGCGTTTTCGCCAACTAAATTTTAAGGTTTGTATGGAATACACCTTTGTTTTCGAGAGACAGTAAAAGGACGTGTTTTCCACACTCTTCTTGTTTATATTGCAACAGATTATTTTTACTTGTGATATCAATATCCCGGTCCGGCAAATACGAAAAAAAAAATTCATGATTGCGAATATTTACAATTTTTCAGCACCTTCCATACATTTCTTTATAAAATCGGCGGCCATGTTTACAGGCATTTTGTTGTGAAACTACGTGCCTACTGCAGGCGCGTGGCCGGAATTGTTGGCAATGGTATACACGAACGTGCGACTTACTCCGACGATGCACGAGATGTTCATGAAAAGGGTTTTTACATTCTAAATTTATACATACATCATTTGCTAGTTGTACGTGTGAGTAGAATCTCGAAGTATGAATTGAATTTCTTGCAAGTTTTGAATCCATAGACTATTTTTACAGTTCTTTGGTCAGTATCCTGACCTTTGACTGAATGCGAGGCTAGAGTTGACCTTGTTTTGACCAATCTCGTACCCAGAGTCCTCAGGCTGTTTGGCCAGCGGTTAGTCGCCAGGAGAGACTCTGGGAGAATGGAAAAAAATCAAGTGTTTTGATTGGCTGGCCCGTTACGGCTTCCAATGTTTTACCCCAGATTTTCTGGGAAATGGCATTCCATTGTCCCAGAGTCTCTGCGGGCGTTCACCCGCTAACCAAACAGCCCGAGGACTCTGGGTACAAGATTGTGTTTTGATACAAATCTACCTGCTTTTCTTATTGAAATTATGCTGATGAAACACTAGTTAGCATAAGAAAAATATGATTTACATAAGAAAAGTAGGTTTTTATCAAAATAAGGTCACCCCCAGCGTCGTTTTCACCGACAACTGTAAAATGGTCTAATACCGGACACATTCGATCTTCGGAGATAGAAAATAATTCAATTTAGTGTTCGAGGTTTCATCACGGATAAAGAGCTTCAGGAACTGATAAACCAGAGAGATAAACTTAGTGTGCAACACTATGACGTGAGTGAAGCAAAACTGCAAAAAAGGAAACTTCACAAAGAAGATCAGACGCTTCATAGTCTAAGTTTAACAGTTTTACTGTTATGGAAGCCAATATCTTTCAACGAGTCTTGAAACTGAGACATCATTCTGCTTCTGTCACATCATAGAAGAGGTTATCCTTTATCACTAAGTAATAAAACCATTTACTTTACTGCGCTTCTCCGTGAATCAGAAAACTCTGGCACCAACGTTGCTTTTCCCATTTCTAACTTTAGCGGGCTAAAATACACCGTAAATCACGCCGATAAGCCTACAAAACGTTTATCATTCACTAAGATCCTTGTCAAATTTGAGCGGGATCAACCCTCAAAATTCAGAGATTTGAAGCTTGAAAATGAAACTACCGAAGATATTTGGCGCTCTCGTAAAGAAAATGTCTCATAATAAAAGGAGAGTTAAACGGACGGAGGGTTAATTGTACACCTACCTTATGTTGTCCCTTGTATCTAAAACAAATAAATAAATAAATAAATAAATAAATTGCCTACAATGTCACTGTAGCATTGTAAAAACTATAAATAGTTCCAATATTTTGCAGCATACACTTGGTCGATGATATCAAATTTGAATTCAATACGATTAATGTTGGTATGGCGTGTGACTGCTTAGCGTCGTTTCCATAGAAACAAAATATGCAAGGTCATTCCGTTTTACACGTCCGTGCTTCTTTATCTTCGTCGTGTTTCATCCACAAAGCTCACTTCCGGCGTTTCTGCGCAAGCGCTAACCAAAATTAGCACAACAACAAGAATGCCGTCTTGTTAATTATCACATATCAAGTACACGAAAACGTCGATTTATCTTGTGTGTTTGAAGTTTGAACAGCTAATATGATGCAAAAAGTGTCTATACGAATATTTGCAAGTTCAACAGTGGGACGAAAGGTCTTACCATGGCCAACTTAAACTGCGGGTATTTTCAGTGGTTTGAGAAAAGTGAAGAGTGAAGGCCAATATGGCGTCAAGTTTTTTTTCCATCAAACAATTTTCGAAATATTCACGTTCCTTTAATGTGTGATTTATATCGCCTCCCTCAATATGTCCTCTCCTTACGGTCGTCAATACAGTCTGAGATAGGAGCTGAATAGTCCAGACGAAATTGGGTCAAAAACAGAATACATTGAACAAATATTTTGTAGGAGTAGGAATATAGGCGAGTTCTGTTGGGATTATTCCAAAACAAACTCACTAGCCGAAGGAGAGAGTCGTGGTCTTTTGTGACCTAACCTGCTACAAGAATAGGAACTCAACTCAGCTCCAACTCTAGTCACCTACAGCAAAGATATTTTGTTTTAGACCTAAACATTTCCTGACTCCAAGAGTATTTTGTTGATAGATTAAAAAAATCTATGAACTGAGAGTAAAACTATAGGTATCTAGAGGAGCTGATCACCTGGAATAAAGTGCGATATACACCATTATTTTCAAACAACAACCCGAAATTTGGAGCCACAGTGGCTTACCTTTTTCTCGTCGTTTCTTGTATTTCAAGAGGAAGGCCACTGCTACGGAAAGGGCAGTCAACGCAAGAAACAACACTGTTCCTAGGGAGGCCGCTACTATATGTACCTTGGAGTCGTCCTTATTTAGTTTACTGGAGATTTAAGTATCAATGAGTTGCATGAGTCAATGAGTCACGAGTCATTAGTCATGAGTCAATGAGTCAAATTTAGGATTTTCACTTTTTTTTAAATGTGCAATTACTACAACAGAAAACCAATTAATTTACATACTCTTCTTCTCCCAGTGTCACCCGACCTCTTTCAATTGTTGTTCCATCTTCTCAGCAGAAAGTGGGGTGGCGAAAGGGGAAGAACAAAACGTCGTTTGCCTCCCTTCGCCTCTGTTTTTAGCTTGCCCAGCTTTGTGCAGCCAAAAAGCGGACAGCTCCTCCCTGCAGAAAACCCTATATAGAAATGCTTGCTACACTGTATACAGGCTAGGTGGTAGCTCACAACACGCTTAGCGTGTCCAGTGTCACAAATATGCTAACATTTAATCTCTGGAATGCAAAATACTTAGCATGCTTAACCTTTTGTTTCAAGACGTGTGTTTACACAGTGACACAAGCATAAGCATAAGCAGTGTAAACCGGGAAAGACATAAGCATAAGCATAAGCATAAGCATAAGCATTAGCATAAGCATAAGCATAAGCATAAGCATAAGCATAAGCATAAGCATAAGCATAAGCATAAGCATAAGCATAAGCATAAGCATAAACATAAGGAAATGCAATCTTTTCCATTTTCTTATGCTTTAATATGTTTATGCTTTTGTTGCGCGCGTTAACATCATTACAGTCACGTCAGGTCAAGCGTACCCCCCTAGATTACATTAATGAGTTGATTATTCGAACATTGAATCCGTTAGTCGTTTCGACTAATGCAATCATTTTTGAAATATTCGAATAAAACTTCGATTGCTGATTGAACTAAGCGAAAAAAAGATGCTCCTTATATGGGAAGTCGAAGCGACCAACGTGACGTCCAACGGTGAGTGGAAGTGATAGTTGAAAAACGGTATTGTAAATGTTATTATATATCGAGCAGTTTTTTTGCTCTCTACATCCCATAGAGCTTGTAGAAGTCTTATTCGTGATAAAAGGATTCCAGGCGAAGTTCTAGCAAGTTTACTCGTCAATATTTTTGGTTGTTTACAACGCTGTACGCTATCAGCTGTGTTTAATTTCGCTCCGGCGCACAAATTTATTATTTTCAGGATTCCTCGGAAAGAACAATATTGTTGCGGAATGGATTTTAAAGGGCTAAAAAAGGTGTGCTCTATTAAAAGAGATGGCAGAATTAAAGTCTCGTTGGCGTTTTTCAAACACATCTACAGACATAGCCCAATCAGCAATTGAAGTTTGATTCGAATATTTCAAAAAAGATTGCATTATGCGAAACGACGAACGGGTTCAATGTTCAAATAATCAACTCATTAATGTACTCTAGGGGGGTACGCTTGACCTGACTTGAATGTAACAAGTGTGTAAACAACAAGGAAACAGCCATTTTCGGTGCCAGCCGAAATTCAAGTGGATAGTGTCCAGTCCTGCTCAGTCAGCTATCATGGTGGCGGAAACTGCTCTTTTACACTTCACGAGAAATTCGCAAATATTCCTGCCTCTACGAATAATCCTCAGATATTTTTAAGGATGCAAACAAGAAAAGGCTTTGCTGGAAATATGTTGCAGAAGCGGCTGGTGTTAGTAGTGGTAAGTGGACATTATTTTTCTGTAAATATTATTATAAAATCTGAAAAATTTCTTTTTCTTCGGAGTAGCAACAGGAGAAGAAGTTCCTCTTCATCCGCCATTTTGGAAATGTTCCGGAGCTCACTGCACTTGCGTATGTCACTTTTCTTTTGCTTATGTAACAAGTGTAAACATCATTATGCTTATGCTTTTCTTTATGCTTTAAGAGGCTGTCTCTGTAAAAAACACCCACTCAAATATAATTTCGCCTGAAACTCCGGTAACTGAAAGACTTTACCAAGGTTAGAATAAAAACAGATTTGGTTTGAATCGAAACGGCTTTTCGGTGGAGTTAGCAACCATAAAATATTTCCCCCGGGTCAGCGCCCGTCGCAACGTCTCCGAAAAGCATAAAATTGGCATTTTTTCGTGGCAGTGTAAAATATTTGATTCGCATCATCCAGCAATGAATCTTGCGTCATTTCACTTATTAACTTTTGCAGTTTACAGAGAGCCAAACACATTTTTGTTTGCTCTATGTTTCAAGACGAAATCAAGCATATTACTAAACACTGTCAATCGCCTTCGAACGATGGCCGGAAATTGCTTTGCGTCAGGAGCTAAGTTTGAAACTTTGGGACCTAGTTGAACACTCTAGTCTATACAGCCGAAAAGTGTAGTCCTTTATCGGCGAAAATATGCAAAAACCCCAGTACGTTTTCAATATTTCAAAAGTTATGGCCGTTTGTATCAACACATGTACGAGTATTTGCGACTTTCAGGCCTATAACAAAATCGACCTATCTCGGGGAGATTTTGTCATAAGTACAGCTTACGTGCTTCACAGCTCGGGTTTATTTCCACCTTCAGCCATTTTCCAAGCCTTTACATCATTTAATTGAATGGCATTTCCAGTAAATAGTGGTTATTGTGCTCGAAACTTGAGCACGGCGTTTGCCGATTTTCTTGTTACAAGCGAATGAACTAAGCCGGCTCGATTCCACGGCCACATTTTCCGATAAACATTCCATTGAAACATCTTTTCAGGGCTGGGTTTCTTCGTGAATCAGTCAGTTAACTATCCAAATCTTGTATTAAGGAGAAAATCGTGATTTGAAGGCTTAAATATTTTGAACAAACTCTCACCATCACATCCAGTAGTTCGTTGGAACACAGGGGGTTTACCGAAAAGCAGGAATCCGGAATCTAGAAACTGGAGTGCGGAAATCAGAAAGAGCTGACATAGAGGAGAATATTTGAAACCAAATGCCTCGGTTGAAATTATCGAACTACTCTTTAGCAATCTCAACAAATGTCTTTCAAGATGATATGGAAAATTGGCGTCAATTGCAAAATGTTCCTGTTTTGTATATATGAATAAAGGGGGTTTGTTTCTAAGAATCTGTGGTGCTGCGTCGGTGTGGGACGGAAACACGAAAATTTGGTTTGTCAACGGAGGTGACAACGTAACTTGACCAACGTAAAGGGATTAAAAGAGGCGACGTCTGTACCGTTAGCCTTTCATCAGAGCAAAGGGCTCTGACAAAAGGCTAACCCTGGAAACGTTAGTTTTTTAATCTCTTTACGGTGGTCAATTTACATTGTCAAATCTCTTGATAAATCAAATTATCGTGTTTTGTAGATAGTTGCGTTGCGTTTTAATTATCGCCATCTTGTATGAAGCACGTGATTTTGTTTATTTATTTATCGTTTTCGATTTTCCTCCTCTAAGAACAAAAGCGCTAGACACTTGAGGCTTTTTTTGACGTTAATCTGGACCATTTGTTGCGTGCAAAATGAAGTCACAGAACTCCCTGCCTGTAACTAGGAGGATGTGTTGGCACTGATAGTAATAAGCATGGGTGCGCTTTAACACACATTTCCCATCTTTCACACAAAAACCCTGCCTACTTAGGACTTCCTTGGGAACAGTGGAGGTTATAGTGAAGTGACAGCTTGTGCAGTATACTGTTTGAAGATCTTTAAGGACTTGCTCTCAATCACAGTATCTTTACCCACCAGGCCGTCTGATGAACAGTTAAGAAAAGGCAGCTTGGAGTTCACCCATAATCCTGAAGAACACACTTTGCTTGAGGTTTCTTCCTCATAATTATTTAATAATCGCCCTTAGCTCACTTTCCAGGCCGTACAAGATCCATTTTGACTGAAAGGGTTCAGAGTCTATTCCCCAGATGTTCTGTGAAATAAACTTAAATGCTTCTGAAGCAGCATATGCATTTGGCTGTGCTTCAACGAGTTTGCCAACTTTGTAGGCTGGAAGACATTTGGACGCTGTTAGCCGGCATCACCTTTCAAGGAACCATTTCTCAGATGCACTTTGCCCTTGAGTGCCTGGGATTTCCATGACAGTGGCTGGTGTGAGGTTGTTGTACAGGATTTTCACTTTTTCTTGCAAGCAGCTAGGGTCACCGAGATCATAATTTTTGTAGGTAAACTTCAGCTGCGTTTCCCACATTGATAAGCCATCACTGTACTGCGACATGCCACTAAGGGCTGAAACTAAGCGATTGATTTGCGCCGGTGAAACTTTACGGTACTCCAGTGGTCTTGGGTCAAAATCAGTGACCGGTGCTGCGCTTTGCTTTAGCTTGTTTTGATATTTAGCGTCGGATACCCGGCGCGGATTCTTGTTCCTCTTTTTGCCTTTGTTTCAGGAACATTCTTGGCTCGTGCATGGTTTTGACAAAATCGGCCCGTGCTTCTTAACGTGATCCAGGATCGAGAATAAAACAGCAACGACATGACTGCAGCGACCCAAGGACGAAGCTCTGCAAGGTTAACATGAAGCGTGAATAACAGCGCCGCTGTTCAAAGATAAAACAACAACAACATTGTGAGGAAGATCGGTTTTCATTGACGGCCAGACATGTGCTCGCACAAAATAATGTTCATCGTTTACAGTGTCCATCATGTCATGAACAAATCCAGAATCCACGTATTTTCTTCCATTTTTCATTGGCTTATCTGTCACGTGGCCGAGCCCGTCGCCATGGTCGCTGCTTAAATTCTGAATGGATGCCAGCGCGTAGTAGTGGGTAGGCCCATAGTTGAACAGTGATGGAATGTTCCGTGAAGAAAAAGTGTGCCAGCCCACTGACGGAATGAGTGGAACCGAAACCAATTTATAATTCCCCTTTGACTCATTGCTTGCCTTGATGGCCTTTGCGGCGAACCTTTTGCCATCGTCGATACTTGCATCAAGAGTACGGTGATCTCCCTTTTTATGCAGTCACTCACACGTCCCAAAAGCTCCTCGCATTTTCCGCTCTGTTTTAAGCCTCTACACTTTAAGCACCTTCTCAGTTGTTGCACAGTATAATCTTCGGGATCCTTTACAAATTTTGAGCCTGGAACGCCGTCGTCTTCGGTAAGAACCGTAAAAAAGCAAACAGAAGTACTCGCGAGGGCCATATTTTCACATGCCGCTCTCGCAGATATGGCAAGTGAAGCAGTTTGTTTGTCTGAGTTATAGTAGGAGTCTCAAATTTCGTGATGTCATCTGTGCGCGGCGATATTGAGACTAGGGTTTGCGTGAAACCTACTAATACCGGTTTACTTCTGTCGACAACCGGTTCAAACGAAGCTTATTAACAACTATGCTGGATCATGCATACCATTTATCCTTGTCGTAGATTTGCTTTTCGGATGAGTGTGAACGTTTGAAGTCTGTATTTTCACGCCTTTAAGTACCCTCTACATCTCATCAACTCCACCAATAACGCCTTTATCAACTCCAGAGTTGCTGACCAGCAGACATCGCAGGCCTTGCCAGTAATGTTGGAAATGACGTGACCCGTGTGATCATACCATTCCGCTGACATTGTTAAGACTCAGTGGAAGGACCTTTAACTTAAGCTCCAAACCACAATCCAACCCGTATTTGTTAGTCGAGAAATTGGCCAGGGCCTCCAAGAATTCGAGCCCAAACCACAGTTACTTACCCAACAGTGTGTAGATTACCGTTTTCAATTAACCTGTGCGATACAGGTAGCTATGTTGGTTACTCGTGGACGTCTACATAAACGCGTTGTTGGTCACAACAGTACTTCATCCTCTGTGAGTAAACATTACGATAAGGATCACGCGAGCGCAGCCCCTGAGGACCTCTTTTGTTGTTTCAAAGTACTGAAAAAATGCAGGAGCAAGTTTGTTTAATTAACGAAATGCTGTACATCAAACAATTAAGACCATGCTTGAATGTACCAACAGATTCGATCCGCGCCAAAGTATTTATTTAAACTACCCCATTTATGTAAATTTAAAAATTTTTCAGATCGTACTCTTTTGAACTCGCTCTTATTATTCATTCCTTGAGAATGAATAATAGAATGATGAATGAATGAATAATTTTACTTGCCCTTGTAGTAAAGTTCGGTATTATTAAAGAGAACTGATATCGTCATGTTATTTGACATTTTGGACTCCGTTTAATAAAATTAATTTTCAAGATGTTTTCTAAGCTTTTTTTTTTTATCTCCAATCTGAGCTTAATGTTTTCAAGTTGGAGCTTTTTCTTTCTAAGGCGCAGTATGTCATGTTCTGTTGACTTCCTATCCGCAGTTGACGATTTCCCTTTAGCTCGCTCAAGAGCACATCTCTTTGAAGCTGATGGCATAGCCTCGCGTCTGATATTTGTTGGCGGCGTTGGTGTTTCCACGACTGCCTGCATGGGTAGCATTTGTAGTGAGCCGGCACCGTTATGTCCACTTACTTCTACCTTTTCACTGTTGTCGGTTTTGGAGATAGAAACTTGCACTTCAGCTTACCCTGTGGAACTACCAACGCCACCTAGTTCAAAGAAATTGCACACAACGATAACTTTATTACCTGCAGGGTAAGCAGTCATTCCGGTTCGCCAGTGTTGTGATAGGGCAAGTGCCGCGGGGTGGGGTTTAAGGGTTTTCGAGTCTAAGCCGGATGAGTTACCTCTTTCGGTACGGTTTTCAGATCTGAGTCTGTATACAAAGATTTTTATTCTAGTTTTGCAACATACGATAGTTCTCTCCCCTTTGAAAACGGTTTTTGGTTTGAGCATGAAACACAAAAATTATAATGATAATAGCATTCTCATTTCACTCCCACCCCGGGCTAGTACGCTCGCACATTTAAGAGGGTTGAAGCATTGAAATAACAATTATAATTATTTTACCTTCAACGCTAGGAGTTGTTGTGACAACGATCTCGTCTCCAAATACAATGTCTGAATCTTCCACCTTCATTGGTTCTACATTAGCACTAACACGTACGAAAACATCAAGGACCGTCTCGTCTAGTTCAATGAGCTCTCCACTCCCCCCTGCACCGGTCGTCCTTAATTCGCTTAATTTTTTTAAGTGTAAAACGGCGAATATTAGCCCATAGAAAGTCTCTGAGGGTTTTGGTGCTATCTATGTTCTCGCCAACGCCGTTTAATTGATTGCGAATCGTTTCCCACGCTCCCTGTTCTTCTTTGTAACTGTCGACGAAAATGACGCCAAAACTATCATTTTGTGGTCCCTCAAGAGCTGGGCTAAAAGCAACTTTTGTTGTTTGGATAACATGCTCAACAATTTTCTCAAGAATATAACTGAGTACGAAGAAGCAAAGCTGCATATATTGAAGGAACAGCAGAGATTTTGCATATGTAAAGAATACACGCGCATTCAAGCGGAGTTTACAATTGTAATTTACATTTTACATCCTGACTCGGGATGCACGTGTAAATTCCAGGGTGGAAAATTATTTTATTAAATCCTTGTATTTACAAGTCGGACTTTACACGTGTTGCAGCCAGTCATACAATAATGCATACAATTTACAATCTTCTTATTATTTCCGTTCACTGTATTTAACGTTTCTGTGCGTGTTAAGTTAGTTACCGACTACAAACTGTATTATATAGATAATTAACTGGCAACCCGGCATTTTTAGTTATTTCAGGTTGTCAGTTACTCTTATTTAATTATCTTAATATTGCTACTTGTGACTTCGTGTAATTTTTAAAAAGGGATAAATAAAGCTGTTTTGTGTAAATTACACGTGCAAAAACTACAAGTGTAATTTCTTTATTAAAGTGACCTCAGGATATTGGGCACCCAGTGGGACAAGTTCACAGACACAGTGTCTGTTATCTTTAAGCCATGCTACTCCATAACAGAACCATTGACAAAGCGGAAGATGTTGGCAGCAATTAACGGCATCTATGACATCCTTGGTTTGGCTTCTCCGGTTACGTTAACTGGAGAGGTCATAGTCAGTGAAGTTTGTTTACAGACGATTTCGTGGGAGGAGCCTCTCCCAAATGAAATCGTAGAGCAGTGGACAAAGTGGATCAACAGTTTAAGGGAGCAACCCACTGCTTCAGTGCCGAGAAGTGTGGTGGACTACAACAAAAGGGAATTGTCGCTTCACAGATTCTCAGACGCCAGTAACTCTGCGGTGTGTGCAGCTGTTTACGTTACTGCTAAATACTCGGACGGGTCAGTGAGCCAAAACCTTCTTGTTTCCAAGGCAAGAATCGCTCCAAGAACACATCGATTCCACGCTTGGAACTTATTGCGGCACACACTCTTGCCAGGTTGCTCAATCATGTTACTACGGCAATTGGCATCAACATGTGTGTTGAGACCCATACATGGGTGGACAGCACCCACGCTCTACTGGCTGGCACATAGAGGCAAGTGGTCGCAGTACGCTGTTAACAGAGTGGCGAATATAAACGATTGTGGCAATTTCACATGGCATTATGTGCCGACAGCACAGAATCCAAGTGACTTAGGAACCAGGGGGGTGGCCCCCTCGAGAATTGATCAGTTCTGGATGAAGGGTCCTGATTGGTTGACTCATGCTAACAAGTGGCCGGAGCACATGGAGGTCCAGGAGACGGTGGGAGTTCAAACTGACGCATTGCCAAGAAGGGAACAGACGTTTCTTGGAAGAAAGGAAACCCAGGATTCGCCAGACAAATGGGCAGATGAACTTCTTCAGAAGCACGAGTACTGAAAGTTTCTTCTAAAGGATCACAACATTCATGCTGAGGTTCATCAGCAAGTGTCGGAAATGGGTCCCTTACCACAGAAGAAATTGAAGGAGCTGAACAGAGCTGGATCAAACTCGCCCAAAGTCGTTGTGAAGAAAGAAACAACGTCCCCATCAAAGACACTTCAGGAATCTGGCGTCTGTATAGGCGAGTACCTGACTACCACCCAAATTTCCTACCACGACAACACAGATTGGCAGAGTTGGTTGAATCTGCACGGGGGAGTCCAGTCCACAGTGAACAAAGTACGGGAGACATTTTGGGTCCCTCAACTGCGACGTATTACCAGACAGCTGAGGTTTACCTGTAACCTCTGCAAGCGGTTTAGAGCAAGGGCTTTGTAAGCACTACCAATGGCTGCCCTTGCCGTCATTCCGAACGGAGCCTGCAGCTCCATTTTCCTCTACTGGGGTTGATTTCTACTACAGGCTGCGTGGGCCCAACCCAGAGAAGGCGTATGTGGTCTTATTCACGTGCGCCTGCACTTGTGCCATTCATCTCCAGTTATACGCCGACATGAGTGTTGAGCAATTTAAACGAGCATTGAAAGAATTTGTTGCTGGACGAAGTGCTCCCCAAACGATAGTGAGCAATAACGCAAAACCTTACATAGCAACCAAGAAATGGTTTCAAGAAGATGAAGACCTGAACAACTATCTCGCATCACAGCGGATTACGTGGAAATTCAACCTCTCCAGGGCATCCTAGTGGGGTAGATTTTTTGAGCGGATAGTGGGCGTCGTCGAGTCTTACCTTTCAAAGGTCACTGGTGGTGCATTGTGGTCGTTTGCAGAATTAGAAGAAACACTAATGGATGCGGATGCTTTGCGAATAACAGGCCTCTGTGTTACGTAGGCGAAGAGTTCGGACGGCGAACAATAACGCCAAACATCCTTATCAGAGGCACGCCTTCAACTCTTCTCGGAGAAAACATTGACACTTTCGATGACACTGATCAGGTCACGAGAAGATTACAGTGATTGAAGACGTGCCGATTGCAGCTGCGAAAACATTGGGTGACAGGTCATGCATTAGAGGAGAGGTCTAAAACGCAATTGACTGGAAATATGAAGGTTCCCTCAGATGGGTCAATGGTGTTAATCAAGGATTCTGTCAGGAGCTCTGGGCCCGGTTGTTCAAAACCGCGATTAGCGCTAATCGAGGATTAAATTGCTAAATCGATCGCGTTTCTCAAAGCCCGATTAGCGCTAATCTGACTTTAATCGGGGGGTTAAATTTAATCCTCCTCCTGAGTAGGATTATCTCACTAATCGGTCGGTTAAACTGGAAACAAAATGGCCGACTTGTTGTTTCACCTCCCACGCGTGCAACAAAGACGGCCACGAAGTTATCGGTATAACAATAGTTTACTCGCTTTTAGCGATCAAGAGCGTCGGGCTCGTTATAGGTTCGGTAGAGCGTCGATTGAATACATTACAAACCTCTTAGAGGTGAATTTACGAAGGAAAACGAAGCGTGGTCACGCTTTGAAACCAATCGATCAAGTGCTGATAGCACTACGATTTTATGCGAGCGGCAACTTTCTGCAAGTCATCGGCGATACTATTGGTGTGGACAAGTCCACCGTTTCACGGGCAGTCCATGACGTTTCTCAACTGTTATCCACCAAGCAAAGCGAGTTCATAAAGTGGCCAACAACTGCATCCGCCATCAACGAAAACAAGAACGGGTTTTACCGCAGAAGACGGTTCCCGGGGATAATCGGTTGCAGCGATGGGACGCACATCCGCATAATTGCACCAAGCAAGGATGAAAGCGACTTCGTTAACCGGAAAGGCTTTCATTCTGTCAATGTGCAAGGGGTTTGCGACCACAAAGGTGAGTTTTCGGTGGCGTGACTCACTTTGTAAGCTTAATTAACATTGTGTTGACTAAATTCCAACGAGGAAAAATTTCTCGCCGATTTTTTTGCGTTTTGCGTGAAAATGTTTTTGGGAATTTGGATTTCAGACAAGGTTCAGGCCGGCATGTCACGTACAGTAAAGCTTATACTTGTATTTCACAGCACAACACGGTGATGTACATGTAGACGTGTCAGTAAACTTAATATATGTTTATCATCTCCGGGACAAATGAAAGCCGTTACCTCGGCGGTCCGCATTTTTAATATGGTTTGTTTTTTTTCTTCGAGATGTGAAGTACGATAGTCCGGGTGAGTGTTTTGTTTTGTTTCCTCTTGGCATTTTTTTATCTTTTGTATTTCACAAGCAGCATCTCCTTCCTTACAGAGACCAAAATTGAATTGGAAAACCCTTAAAATTCGTGGAAATTCTATCCCACAAGAGTTTAATGCCACACAGTATTTCGTACATGGCAAATATTCCTTTAATACTCCACATGTTTCACAATGAACTTATCTCACAGACGTTTTGATTACAGCCTGTATGTACATATTTTTTTGATAAATAATTATAAATAATTCATGTATATTAAATTTTTGTCTCAACAAATGTTGTGTGTCCAAAATCATAAAACTGGGAATTTGAACAATAATTTAATATCTGGAAAAAAAAATACAAAACCACACTTAAACACATGTGAAATCCCAAATATATAACTTTACAGTGTTCATTAAAATATCGCTATATTCAGTTTAGGATGTTTTCTTTATCTGAATCATCCATTTTTTTGCTGAGGAGATGAATTTCCATCTTAAGCTTTGTTTTCTTTAATTCAAGCACTTCCTGCTGCAGCTGAAGTGCCCTGTGCTGCTGTTGGAGCACATCAGATTGAGAAATTCTTCGCTTTTTGGGTGGTGGCAATGGGGAACAATCTTCAACTTGCAGAATAACTGCATTGTCGGAGAGACCAAGTTCCATCGCATCTTCGGATGAAACTGTTGGAAAAGCTTGTTGGTGTAGATCTTCAACTTCTGCTGCATCCGCTTCAGCTGGTTCTGCTGTAGTCAACAACATGAAAAATTGTGTATACATGTATGCAACAACAGACATTTGAACTCTTATAGCTCTATCTGTATATAAACAAACCCAATTACTACATGTAGTTATCCTAACATACAATAACAAAATAACCCCTATCAGTACTGATATAATTGTAAACTTGATTTTGAAAGAGTCAGCGAGTTGGGAGTTGGGAGAAACAGAGTGACCACAAGAAATTTTAAATTAAATTGGGCCGCGAAAACGTAGCTTTCATTGAACCAAGTTTTAAGTTGGACTTGTTGAACAAAATACAAAAGAGCAAACTACAACAAGCCTAAATTGTATCTGAAGCAGGAATTCAAGCTAACGTAGAAAATTATTTTGGAATAAATGAGCACTCGCAAAGTTTTGTTAGCAACAAATTATCAAAAAGAAAACAAAATAAACAAGGCTATCAGATTGCGACACGTTGTAAGGGTCGTCACGCAACGTTTCTCCCCGTAGTGCAATAAAAATTTTACCTGGATTTGTCTCGAAGCCGGAAAGGCCGGTGAATGACGTAGTTTCTTTGAATATTTCAATAATCTTGGCTGTGCCAGCTGATGGCTTTTTAGGGGCCGGACCTCCCCCGGTCTTCCTTTGTTCTTTGCCGAAGGCTGAAAATTCTTTCTTCGCTGCGGAGGTCATGTTTTTCCACTTGTCCCTTACTTCTTGCACAGTCCGGTAGGCCACCCCTACAGCGTTTACCGCCTCTGCTATCTCCCGCCACGCAGCATTTTTATTTCCGTTTGTAACGCTATCGGAAAATTTGGACCTAATTAGGTCCAACTTTTCCTCCACTCTTTCTGTCAACACAGTTATTTCGGAGTCGGACCAATTAGTTTTGCGTGGCCGCCTTTGTTTACCTTGTTGCATTTGCGACGATGGCGAAACAGTGGTAACATTGGACGCCATGTTGTAAACCATCACAGTGCCAACTAAAGGAAAATTGCATTATGGGATACTTGACGCCGATTTGCGAAGTTAATCGGCGATTAACAAATCGGCTCTCTAATCGGGTTTTGAACAACGCTCTCTGTTCCGCCGATTAACTAACCCGGTGTTAGTGATTTTAATCTCGGAATAGCCCTAATCGGAGATTAGTTTAATCGCGGTTTTGAACAACCGGGCCCAGGGCAGTGGAAGCTCGGAAGAGTGGAAGGTCAAATAAAGGGAAGGGATGGCGCTCTGAGAGGAATCAAGATAAGAACGGGAAACGGATACCTTGTCGAGCGACCAGTTCAGCTGGTCGCAGATTTGGAGATATGCGCAACTTTGCAGCCGCAGAACACAGTTTTGAACCCAGACATGCCGCGACGCCAAGCTGGACGTGCAGCAAAGGAAACTACAAGGAACAGGATGATCGAAATTGCAATGAACGAATTAGAGGACAATTAAGATTTTATTAACGCTTCTTGTTAGCACTTAAATAGGGAGAGGGTGTCGCAGGCCCCTAGTTTTTTTGACGCAATATCAACGTGACATCCGGATAGTTATCGTGACCATATTTGGTCATGTTTTGCACAACGAAAAAGAAGCACGTGTAATTTCGGTTTTCCTTCGGTTCTCGGTTTTAAGCGGTCTCCCAAGTACTTTGGATTTGGATGTAACACGTTGTCGCTGGTTAAATAAAATAGAGAAAGAGACTGACTGACTAAGCGATTGATTGAGTGAGACTGGCTAACAGACTTACTGACTGACTGAGCGATTGATTAAGTGACAGATTGGCAAATGGACTGAGTGACTGACTGACTGACTGGCTGGCTGAATGAGTGACTGGGTGACTGGGTGACTGACTGACTGACTGGCTGCTGAGTGACTAGCTGGCTGAGTGACTGGCTCGCTGACTGACTGACTGACTGACTGAGCCCAACCCTCCCTCCCTCCCTCCCTTGTTGTTGTTTGCGATTGCCGTTTAAAATATCCGTTTGTGTATTAGGCCGCCAACTTGGATTTCCTAACCGTGGAGACATGGAATGAATCCTTGGTAACATTTGCTTATCGCCCCACTTTCCTTGCTCATTAAACCCAGGATCATTTTCGTGAAAATACTTACCCCTCGCACGCCCCAAAAGACGCCTGTTGTGCTGGCTACTTACGCACCTAAATGTTTCACATCGCAATTTATAACCAGAGGCCAGGTATCTTAACGTGTACTAAGTGAGAAGGCCATACAAGGTGTTTTTCATCATTGCAAGACAAAAGGTCGCAGTTGAAAAGGGGGGTTTACATCTCCACTAACTACATCGTCGCACAAGCGACATAGAGTTACACTTTACTGTAACGTTTCAGTATTTTTTAGACGTTCAAGAAAATCACCCTAACTCAAGTCAATGCAAGCATGCCTAGATGCCTTCAATGGTGTGACCTCAACTGTTGCATCCACCCATGCATTTCATTCAAATGCCTCCGCCTAAGGGAGACTTTCAATTGAGTGCCAAAAAACCAAACTCAAAGCAATTACTAACTAAACAGCGCAATGAGCCAACCAGAGTTCGAAACAAGCATGCAGCGTGCGAGAAAGAACGATTGGTTTTGGTTTTGCATCTCATGGGTTGAGAAAGTGGCGCGAGTTTTGCCAGCCAATCACAGAGCGAAGCAACGGAAAACCACAACAAATGATAATTATTCATGACACTCAACTGAAAACCACGCCAACGTACACAATACAGTAAGTAACTTACATGACCTTCCCATTGACATCTGAGGATGGCGTCAGGGAAATGGTAATGGTCGATGGCGTGACTTCATCTTCAACAACACAAGGGGTTGGTGGCGGAGGAGGAGCTGGAGAGAAAGCAAAATTCAGTAAGCGGTACAAGGGGCATTTGGTACTTCGGTACTGTTATTTGCATACACTAAACCTTTCTTCACTCATCATCCCCAGCAACTCTAATTCCATGCTGTACCACTGCAAAGGCCATGGTTTGAGAATTACGGGTGGGGCTGCGAAAAGTGGCTGGGGGTGGGGTGCCAGAAGGAACGTGTGATCCAACATGTAGACTTGCAAAATGCAATCGTGCACGAAACACAATCTTCAGCCTTAAAATGTACCATCAAATCGTATCTCGTTGTGCGTATGGCGCACACTGGCATTCAATCCCTAGCAGTAAACAAGATGCTTCTCACATGAACCTAGTTAAATGGCCTAAGCTTCCACGAGTCAGCTGTAGCTCAAGTGAGCGCAAGGCCCTAGGGTCGACTCTGGTTCGGAAAACGACGAAACACAGTTCCTTTAGTTTGCGAATGTCACTCACTGAATAAAAAATCTCTTCATTCAAGACGAAGGTCATAACTCTCACCTGCTGAAGGCGTGTTCACTACAGCAGGATCACTTTGTTCGCCTTCCCCTTTGCTGGTAAATACTTTGAGATATATAGTAAACTTTGTACCAGGTTTAACGTCTGCCTTTTTAATAAGCGCAAAACGAAACGTTTCGCGTGGTGTCACTATTTGGAGGTTAATTTGGAAGGAGCTGTTGTATAAACGTGTTCCCTTGCAGTAGACCTTCAGAGAAAAAAGAAGAGGAAGACAAAGAAAACAAGACCAGAAATTCAATACAATTATAAACAAGAGAATAATGACACAAAAAAATAGGTGATGAGTTGTAGCTACTGTAAGTTAGCCCTATATTTGGCGCAAAAAGAAAGAACTAAAGAAAGAAAGAAAGAAAGAAAGAAAGAGAGAAAAAAGAAAGAAAGAAAGAAAGAGAAGGAAAGAAAGAAAGAAAGAAAGAAAGAGAGAAAGAAAGAAAGAAAGAAAGAAAGAACTGGTGCTAGTCGTAGACTTGAATTTGTTATTGTTACTGTTATTATTTAGGATTATTATTAAATTTAACTATGCAAGTTATAGAGGGAATAGTAACTCTACGAATTGACCATTTTACAGTTGTCGGTGAAAGCGAGGCTGGGGGTGACCTTGTTTTGATACAAACCTACCACTTTTCTTATGTAAATCATGTTTTTCTTATGCTAACTAGTGTTTAATCAGCATAATTTCCATAAGAAAAGCAGGTAGGTTTGTATCAAAACAAGGTCACCCCTAGCCTCGCATTTAATCAAAGGCCAGGGTACTGAGCAAAGAACTGTAAAATGGTCTGTTGTTCCCTCAGGGAACACAACGAGAATTCATGGCGTCACAAGACGTTGTTTTCCAAACGACTTGGATCAGCCATCTTATTCTTTGGATACCTCAATTGCCACAAAATTATACTGAACCACAGAAACAAAATTTAACATGCATTTTAACATTACTGCAGAAAGTAGGATAATCAAATGTTTTTCATGTTTATTAGTTGACCTACCTCATAGCGTGTAAGTATTCCGTTGGGATCAGCTGGTTCTTCCCAAACTGCATTTATACTACCATCCTCCAACTGTGCTCTGACATCTCTCGGCTTACTTGGGACTGCAAGGTACAAATTTGAATCAAAATCGGGCAAATCTCTTCTATCACTTTTTTCTTTACTTCAACCTTTTCACCCCGGACGGTTTAGTTAATTTTCTTCGTCAGACTTGAGAAACACAACAGCTAATTCCGTCAATGATCACTTTAGGCTATTCATCTTACTCTTTAATAAATAGACTGACGACATCGTACCACAAAAGATACATGTCAGCCGTCATGACTACTGTGTTTGTTAAATACGAATCACCTTCCATCTGCCACAAAAAAGGTAGACTGTACTGTAAAACAGTCAATTCTTTGAACGCTCAGAAGGTGTGAGCACATGACGAGTGAATCCTTGCGTGCGAACCTCACACGCACTTTATGATGACAGTGTCTAAGAAAAAGAAAAACTCAAAAGAAATTCCACTGAAACCTAGACTCACACCGCATGTTGGGACAGTTGACGTACATGTAATGTTGAGAGCACTAGATCATAATAATTATTATAATTACTATACAGGCCAGCATCACGCCATCATGCATGTACAGTTAGTCCACATAAACACTCTTTTCTTCTCTTCTCTTAAAATCTAATTTTCTGTTCTGCACTCACCTCCTTCATTTGGGAATTTGATCAATGGATCAGTGAATTTTCCATTACCAACTGCAGTAAATCCTGCTACTTTAACAAAGTATCTTGCAAACTCAAGTCCTTCAATTTTGTATTTTAACGGGCCTCGTCTAACTTCCTTAGTTTGGGAAACTCCATATTCATTCTTTGTGTAGTTAATTATGTAACCCAGCAGTATTCCTTGCCGTTTCGCAATTGCATAAATTGCGTTGACAGCTGCGACGATCATTTTTCATTTCAATTCATTTCCGCAGTTCATATATGATTCATTTCATATATCATTCACACTCATTTCTTTCACGGGAACATATGAACCCACAATTGACCTGCTCCCAACGTCAGTGGCTTCATAGCTCAGTTGGTTAGAGCATCGCACCGGTAATCGCAAGGTCACGGGTTCAAACCCCGTTGAAGTCCTAAATTTTTTTCAGGCTTCTTTTCGCAATTGCATAAATTGCGTACACAACTGCGAGGATCATTCTCCATTTGATTTCATTTCCGCAGTTCATATATGATTCATTACATATATCACTCACATATGTAATTATGTTGAATGATAAAACAATTATCCGGTTCAATCTTTCGGAATAATTATAATAAATTGTCCCATGTCAGCTTACAGTACATGTAGCTATGGCCTTGTCAGCTAAACTACATGTATCAGGTGATATTCCATGCGATTTCGCAGGATATTAATTTTGTTAAGGATATTGATACAGATCTCCTGCTCAAGTTAGGGTACATGTATAGACTGTGACCAGCAGGCTCTCTTGACTCTAATGGGGACAGGATACAGAGAAAAAGCAACAAAGACAATGCTTTGCTCACAGCCTTTTCTTTTGCAGTTCCCTGACCAGACCCTACAGGTTAACAAACTGCTTCTGTGTACAGTAGATAGGTTGCTTTTATCCCATTTCCTTGTGTCAAATCAATGACACCACACATGCATAGTAACATTTCTTACCAACCGAGTTTGAGGTCCCTACTGTAAGTTATGGGCCGAGCTTTTTCTCATGCACGGGCCATAAATTAATGGGAAAAAACGAGGATCTGTAACTTACAGTACGGCAGAGAAAACGAGGTTAGTAAAATATTTATGATCTCTCTGAGGTTAATCTGGCGCGTGGGAGACAAAACGAGTTGAAATCAAGCGGGCCGTACTGTAGAATACCGCCCGCAAAATTGACCAACCACAGTGTGCGTACTAAGTGAGAGATATAATAATACATTATACACATCTGATTTGGGTAACACCTCTAACTCGTTCTAATTAATTTGATTTATATTACCTTATTTCAACTAACCAGTACGACACTTCCCAGATGTTAGATGTTGATAGCTAGCACATCTGATTGGTTGATTTGGCAATGAATGGTTACAGTGTACAACATTACCGTAAAAGCTCTATTGAGCCCCTGGGGGCTTATTTAATTTCAGGCCTTATGACGGGGGTTTATTAGAGAGGGGGGCTTAATAGAGAGGGGGAGGGGCCGGATTTGGAATATCCGACGATTTCCCTAAAGAGGTTGACGAAATAAGAAAGAAACTATACCCGGTACTAAGGGCAGCCAAGCGCGTGAAGAAGGCTGCATACCTCAACGTCGAAAAGCTGATCATCGACGGGGCTCTTTACCGTGGTGAAGAAACATTACAATTTCCTTTCTATCGACGCTTAATGGACAATTAAGGTAGAATAAGTTCTAAATTCTAGTTTGCTTTGTACTTCTTAACCACCTGCTTAAGAGCTGCGACTTTCCATGCTCTCCATCCCGTCAAAGACGGCACAAAGCCTTAGGTAAGTCTGTTCAGTTAGAATTGTGTCGTTTCTGTTAGTATGTCTTTCCTTTTTAGCTTGTTCTTCTGTCGTGTTTGTCAAAGTTGTTCTGTTGTTAACAGCGCAATTAGAATCAAGCCTCGTAATGTCGAATATCAGTCGCACCGTGAGCACATTATTAAGACAACTTTGTTATTGGTTATTGCTTGGATATCACATCTATCTCTCGATCAGAAACTAAATCACTTAACGTAAGAGGGCTATTAAACAGTTCGAGAAAGCGAAGACAAGTTTTTCGTTGGTTGCATCAGCAACAATCGGATATTATTTTCTTGCAAGAAACTTATTCCTCACCACAATCTATCAAAAGATGGGAAATGGAATGGGGAGGCAAAATCGTGTCCAGCCACTGCTCTTCTCATAGTAGAGGAGTTATGATTTTATTCAAACCACGTCTTGACGTTAACTTCAAAAAAAATACTGCAGATAATTATGGCAGGTGTATTTTTTCCGAGATTATTATTGATGGTACCAAAATATTTTTGGTTAACGTTTATGCACCAAACGATGCAACTCAACAAGTTGTATTCCTCAGAGACCTTTCAAAAGAATTCCTAAGTCCGTACGCCAACGAAAATCTCGTGCTAGGAGGTGATTTGAACTGCACAATTAGCACTTTAGACAAAAAAGGTGGTAATCCGATTGACGGAATAAAAGCTTCTCTCAATGAGCTTCAATCGTTAATCAAAACACACAATTTACTCGATTCCTGGTGCTTCAAGAATCCAGATTAACTGGGCTTCACATGGGCTAACCCATCAATGAAAATACAGTGTAGACTTGACTACTTCCTTATTTCAAAGCAGCTAAAAGACCGCGTGAAAGAGTGCAAAATACTCCCAAACATTTATTCAGATCACTCGGCCGTTGCTCTCTCCTTGTTCCTTAACGAACGTGAGCTCCCTCGGGGACCTGGGTTCTGGAAGTTTAACAACTCCTTGCTCTCAGATATTAATTACGTAGAACCGTTAACTTTTAAAATTCCAGAGTTTGCAAAAAAGCATGAGCACGTCAGCGACAAAGGGTTGTATTGGGAGATGATTAAAATGGAAATTAGAGCTTTTACGATAGCATTTTCAAAGAAGAAAGCAAAACGAAAACGTGACGAAGAATCAACTCTTTTGTTGGAAATGATGAGATTACAGACCCAACTACAGACATCATACAGCGATTCTCTTAAATCCGAACTGGAGAGAAGAAAAACTATGCTTTCAAAAATTACAGAGATCAAAACACGAGGAACAATTGTGCGCAGTAGAGAGCGCTGGTATGAGCATGGCGAGAGGAATAGCAAATATTTTTCTAACTTAGAAAAAAGTAACCAAAAAAAGAAACATATAACGTCCTTAGTAATCAACGACGGTGACAAAATCACAAACCCCAAGGACATCCTCGAGGAGGAAGAGCGCTTTTTCAAAGAAATTTATACGTCAAGAAATAAAGATCCCAACAGCCCAATTTTCAATGATTTCTTCCAAACAGAAAATTCATTATCAGAAGAGATCGCGAAAACGTGCGAAGGTGATATGTCTATTAATGAGTGCGAGTGCGCGTTAAAGACTATGGAAAACAATAAGACTCCCGGAACGGATGGGCTCACCCTTGAATTTGACCGCTACTTTTGGAACTTACTAGGCTCGTCTATGGTAAGCAGCTTTAATTATGCCTTTCAAAATGGAACTCTTTCTATCTCTCAACACCAAGGGATTATTTCTTTAATCCCGAAAAAGAAAAAGGATACCGAATATTTTAAGAATTGGCGACCTGTATCATTACTGAATGTAGACTATAAAATAGCAACGAAAACTATTGCTCTGCGCTGTTATGAAATGGAGCCATAAACATAAACAAACCGACGTTTAATCAAAGAATCAACCGGCCATGTAAAACGAAGTGGCAAAAGCGCCTGAACTTGAGCGCATGGAGAAGCTTAAAACTGATTGGCCGCAAAGAACAATGGAATATTGTCACACCCTTCCTTGTTTATGAAAAGTCAATGAACTTGATCCAAATACAAAAACAAATAAGTGACAGTAAATCATGCAAAAAAGTAATCTCAACTAATGTTTTTAAAGCGGAGTTCTTCGCCAAAACATTGTCTCATGAATGTCCCTTGTTAGCAACAAACAAAGTCATTTGGAGACGACAAAGTCTTTCAGATGTCCAGGTGGTCTGGAGATTCGACCACTGCGAGTGACCGGTAAGCTAGCTCGCACCACGGGAGTACTGTAGATGGTACTGGAAGTACTGCAGGCTTGACATCACTGTTTGCCTTTCTGGGCGAAGTTGCTTCAACACTGTCCTTGGGCGGCAGTAGTTCTTGTGGGGTGCTTGTTTTAGCTGGTGCTGGCTCGACAGGGGGAATTGAGACATGAGGTGCTCCACCTGGCATGTTAATTGGCAAGGGTTTGCTACTGGTAGCTTGTGGTTCCTTGCTGCTTCTGAGGTGTCTTTTATTTCTTCTGAAAACACGTCCATCCTCAGTCCTCACATCATATGATCTCACATCGACTTGCTGTTCTACTCGAGCCTTATACCACTGACCAGATCTGCCTGTAGGTTTCACACGCACAACTTCTCCATTGCTAAGAGGAGGAAGTTCATGAGCACTGATGTTGTAGTACCTTGCTTGCAACTTTTTCCTCTTTAACAGTTTTCCTGGGACGTCTTCCACAATTTTAGGCCTAAGTAGCTCACTGGTGGTTGGTATCAGTGTTCGAGTTCGACGCCCAAACATCCTTTGTGCTGGAGAACTTTCTAATCCTTCTGAAGGTGTATTTCTCCATTCCAACAAAGCTAGGTAGATGTCTGATCTTGCTGCTTTAGATTTCTTCAGTAACCTCTTGGCGGTTTTGATGACATTTTCCACTTTGCCATTACTCTGCGGGTAATGAGGAGAGCTGGTAACATGTTCAATGTCATAGCTGGTCACGAATTGCTGAAACTCATGGGACGTGTATGGTGGGCCATTGTCACTGATAAGCTTGTTAGGAATTCCATGCCTTGAGAAGTGTATCTTGAGGGCATTAACGACTTCGCTTGCGGTCTTGGCTTTGAAGGGTTCAATCTCAAAGTAGCTTGAATAGTAATCAACTGTGCAGAGGTAATCTCTGTCTTCAAAGTGAAAGATGTCACAGCCGATTGTTTCCCAGGGACGGTTAGGGATTTTGTGAGAGATTAGTGGCTCCTTCGGTTGTTCTTTCTGATAGGCTGCACAGATGGCACACTTGGCGATGTAATCTTTAATCTCTGCAGTCATACCGGGCCAATAGACAGTTTCTCGAGCCCTACACAGGCAGCTTTCAATACCAGTGTGTGCACCATGTAGACGCTCGCGTATCTTGGGTCGGAGGTTGGTTGGAATCAGGCAGCGTAATCCTTTGAAGAGAACACCATCTTGAGCTGTCAGCTCATCTCGAACATTGAAATAGGGGTGAAGTTCTCTTGGAAGATCTTCTTTCCTATCTGGCCAGCCCTTTAAAATGACTTGAATGAAGGACTGTAAGATAGGGTCTGCTGCTGTTTCACGCTGAATCTCCAGTAACTGCGGTTCTGAGATAGGCAGGAAATCAACAGCATGGATCCGCTCGGCTTCCTCTTCAGATGGAGAGCGATCCTCTGTCGGAAGGTAAGCACGTGATAAGGTATCTGCCAAATACATTTTAGGACCTGGCTTGTACCGAATCTCAACATCATACTGCTGTAATCGTAGGAGCAGGCGCTGCAATCGTTTTGGGGCTGTTGCCAAGGGTTTCTTGCAAATAATCTCCAATGGTTTATGGTCAGACCACAACACAATTCTTCTGCCATAAACAAACTGGTGGTTTCGCTCAACGCCAAATACCTGGGCTAACAACTCCTTTTCTATTTGGGAGTAGTTCTTCTCACTGGCTGTGAGAGCTCTACTTGCATACGACACTGGCTGCCTATTCTGCATCAGTACGAATCCTATTCCACTGGAAGAGGCATCACCTTGACCTTCCACAGGCTCAGTGGAACTGAAATATTTCAGGACCGGAGCTGAAGTGACAGCACCTTTCACAGTTTGAAATGCTTCTTCTTGTTCTGCTGACCATCTCCACTCGACGTCCTTGTGAGTTAATCTTCTAAGCGGCTCACATAGCTCTGACGGTTTGCTTAAGAACTTGGACAGGTAGTTCACTAGGCCTACCAGTCTTCTAATTGCTGCTACATCCTTTGGTGTTTCCATTTTCAGTATGGCGTCAACCTTGCTTGGGTCAGGCTTCACTCCTTCAGGTGTGAGCACGTGGCCAATGAAAGGTGTCTCTGAACACTTCAGTTGTAGCTTCTCTCTGTTTAGCTTCAAATTTCTCTCGCTGCACCTGTCTAGCAGCTTCAACAAATTGGCATCATGATCTTTCACGGCATCATCCATGCTTGCACCACGGCCTGTAATCAGGATGTCATCTGCAATCTTATAGATTCCATGAAGGCCTTCTAAATTCTGGTCCAATTTTCTCTGAAAGCATTCTGGTGCAGGGCAAATTCCAAAGGGCATCCGCAAATATCTGTAATGACACCAAGGTGTCTGGAACGTGGTTAATTTGCTGGATTCTTCATCTAACTGTATCTGTAAGAAACCATCCTTTAAGTCTGCCTTTGAGAACACTTTGACATCAGTTAACTCCGGGAGTATGTCTTCGATGACTGGAAGCGGGTAATGACTTCTTTTCAGAGCTTTATTGAGATGCTGGGGATCAATGCTTTTCCGCACGAAGAACAGGTTTGTCCATATGCGAGGCATTTTCCTCTTTTACGCTCGTGTTGACAACCACAGAACCTGCATTCGTCGACTAACAGATTTTTGGAAACGTTTCCTTTTTCCTTGCATAAATGTGTTTTTTTAGCCTGTCCTTTCTTCACTAAATCCACCTCGTGGGAATTTTGGGACGGCGCCATTTCTTTGAGTTGTGCAGAAGTAGCTTCAGCGGCACGACAAATGTCTACACATTTTGACAATGTTAGCGCAGATTCTTGCAATAACTTTTTTCTCACTGCATTGTCACGAACACCACATACAATTCTATTGCGAATAAGAGGGTCTTTCAAAGTTCCAAACTCACATGTATCCGCCAGCGCTCTCAGAGCATTCACATACGTATCAATCGATTCTGTTTGCTCTTGTGATCGGTTGTTAAATTTGTATCTCTCGTAGATTACATTAGTTTTACCGATGCAATGAATCTCCCATAAATCCAGGACTTTATTCATGTCGGATTTCTCTTCTTCGCTTGCAAACGGAAGACCATAAAGAACTTCAAGAGCTTCCTTTCCAATTGAGGTAATGGACGTAGCGACGCGACGACGGCTTGGCTTATTTCGAAGATCAGTTACTTCTTCGTAAGCATCCCATATTTGTCGCCATTGTTTCCACTCTTTCGACAGATTTGTACTGTGTATTTCCAGTTTCGGAGGCAAGGACACATTACACATGAATGAAGAAGCCATAGTAGTTACAGAATGAGGAACAGAAGCAGAAACGCTCGTACCGGATTGAGGAGTCGCGTTATCACTATCACTCGGCATAACGACTACATTTGTCTGCCTTCAGCGTGTATAGCTGCTAATTCCGTCGACGAAACAAGGCTTATCCTTACCAATCGATACTTTGGCCGCTTTCTTCTGACACTATGTAATGAAATGGAGCCATAAACATAAACAAACAGACGTTTAATCAAAGAATCAACCGGCCATGTAAAACAAAGTGGCAAAAGCGCCTGAACTTGAGCGCATGGAGAAGCTTAACACTGATTGGCCGCAAAGAACAAAGGAATATCGTCACATGCGCTTGGAAAAGATCTTGCCACATTTAATTCATCCCTGCCAATCCGGGTATGTTAAGGGAAGGTTCACTGGGGAAAGCATTAGGCTACTATTAGACACAATGCATTTCACTAAACAGAAGAACATCTCAGGGGTAGCTGTGTTTTTGGATTTCGAAAAGGCTTTCGACTCGATTGAGTGGGATTTCATTCATAAATGCCTCAAAACGGTTAACTTCGGTCTTGACCTTCGTCAATGGATAAAAGTGTTCTAAAAAGATATCTCTAGTTGTGTTTTGAATAACGGATATGCCTCAAAACACTTTTCTCTAGAACGTGGAGAGTGTCAAGGTTGCCCACTTTCCGGCACCCTGTTCGTTATTGCTATTGAGTTACTTCACACAGTATTAGACGTTCAAAAGAAATAAAAGGTATTACCATAGGTGAAAATAAAGAGGTCAAACTCTCACAGTATGCAGATGACACAACTGTACTTCTTTCTGATGTCCAATCAGTGTCAAACTTATTCGATTTATTGTCACTTTTCGAAAAGTGCTCTGGCCTGAAAATAAATCGAACAAAATCTGAAATGCTATGGCTTGGCTCCATGCGCCAGAGGAAAGATGCACTCCTTGATCTCCAAATGAGCGGTGAACCAGTTTACGCGCTTGGAGTGCATTTTACATACGATCTAGAAGTGTCTGAAAAGAAATTTTTTTTGAAAAATTAGGATCGTTAAAGAAAACATTGCATATATGGTCCCAAAGAGACCTTACTATCTTTGGTAGGATAAATATAATTAAAACATTAGCACTTTCAAAACTCGTCTTTATCTGCAGCGTCATGGACACCCCTAAGGACTTCAGCAAAGAAGTAAATAAGAACACTTTCGATTTTAATTGGAATCACAAACCTGCCAAAATAAAAAAGACTACCCTGTTCAAGCAAAAAACAGCTGGTGGCCTGGACATGAAGGACTTTTCTCTCTTTGATAAGGCGCTTAAGTTCAACTGGATTAAACGGTTATGTTCTAATTCAGATGCTCCATGGCAGTACATACCAAAATTGCTCCTTGCCAGTGTTGGCGGAACTGAACTGTTTAAATGCAATTATGATTATAATCTCCTTGAGCTAGACTCCCATCTTCCGGCCTTCTACAAACAAATTGTTTTCTACTGGCAAAACATCGCAACAACCACGCCCAAAAATAAAAATGAGGTTCTCTCACAGACAATCTGGAACAACCGATTTATAACTGTGAACAGGAAAATGGTATACTTTCCTCATTGGTATCGTGCAGGAGCGGACCTTTTTGACTCCTGTGAAGGCCGTTTCCTTCCGTTTAACTCTTTTTGCAATAAGTTCAACCTAAAATGTAACTTTCTACAATATTATTGCATTCTTTCTTCTATTCCTCAAACTTGGAAGAAACTATTGCAAGAAGGTTCTGAAAACCCAGTTACGCCTTCCACCTCAATTGGTTCACTGACATGCTAGACAATATATGCAATGCTGTTAAACCTTGAAGATCTACCTCTGCCCACTGCTGAGAAAAAACTTTTAGCGTGCGGCATCGAGCCACAAAAGAAATTAAATTAACGATGTTCCTATATAAAATTATTCACCGAATTTTACCAACGAATAGCTTGTTGTACAAAATGAAGAAAGTTGCCTCGCCCTCCTGCCCCTTTTGTCCTTCTGAGTGTCAGACCATGTGGCATTTGTTTATATATTGTACGCAGTCAACTTCATTTTGGAATAGGTTCCAGGAATGGTATTCAATCTCTAGTAATACGAAACTGCTTCTGTCAGAATTAGAGGTTATGTTCGGAATTACTCGCTGTCACACTTATTGTTTAGCCTTCAACCATCTCATTATTTTGGGTTAATATTTTTTGTATGTCAACGCTTTAAATGCCATAACGCACCAATTTGAGGATTTCATCTCACTTGTGCATGAAAAAATAAATTTAGAGAAATACCAGGCAGTCATTTCTAATAAGGAGAAAGAATTCAAGAACAAATGGAATTTTTTTCTGTCTTTATAATATAATTGTATTTTTTCCTTTCTATTCTTGGCGTTTGTAAGAAGTGTAAGTATAAGTGGTAGTGTAGTGTAAGTATGTACGTTAATTTTTTTCGCTCATTAGTTGCTGTTGTTTGTCCGTAAGCAGTGTAACTACCGTTTTGTAAGCAGTGTAAGTATCGTTTTGTAAGTAGTTGGTAAGTAGCCCGAGTTCCTTTTTGCCATATATGTAACTAAATTCGTGTAAATGATGTAAGTAATTGTGTAAGTAGAAGTACTCTTTTTGTTGAAATAAATATATTTGTTAAAAAAAAAAAAAAAAAAAAGAGAGGGGGAGGGGGGTTTATTTGAAATCTCAAACTCGCCATTTTCGTCTTACATGTATAATAGTTTTTGTACCAAACTTAAACAACTACAGTGAAACTTGATTATTTTATAAAGAGCAACAAGGAGTTGGGTTTAAAAATAAATCAACTGGGCTGCATGGAAAGGATTTCGTAAGAGGGAATAGGAGGGGCTCATTACAAAATCTTGTGTCCCAAAAAAGGGGTGAAAGGTTTATTAGAGAGGGGGGCTTGTTACAAAAAAACTTCCCAACAGGGGGGCTTATTACAGAGGGGGGTGGGGGGGGTTAATAGAGAGGGGGGGCTTAATAGAGCTTTTACGGTATTGGTAAGCAATTTATGATTCTGCACGGATGTTGCAGCTCCAAGATAGAGTGTTAGGTGAAAAAAAAATTCATTTAAAAAAATATATATTGCTCATCATTGGTCTTGTTCTATTTCATCCAGTCAAAGAAAGTTACACTCAGTATAAATACATGTAAATGCCTGCAGCATAAAGTTACACTGTATACATGTAGTATGTTGTTTTTATAGATTTGAATTACTTGAAATTCAAGTATGATGTGTATGATAAATGATATACGTAATTCTTAATTTAATAATAATAATTTAATAATTTATTGACTTAGTATAGCGCCTTTTAACATAAAAATGATCAAAAGCGCTTTACATGAATTAAAAAACATATTTATATAAAAATTACAATAACTATAACGAATTATAAGAAAGATCCATAAAACCTAACACTAAAAATAAACAATTGACCACCCACCCCCCAAAGAATATATATATATATATATACATACATACATACATACATATATATATATATATATATATATATATAAGAATATAAAACTCTAAAATCTGCTAATATGCCGTTAAGAATCACCTGTTGTAAGCTAAATTAAAAAGATATGTCTTAAGTTTCTTCTTAGTGTGGGGGCAGCAGAATAAAAAGAACGAACTCCTAAAGTAGATAGCATACGCCCCTTGGGACGGTCCAAAAATAATGAGGAATTTGATCTAAGGGAATAAGCAGAACACGACTTAATAGACACTAAGTTACTAATATAGCTAGGTGACATATTATATATAGCCTTAAATGTAATAATTAAAATTTTAAAATAGATGCGGTAAAACACAGGGAGCCAGTGAAGATTATATAAAACTGGTGTGATATGATCATACTTTCTGGTGTCCGTTATTAACCTGGCTGCAGCATTCTGTACTCGTTGAAGTTTGTTTACTTGATATTTGGGAAGGCCATAAAGTAAGCTATTACAATAATCGAGTCTGGACGTAACGAAAGCATGAACTAATGTTTTAAGGGATTGCTGTGAATTTATTCTATTTAGGCAAAAACGTCTCCACATGTAAATAACTCTTAGCCACCATTACTTTTTTACATGACTTGTACTGTAAACTTGATAATGATGACATTCAGGGAGACACTGCTTGAGTGTTAATTGTTATTATTAACAGTAACCCATTCATTTTAATTTTAATTAATTTGATTTAATTATTGTCACCTGACAATAATTATGTCCAATTATTGATAACAATAGCATACTTACCAGATTCAGCCGATCTGACTTTCAACACCAATGACCAAGGACCACCCCCTTCTTATCATATGCTTGCACTTGGATGTTGTACCAAGTGTATGGTGTTAAGCTATCAAGTGTCGCCACTCTGCTGCCTGTGATCACTTCATGTTTGGCAGTGGATGTCCCATTCTCTTGGCATTGCACATTGTATCCGGTAATGCCATCACCAACTTCATCTGGTGCATTCCGTTGGATGATGAAAGAAATTGTAGAGATAGAGCTCATTGTGGGTAAAGGTGGTCTGCCTGGCACACCTAAGAAGAATATTGATAAGTATACTACATGTACATAAGTCAGACTGTATTTTGAAGCAACATTTTTTGGTCAACTGTTTTTCAATGTAAGGATGAGACGAGTACCTTTAAAATTTGGGGCACACTATAATAACATGTAGTACACTTGCTTTGTGCTGAATTGATGTTCCCATTAAATTTTGTCTGTTATGGCATAAGTGATGCTCAACCCAATAACAACATCACTGTAAATTCAGGCAGGTGAGTGAAAATACTGAGTTTAGCTGCGCTTTTCTGTTTCTCTTGTTAAAATAATAATAACAACAGGAACAACAACAACAACAATACAGTACCGCTGAAAAGTAAGTAGGCAGTCCCTCCCGTCTCGATCCTTGAGTCTCGATTGTCAAAAATTTTGAGGATAATAACAATAAGAATATGATTATTTTGTGCTCACACCCCTGGATGTCATTAAAGGAAACCTCCACTCTTACAACAAATTCATGTTAAACTGTTGGAAAATTAATTACTAGCTTCCAAAATTTGTTTTGACACGTGGATATAACAATTAAGTGTACAAAAAAATCGATATCATTATTGCCTATTTTTACTTTCAAATTTCTTGGGCGTGACCATTTTGGATTTGATGACGTGAAATGGTTGCAGCTAATGTCAGGAAACAAATGAAGCAGAAAATCCTTTGTGCTAAACAATAGCTGCAACAATTACATGTCATCAAATCCAGGATGGCCTACCCAGGAAATTTGAGAGCGAAAACAGGTGATGACGATAAAATTATCCATTTTTTGTACACTTGAATGTTATATCCACATTTTAAAACAAAATTTGAAATCTAGTAATTATTAACTACAATTTAGTGTCAATTTGTTGTAAGAGTGGAGGTTCCCTTTAAGGGCCGGGGGCCAGGGACTTTCCCCAGCCAATCCTGTTAATTCTGGACTAGATACCCAGCTACTTTCATCGAAAAGCATATTGACTATAATTATGACAACAGCTGGATTTCCAAGCTACTTCTGCACATCCCCGCCTACACAAAAAATTAGTGACAGCCCTGCTCCCAACAACAGCTGGTCCCAATAACTGTTTGGGGTGGAGGGATGATGGAATGGTGAGAGCAAGTGCTTGCTTCCCACCAACGTGGCCCGGGTTCGGTTCCCAGACTCTACATTAATGTACGTCATATGTACAGTAGGTTGAGTTTGTTGTTGCTTCCAGGGCTCAAAATAATTTTAGGGCAGTGGCCGGTCATGTTGTCTGGCCAAACATATTTTAGCTTGGTCACATCTAGTTTTTGACCAATAAAAATATTTACACTTCACATATGCTTACATGTATTCAGAGAGTCGTTGTCGAGAGTGTAACAGTTGTTATCGCTAAACGTATTGATCAGTGCTTCTTTATTGACGGTGAACAGTCTAAGAACAATCAAACTCAATAGAGTGTAATTAGGAATTGCTCAAAGAACATGTGGAGGCATGTGGATGCAATTTAGGTTGTAAGTAATGCTGAAAAAAGTATTACAAACACCAAACACTTACAGACCAACAACTGCAAATAGGAAAACATTGCCTGTTCTTGGCATATAAGAAAAAGATGAATCTGCTTTTATATGCCAAGTGCACAAAGTGTCCATGCAAAGTTCTCCACCTCTTTGTCAATGTGCATATATCTTATATATCTTTTTTCCAGCTAACGGAATAACTGATCTTGTTCATTTCATTTGACTGCAAAGCTTAGCAGCCGGGCCTTTGAATAAGGGTGTGCCGGAAGTTTTTTTTTCTTATCGAAAAAGGTAGACTTGCCACAAATCGACCTCTCGAGTCTCACAGCAAAAAAAAAAAAAAAAAAACGGAGAGGGGCGAGGTTTTTAGGCCACAAAATGGCTGAGCAAGAGACGGAGTCGCAAGAGGTCGACTTGTCTTGCTTGAGGGGTTTTCATTTGCGTTTCGCGCCAAAAATGGGGAGTGGCGTGACTTTCATTTATAAGAAGAGCATCAGTTATCGCTTTCACAATCAACTCCATGTTGGAATTTTAACCGCAAGTCACGTTTCATTGCTCATAACTACTTTTGATTGACAACTTTATCCCCGAGGGTCCCAAAGATCTACTCTGACTGGTCTAAGCGCAGCGACCCGTTTTTGGGTCGCTAAAATTGGCGCCAATCAAGTATGAAAAGTCCTTCGTCCCGCACCATATTAAATAGGATGAAGGACTTTTTTGAAAGTCTACGAAAAAGGATACCCAAAAACTTAGATAACTTGCCCCTCAAAAGAAATGCAAGGAAAATGAGAGAATCTTGCATTTCATCACACAATACTGTCCAGGGATGGCGTAGTGGTGAGAGTACTTGCCTCCCACCAATGTGTCCCACGTTCGATTCCCAGACTCAACGTCATATGTGGGTTGAGTTTGTTGTTGGTTCTCTGCTCTGCTCAGAGAGGTTTTTCTCCAGGTACTCCGGTTTTCCCCTCTCCTCAAAAGCCAACATTTTCAAATTCCAATTCGATCCAGAATTTCGAGCCACAAGTTTGTCAGTTTGTCTTTTTGTAGGTTATGTTGAGTACCAATTCTTGAAGCAATACAACGGTCCTAAACCTGAACTCTACAGTCCCTACACTGACGACTGCATTGACATAATTTCATCTAGCAAGGAGGAAATCAATCAATTTATAACTGCCGTTAATTCCTTTCATAGGGTTCTAAAACATACCTGGGAAATTTGGGAAACTTCACTGGCCTTTCCTGATATCAAAGTTTTTATCAGCAGAAACGGTTTATGTACCAGTGTGCACTACAAACCCACCAATTCTCACAGTTATTAGTTGTATTCATCTTCACGTCCATCTCATGTTAAAAATGCCATTCCCTATTCTCAATTTCTTAGACTTCCACGTCTATGTAGTGATGACTCTGATTTTTCCAACAAATCAGAGGAAATGTGCCAGTTCTTCGAGAAGCATGGCTATCCTCATTCTGTGGTTCAATCAGGCCATCACCGCGCCCAGCAGATTGATCAACAGTCAGCACTACAGATGTCACAAAAGGAAAAGAATGACAGAATTCCATTCACCTCACATTTCACCCTCATAATAACCCAGTTAAAGCCATCATTCTTAAAAACTTTAACATACTGCAAAATGATCCAGAAACTGCTAGAATCTTTTTCCAACCACCGCTGATTTCACTCAAATGCAACAAAAATGTAGTTAACTTTCTAGTTAGAAGCGCATTCAAAACAACTGAACAACCTGGCACTTTTAAATGCACCCACTCACGATGCAAAACTTGTCCTTTCATTCGAAACACTGACAAAATATCGGGCCCTAGGCAATCTGTTAAGATCACTGATCATTTCACATGTACCTTAAGTTTGCAAAATTATTATTTAATTAATTAATGTTACCTATTGCATAAACTGCACATTATGCAAAAAGTTATACATCGGCGAAACAGGAAGATGACTAGGTGACAGATTCAGAGAACACCTTTGTGATGTTGAGAAAGATGACAAAGATGCATCCAAACCTGTCGCTCGGTATTTTAATCTCCCTAGCCATTCCAAACAACACATGTCGATCTCCGGCCTTTCCCTACATCAAGGTATTACGGAAAGCCGTAAAAATCTCCAGCAAAACCTGATCTTTCAAATTGGCACTCTTAATCCCCATGGTATCAACGAGCGCTTTTCATTTAATTAATTTATTCCTGTTTTTCACATTACCATGTTACCACCAATAGCGTAGCTCCATTTTCTGTATATAAACCATACACAACCCACAATTCCTCGATTCGCTCCGATGAAACACTCAAAACGTCAGCTAATCGAATGCCTGTACAGTGGTCAATTTTATCAACTTCATTGATAAACCAAATTTTCGTGTTTCACTCCCCCACTGACGCAGACAGACAGAACAGACAGACAGAACTTTATTTTATGTGGCACTCCACTTAGCTAAAAGCTACTTCGCAGGAAGCCCACAAATAAATGAATAAATCACAAAACAAAAGGAAGGATAAAATTTAGCTAACAATCTAAAAATTTAAGAATCTAAAATTTCTAAGAAATCTAATTATTTGTTAGTACATGTATAATTATGAATTAAAAATAACAATTTATAAAACTATGTAACTACAATAATAACAATTTTAGAAAGCTACATGACGAATATTTCTTAAAAATTCCCTTGTGCCAGCCACGGCGCGAATCAAATCCGGCAGCGCATTCCATGTCTTTGCCGCGAAGTACCGAAAAGACCTGAGACCATGCTTGGTGCTTCTTACTTTGGGCAGTGAAAGCATGTTCGTGCCCCTTAAGTTATATTTTGTGCCCTTTACCTTGAATAGGTTTACAATGGGGGTCGGTGCCCTCTCCAGAAAACAACTATTTATTGTGATTAACATATCCTGGATATGACGTCCCTCTAGTGTGCTATGCAAGCCAATCCAATTTAGCAATCTATCGTAAGTGATTTAGAGCTTTTCTTGTCCTTATAATTATACAAATCTAAGCGCACGTTCATTTACTCTCTTCAGTTTCTTGGTGTTCCTGGCTCCACAATGGTGCCATATTTGGCTACAATAATCACAATGCAGTAAGATAAAAGCACGATAAAGTGCTTCCTTAGTTTTACAAGGCAGAACATTCTTAAGCCTATTTAAGGCATTTACTTGTCCTCTTGCCTTTCGGCAGATAGATGCAACATGAGAGTCAAATTTCAACTTATTATCTAATGTTACACTGTACGCCTAGTAGCTGACAGTATCTCGCTGGAAACAGGTATAGGTTTTTCTTCACATTTTATATCGAAATCATGAGCTGTGTTTCCCAGCACCAAAGCCTGATATTTATCTGGATTCGTATCATGCCATTTTGTTGAAACCACTGCATGGTGTTAGTCAGGTCAAGATTTATAGCGTCTTCCACGACTTAGGGATCCTGATGCGATAGATGGAGTTTAGTGTCATCTGCGTAGCTTATCAGCCTACAATCCCTAATAGCAAATGTAAGATCATTCATGAAAATATTAAACAATAATGGTCCAAGTAAGGACCCCTGAGGCACTCCTGCCGACACACCCATCCAGGTGGAGAAGGTATGGCCCAACTTAACTCGTTGATATCGCTCACACCATAAAACTTTCACTTCTCGAGAAGCAGCTCATGTGGAAGGCAGTCAAAAGCCTTGCTAAGATCGATCGCTACCGCTCCAATGACCTTGTGCTTGTCAAGTTCCGCTCTCCAGTCTTCCATTAAAGTTAAAAGTGCCACCGGGCACCCATGAAATTTTCTATATGCAAACATGTAATCATGAAAAATCGATTCAAAATGCTCCATCATCTGCATGTGAATGATTTTCTCAAACACCTTGGCAAAACAGGTAGTACGGTGACCGGTCTAAAATTCTTTTTGTCTAGGACACTTTCCTTTTTATGATGCGGTGTTATCTGACCATGTTTCCAAGTATCTGGAACCTGTGATTTAGCTATGATGGTATTCACTAGATCTCTAAAAGGTGTTGCTTTGGAGCCGGATGAAGCCTTAACAGCCCATAGAGGAATAAGATCATGTCCCTGTGCTTTATTAGGTTTCATATTGTCCAGTGCCGCTTTCACAACATGATGGTTTGTCAGTCGCAATCCAAAAGTGTTCGCCAGTCGCTGACTCATCATAGGAATTCTGTTTATATGTGCCTGGTTTCTGAAAGCAGTGTTTGTGGACAATCAAATCTTTTGTGATATTTGTAAAATACTTATTAAAAATTTCTGCTACTTGGCTTTGTTCCTTGATGACTCTTTCCTTTTCATTGAGAACAATAAAGTCGTTCGGCACATGCTTTTTAGTATGCATTAATGGCCGCAAAGACTTCCAGAACTCCCTTGGGTTTCCTGCGTGCGAACTGCATAACTCATCAAAATGACGTATGATGGATTTACGTCGCAAAGCAACAACACAGTTCCTTTGAGACCTGTAAGCCTCCCAATTATCCGCCGATCTTGTCTTATTGAATTCGCATCTAAGAGCATTCCTTATCCACATAGCCTTCTTTATCTCAGGAATTATAAACTTTAAATTACCTGCAGCGTTTCTACACCTCTCAGACTTTATAGGAGCCTGACCATTCAGAGCATCAGTATGCATTTTTTGCCATGCCCATCAAATGTCATCGACATCATCAAAAATGTAGGCAACGTTGAAAGGAACGTACTCCAGATCTTCATTAAAAGCCTCTTCGTTGAAGCTTTTAAAACACCTTGCCTTTGTGAAAATGGTCGTCGGCTTCATCGCCTTTCTATTTAGAATCGTGTAGACTAAATCGCTAAGACCTGGCTCCAAAATTCCTGATTGTAATTCAAATGCAGGCACATTGGTAGTAATTATGTCTATACATGACTGCTTCATGCGAGAAATTCTGGTCGGTGCTGTAATAAGATTTTGCAGATCATAGATGTCACAAATATCTAGCCATGCTCGCCCTTCTTTACCGTTGTCCAGCGGATGTAGAATATTGCAGTTCAAGTCACCTAAACATATCATGTTAGGCCGATTTGAGATCACCACGTCAAGAAGAGTATACATCTCATCCGTAAATATGTTGCTATTTACTGATGGTGGCTTATAGCCGCATAATAAAGAAATATGTTGTTGACCCACTTGAAAATCCACAAGAATGCTCTCCATCTTGTTGGTTTTGGTTTTTAAACGATAAGACGGCAAGGACTTTCGAACATAGACCACAATACCGCCCCACCTTTCTTCTTATCTCTGTGGTACATATTGTAACCTGTGATAGCAAACTGGGAGTCAGGAAATGATCTATCGATCTTTGTTTCTTGGATGCTCAGAATATTGAAATCCTCTATCCATTCCTGAACCTCGTTGAATTTTCCACAAGACTATTACTGTTCAGACTACCAATCACACAATGTTTGGCGCCATGTCAACTAGGGTTTCGAATATTTCCAAACTCAGTGTATCAAAACAGTTTCCAGGGTCAGAAACATTTAATGAGGAGCTTGACAACTTAAAAATGAGTCGCTAATCTGTGGCAAACTACAGGCCAAACAAAGCCACTGCTCTGTTGAAGTATTGCGTTTGTTGAAAGCATCCTTTGTCAGTACAGAGCACTTGGCGTGGAAATACAAGGCGCAGTCTTTACACAAAATGGCCGCTTGAGTTTTCCGGACCGCCTTACTGCAATTAGCACACATCCGTTTCTTCTCCGAAGGGCTGGGGTTTAGCTCTAGATCATGATAAAGCAATTTGTCAGGAAGCCATAAGCATAGATGTCCATGTTTGGTCCAAAGTGTTTGAGGTGTCTGAACTCGAGAAAACCTTCGAACGGCGCGTCTTGAGTTGAAGTTCGATGTTGATAGTGACTCGAGACAGTTCGGAAGATAAAATTGTCTGGTAAAATCCATAAACGGCTTCAAAACATTTCCTGGACACTTGTCATAACCATACTGCAAGCCACATGCACTCGTCGTAGGGTTTAACAGCAAGAAAAAGCTTAAGATACGGAGTACTCCATAGACACAACCGACCGCCAAGGATCCCCCAATTGTTTCCTTTTAAAAAGGGGCAGATCCCTCAAAGAAGTACATTGTACTAGCTCAAGCCAAACTCTAAGCTGGGTACAACAACATGCTTTATTTTCCCCATTTAGTGACATTACAGACATACAATCATTGAAATAAAAAGAAAAAGAGGGGACTGGCTACCTAAAATAACCATAAAGTTAAAAAGGGCAGGCAGCCAGTTAACAAAACTGATCATACTAATTTAGGTCGGTACACAAGCAGATACAAACATACATACACACATGTAACAAAACCATGAGCAAAAATAAGATTATGGAGAGAGAAAATACTATAAAATAGATAGGAGAAGACTAGAGTTAAAAAAAACATAAACTAAGCAAAGGGTATGGCAAAAATACTAAGATACGGGAAACTATAGATAGTGCAAAACAGTTTTACAAATCTAATATTACAAACGCATTCTAATATCCTTCAAGATATTGTTCTTTTAACCTTTTCTTGAACATAGATAGGGAAGACAACTTTATATCACTGTCAAGGGAATTCCAAATAGATGGGCCTATGAACCGAATGTTGAATTTACCATAGTTAGTTCTTACATAAGGAAGATAGTAAGACTGTTTTGCTGCAAATCTAGTATTGTATTTATGAATATCAATTACTCTAGTGAAGAAGGAATGAAAGGTAGTAGGAAGGAGTTGATTATAAAATTTGTACATAAAAATAGCAACATAAAATGTAACAAGATCATAGAACTTAATTACCTGAAGAGATTTGAACAAGGGGCCAGAGTGAGTGTCGAACTGGGAAAAAGTGATAATGCGCATAGCTTTCTTTGGAAGTGTAAATACAGGTTTAAGAATTGATTCGTATGCGTTACCCCAAATAATAATACCGTAAGTCAAAAAAGGATAGATTAAGGCGTAATATAATTTAACCAAAATGCTTATGTCAACAAAGTGTCTTACTTTGTATAAAATGCCAATACTTCTTCTAATTTTTTTAGCTATAAATTCAACTTGCTTTTTCCAACTAAGGTGTGAATCAATTTGTATGCCAAGATATTTGATACAGTACTCTCTTTTCAGTTGCTTATTGCATAAGAAAAGGTTGAACATAGAGTCATTTAATTTTCTTTGCGGTGGATGGAAAAGTATAAAATTTGATTTTTCTATATTCAAAGAGAGTTTGTTGGCACAAAGCCAGGTATGAATATTAGTTAGTTCTAAGTTTATGTTAGTTTGGAGTATCTGGAGACTTTTATGCTCATAGAATAAATTAGCATCATCTGCAAATAAATGAAAATCAAAAAGTTCTGAGGAATGGTGAAAGTCATTGATATACAATAAAAACAGCAGGGGACCAAGAACAGAACCTTGTGGAATTCCACATGTGATACTACATTTCCCTGAAGTTACATTATTTACTGTGACAACTTGTTGACGATCATCAAGATACAATTTAAACAGTCATTTGCAATTCCTCTTATACCATAATATTCTAGCTTGTTTAACAGGATTTTATGATTAACCGTATCAAACGCTTTACTGAAATCAAGAAAAACTCCACAAGAATAGTTTCGATTCTCTATTGCTTTTTGAATTTTATCTACTATAGATAAGATTGCATGATCAGTGTTATGATTTGACCTAAATCCAAATTGGTTTTCAAATAAAATTTTTTGCCTCTCCAAAAACCTATTTAACCTATTATACATAAGTCTTTCAAGAAGATTGTGAAAAATTGAGAGTAATGAAATAGGACGATAGTTTGATAAGCAGGTTTGAGATCCATTAGCTAACTTTAAGTCACTAGGTAGAAGTCCAGTAGAAAATGAGGTGTTAAATACCATTTCCAGTGGTTTTGACAGAACTGATTTTAACAATTTAAGGATATCAACTGATATACTGAAAGGACCTGTAGCCTTGCCAGATTTTAATCTAGAAATCTCATTTTCAATCTCAACAGAAGTAGTTGGGAAAATAAAGAAACAGTCATAAACTGGATTGCATAGATATTCCATGGGGGTTTTAGCTACTCTAGGTATTGATTTAGCTAGTTCACTGCCTATAGTGGAAAAATATGTATTAAAAACGTTTGCAACCTCAGCTGAGTTAATAATTTCCTGGTCATGCACTCTAAGTTTGATTTGTTTTACACTGGTTTGAGGTTTAAAGTTAACTATTTGTTTGAGTCCTTTCCATATTTTTTTACTATCACCTATGTTATCAAGGAAATAGTTATAGTAATATTTCCTCTTAGATATTTTCAGAAGATGATTTAATTTATTCCTATATAATTTAAATTTTGTATGAATGTATATAGATTTAGTCTTGATAAATTTCTTGTGTAGATTGTTCTTGACATTCATAGATTTCCTCAAAGCAGGAGTAATCCAAGGCTTTGAGAGTAGCTTACGCTCATTCTTAGAAAGTTGCTTAACAGGAATATGTTTATCAATAATAGTAGAAATCTTGTTATAGAAAGAGCAAAACATTGCTGAAGGATCAAGTTCAGGTGACATGACAGTTTCCCAATTGATTAACTGAAATTCACTTAACAGGTCCTGTGGAGTAAATCTTGAGTAATCTCTGCTATATAACTTGACATTATTGGGGAGAGATGAAAATTTATCAAAAATAAGAAAATTAGGCAAATGATCTGAAATGTCATAAATTATATTACCACTGATTGTGAAATGCTCTAATGAGTTAAAAAAATATATTATCAATTAGAGTTTTCGAGTGATCAGTTATCCTTGTAGGTTGCAATATCTGAGGCTGAAAGCAAAATCAGCTGATACTGTTAAAGAAATCATCAGTTGGTTGGTGAGTTTCAAATTTGAGAAGATCAAGGTTGAAATCCCCTAATATTGCACAATATTTATTTCCTTGATTAACCCTCTCAGCAGTAGAGCTCAAATAGTCAAGAAAGTTATCTAAATTTCCATTGGGGTGTCTGTATATAATGCCACAAAGTATATTTGAGGTATAGTTGTTGTGTATTTCAACCCAGAGAGCTTCATAATCAGCAGTAGTAACTGAAAGTTCTGATAGGACAGTAAAATTTAAGTCATTTTTAATGTAAAAACCAACTCCCCCAGCGTTTGAAAGTGTAGGTTGTGACAGAAAAGAATATCCAGGTAAATCTATATTAATCAGAGATCCTTGATCAATCTTAATTTTAGTTTCAGTTAAACCGATGACTGAGAAGGGAAAGTATAGCTCTGATAACATGTTTGAAAAGTTCTCGAAATTTGCTGATAAACTTCTGATATTAGAGTTTAATATAGAAAATGCATGATTGCTTAAGAAGCACTCTGAAATGTCAGGGTTACTATGAAAATCATGAAGAGTATAGTAGCTAAAGTTACTATCAACAGGCATATTCAAGTCAGCATCTAAATTACTCAAATGACAGACATTGTCAACATAACTAATGCTTAGCATTGGTAAAGTAGAATAGTCACTGAGCCTTTCTCTATCAGGTGCACTAACAGTTTATTAGTTATAGGACATTTAGGACAGTTGGTCACAGTCACAGCAGGATCCTCATAATGCATTTAGACTCAATTTCCATCTTACAGAGCTTGTCCTTGATATTAAAATAAATAAATAATTAAATAAATTATTCACCTGACAAAACCAGCCCTGAACTTCTATTTTGGTTCTTAACTTTTACAAGATCATCCCGGCTGCTAATGAAGATAACTGGGGACTCCTCAGAGACTCGCAAGAATACCCTGCCATTCGAAGTCCAAATAAATTTGAAATTCAAATCCTTCTTGACTTTCAAAGCTTCATTAAAGAGTTCACGATTCATAGGAGTAAGACTTTCTGAAATGAACACACGTTGCTCGTTCGTAAAACCCAGGTCTTTCGACATCATGCCCTTAAGCTTCGTTCTCGCCCAATAAAATGCATCTTTCATGTCACGTCTGACGAACTTGACAATGACAGGCGACGGGCCGGGCTTCTTGCTCTTATTGGTCTTCGTCGGGGAAGGCCATGGCTAACAGATATATCTTTATCAGTTATCTCGACACCAATAACTTTCCCAACTCGTTCCACGATCAAATTTGTAGATTCATCAGGATACTGCAGTACATCTCGTATTTCAACACACTCCCTTCGAGTATATTGCTCTAGGTCATTGGTTGCCTTGTTTAGAGACTTAAACGAACTTTCCAAGTTATCCAGGGCTTTCTTCACTATCTTGTTCTCATTTCGCAGCTCCTTGTTCTCCTTCTCGAAGGCTGTGAGTCTTTCAAGTAAAGCATCATATTTTTGGCTGGTGAAATTTAAAAGCTCTTTGGCCTCTTCTACAGATTTGTTTAGATCGTCAAAGTTCTTCTGAAATGGAGCTAATTTCTCCTCCAAAATTGTAGTTAGCTGCTCACGAGTAATACCAGGCATTACGAGGACGACATACACAGATAAAACAAATAACAAACACAATGTAGAAATATCAAGACTCGACTATGAAGCCGTTTCTTCAAGAGCTCGAAAAAACACCGCCATCTTGGTCTCCGACCGCTGACAACAGACTACGGTAACAGACAACTGACAACGGTACTACTGGTGGATAGGAATTGAGTAGGTCTGTCACTCCCATTCTTATCACCAATAGATGAGCTTGGGAACAGGTGCCTGAGAGGTGGTGGAGCCGGGCTGAACTTTGGCGGCAAGGAGGTATCCATGGCAACCCTGCGAACGGCCACCACCCAACCCCTCTCACCTAGGGTGTGTACTATCTCAAGGGTACTTTCTGAAGATGTAATGGAGACACTGAGTGAAAGCTGTGCCCAAGTTTTTAAAAGTGCAAACAAGCAGCAAAGTACAATTACCTTGCCTGCATTGCTGCAAGAAAGGCAAATGCATGCTTTGAGCCGAGTGATTCCACCCAAAGACTGATCGAATTGCGCCGACGGTAAGCCTCCAAAACTACAATTGTAACCAACAGATTGAATAAATTGTTACCTGAACTTACTTAATTACTGAGAGAGAGAGAGAGAGAGAGAGAGAGAGAGAGAGAGAGAGAGAGAGAGAGAGAGAGAGAGAGAGAGAGAGAGAGAGAGCGAAGTGGATACTGTTGCCATAGCAACAGTAGCCACTAAAAGACTTTAAAAACTGGCTATAATTTAAATAAAAGTGGCTTATTGCCATAACAACAGCCACTTAGTTATTTACTATCACAATTAGTAACAGACAGTACCTGTTGTTGAGTTACAGCCATAAAGCTCCATTCTGAGGGCACAATGGGTTGAGCAGTTTGTTGGGTGCAATCTTATGTACTGTGCTTCAACCAAAGGGTTTAAAACAACTACCTTGCTATCATTTAAGTTGCCTTGGAATACCTTTGGACAAAGCAAAACAACAATTGATTCTGTGGCAGTGTCACTGTATTAACTCAAGTTACAAAACAAATGAAGCAAAATGTTACTCATAACACAGGGCTTCTGATACAATTTTTCACAAAACAATTGGGGAAATAGCACAGCTCTACGTTAGATAGCAAATTGCAAGGAATATTAAATAAATATTGTGCAGCAGGAGCGGCTTCTTGCACTGAGTAGTCTGTTTATGACTCCTCACACACACACTGTTACAGTATAAAATTTCATATACATGTAATTATTATGTGAAGTTATATACTGTAACAGTGTATTGAGCACCTAATTACATGTAATAAAGTCTATCTGAATTTTAATGCAAAAATTCAATACAGTTTTTCAAGTACTAATTACTAAGTACTAAAATTCATCAGGTTGCCACCTACTTTAGTTAACTCAAACAGCTATTTTTAAACTTATTGAAAACCCTCTACATGTATGTTTTTTAATTTAAGGGCTACTTATTTTATCTTTCTTAAAATAAGAACCTAGGTAGACTACTATACACAGTATCAAGAACTACAGTTGGTCAGTTTTCATGAGCCAATTTGCAGTTACTTTAGATTTAAAACCAGTACCAGCATGCTCAAGGCCTGGTCACTCATTTAAAGAGGCATGGAAACTCATTTTTGCAATAAAAATGTGGTGATTTGAATGGTTTTCAAAGGGTTTTCAGAAGTAAGAATACTTTTTATATGTAGTCCTTGATAATGCAGGTTCTTTTTGAAAGATATTAAGTAAATTAATACATGTAACCCAATAATAAATAAGACGTTAGACTGGGCAAATTTTTAAACCCTTATGATAAATTTATCAAATTAAAATTAATGCCTGAGGGTCTGAGAACACACCCTCTGGGACTTTTGATTTTTCAATTTTATACTGTCTTACAACCTGATTCCATGTCACTGCATTAAACTTTGATATTAAAATTCAGATAGACTTACATGTATGAGGTGCTCAGTGCACTGTATAAAATTTCATATAATCACATGCATGTGTGACGAGGCAAAATAATATGAAAGAAAAATTGCATAATTTGCCATGCAATAGATCTCTCCTCCCAAAACAATTTGCTATCAATGCAGCTATGAGCAAAAGGTTTATGCAATCAAGGTAGAGCAGCAAACCACCACCTTCCTCCCCCAAGTCTCTGATTCTGTATCTGATCAAGCAATTACAGCTGTACTGATCACCATCATTGCTTCCTTAAAAAAAGAAACTGAATTTGGAGGCTATCCCAACTTCTGGAATTTCTAATGACCTTTAATGCAGGAGGGAGGAGGGGGGATGAGGCACTGGTCACAAGAACTGAATTTTCTTTTTAAGTTACTGAGCAATCATTGTGCTTTTAGTTAAAAAATTACCTATAATTAACAACTATTCACCAAAGTGGAGGTGGCTAGTGATGGATATTTACCGAGCTGCAAAACGGCGAGGTAAATATCCACTTCTAGCCACCGACACTGAGGTGAATAGTTGTTTTAGTACATACTAAAACAATGAGAAAATATACACCACAAAAAATTGATTTTAATTCATACATTCCAGCAACGATTGCAATATTTTCCTGTGCGCAAAGGACTGAAAAAACAAGCCACCCGTTTTCTTGCTGACAGATAAAATTTCTGGACTGAGACATTTGTTTAGTTCTGGTAGCGACATTTCTTCAAATGGAGTTGCAAACTCTCTCTGTATTAGAAATCATTCTGTAATGTCATATCTGGTTTTCAAGTGAACAAGTTAGTTCACATCTACATCTACATCTACATGATTTCAGCACTCGGCAAAGTCCCATTGACTTATCGCTGTTATGCGTGTGGCCTCATACACCTATAAGCCTTTTTGGGACATCACGCCAAGCCGGCCACTTGCTGAATGGAACAGGTCAGCACTAGGGGTGGTCACAACCAGAGTTTTATTGCGACCCTAGTGGTTCTTTTACGTCCCACAGAATCAGAGAATTATGAGGAGTTGTGAGACGGGGCCTACGGTTTATCGTCCTTATCCGAGAAGACTATAAAGTCTAACCATTTAGTTTAGTTTAGGCAAGATTAATTTGCATTTGTAAACAAAACCTTTCTCATTGGTTTTTATCGATAAACTCCGGGTTAAAAACATAACCATTACCTTTAAACATAGCCAAGCCAAATTTAGTTGCTTTCTTTTCTATTTTAAGGGACTGCTTCATCGCTAATTTGGATGATTTCTTCTCTTGTCACAGATGCAAACTGGGAAGCCATTTTTCAAAATTCACACAAGGGAGCACAAAACTCGCAAGTTGCTCAGAGGTAAATAGCAAAGGATATTCGGAGTTTGACTAGCCAATCAGAGCACACCTTCAACACTATCCACTGTTTTAGTGTATACTAATAATTATTATTACAAGTTTATAAATGTACATTACATATTTTAATTAATAATATCAAGTATGTACATGTATAGCATGTACTATACTATGTAACAAGATGCATCATGTACACGATGTGATTATATAGCGCTGTACAGTATAAAATGTCTGGAAAATATCAATACCTCATGGAGCAAAGGTGAGACAGGAGATTGGAGTGGGTGGGGAGATAAGTCAAAAGTTAGAGAGTTTTTTTAACCCCTTCACTACCAACTATTTGCACGTCATTTTTTTGCAATTTTTTGAGGGTAGGTGGTCAAGATGACCTTTCTATTCCATATAAGGGGTTACCACAGCGGTGTTGCTGGTCCACAACACCAAAGGCTCTATCTTCCTTGTCACACGTCATGCCAGCTCTTGCTTGTTTTAAGCAGTCAACTACAGCTCACAATTTGGTAGGTATTTGATTTATAAGAGTGTTTTTTGAGCCATTTTCCACCTCAGAAGCCCCCTGCCTGGCATCATAAATTAAGCTGGGTTGGTGGGTAAAGGCAATCCTCTCAGAGAAGACAGAGATGAGAAGCTATTTCACACCAAGTGAGCCACCGAAAGGTTTCGGTCAAGTCATGGTGATTCACAAAGTGAAGTTGTGTTCCTAACTGTCCTGTGAGTAGATTCTGGGACCTCACATGGCAATTTTGGCGAGTTTTGACTTGTAAAAAATGCAATTGATGCAATATTTTGCCAGCAGGACCGGGTGGCTCGACACTTATAAAAAATATCTGAAATGGAAATTGGCGGACTACCATGCGGCCATTATCCAAGGATATCCCAGAATTCCTTTGGGTCACAATGGCAAAAATTGCAGACCAATGAGTGCAAGTGAAATCAAAAGCATTATCCACGTCACACTAAAATTAATAAGTGAGCAGGAAAATGTGGAATAGATTTCAAGAGGTGGAGTTGAAGTTTGCTGCCAACATAGACTTTTAGCTTCAAAAGATATTTTTGTCCGAGAAACTTCAAAGCAAAGTTGCCTATTTTTGGTGTTGTCAAGCAGTGCTTGAAGAAAATATTTTTGGTATGGCAACAAAATAAATGGTCTTGTTATATACTTAGACTTTCACTCAACAAAACGAGAACTGGGATTGGTTGATTCTTAATCACGTGCCCCTGACCAAATTCAAATGTATCCCGACCGGGATACAATTCCGCAGCTGTTGCCCTCGCGCCGGATACAACAGCACGTGATCAGTACATGACTAAAAAGTGGCATGATCTTCACCACATGCTCACGTGAGCTTGATTGACGAAGACAGACCTGAGAACACTGCCGGTTTTCCGTTTAAACCAATGATAACACGAAAGTTATGGAACCTGCGACTAAAAGGAAACGTTTTTCTCTGGTATAAGCTGAAGAAATTCAGCATCTAATAGGTGGAAAAGATACGGAAAATACAAGAAAGGCAAATTCTTCTTTTTCAGGTACTTTTAAACCTTTGTAAATTATTCACTCAGCAGGCTAATGTGAATAAAGACGTGTTCTTATCGTGCCGTCTTTCTTTGTTTGTTCATTTTGCTGTGATTGTTGAAGGGAAAGTCTTGGTATATAACAAAGCACTTAATGTATGGTCCCTCGGGAAACTAGTTAGTTTCGTTTTCCCTCGAGTCCTGATGTTTCCCTCGACTTCGTCTCGGGAAACATCAGGATTCTCGGAAAACAAAACTAACTGTTCCCCTCGGGACCATACATTAAGTTGGGGAGCAGGGATGGCGTAGTGGTGAGAGCACTCGCCTTCCACCAATGTCGCCCAGGTTCGATTCCCGGACTCGATGTCATATGTGGGTTGAGTTTGTTGTTGGTTCTCTTCTCTGCTCCGAGAGGTTTTTCTCCGGGTACTCCGGTTTTCCCCTCTCCAAATTCCAATTTCATCTGCTTGTAAAGTGCATTTGATCATATACACATGGAAAATGCACTATATAAGTTCTAAATTATTATATTATTATAACATTCAATGAAAATTGGGAGTTTTGGTCACTTTACGGTGTGATAATAATTATTATAGTCTACATAACTGAGCATTTGGCAATAAAAATGGTTCATTTCAACTATTGCAAGGGATTTGGGAAAGTTGTAGGTTTTCAAAGCACTAACCGTGTTTAGGACGTATATATACATGTACATCCGTGGTAGTTAACCCATTGACTACCGGCTGTTTTTACATTTTTGGAGTGATTTTCCACCTATAAACGATGAATAGCAATTCGTGACTCTTTATTGAACTACCAGGGAAAAGTGGTGCTGTCCTTAAAGCCACTGGAGGCTCAAGGTTTCTGAAAACGTCATTTTAACGTAGCTATTTTTTATCCGTGAAGCGACAACAATGGCCCAAGTTCGGTTTGCTTGCGATTTCTGCTAAGTTTACACTCATTTTTCATCTTTAGCGGCTGCCTGATGAGCATCATTAAGCATGACGGTAGCTAAAAGTCCACTTTCTCAAAGAATTGAGCAAGGTGATGTACTTTGTTGTTGAATTTGGCTTGTTACTCGACGAACTGGGAATTTGGCCGGTCGAACACTTAGTACCTTTGGGACTCGACTATTGATGAATTTCTCAACCTACTGCTACATATTTTGGAATTTCTGAGTACTGAAGATGACCACAAGCAGGAATTTTTGGCAGTAGGTCGGAGTGGCTGTAGACAAAAATTCTCGTCATTTCCCAGCATGCAATGTGGTCTAGATGTTGAAAATGGCGGAAAGGCCCGAATGCACTGAAACAAAAGGCTGTATCTACGCTCGGCAGAAGAATATGAACAAAAAAAGTCATTTCTAAGCTAGAAAAAGGACTGAATTTCGTTATGATGGGTGAAGTTTGGTTTTTCGGCGATTATTTCCTTAAAAAACATGAAGGCAAAAAGGGACATTTTTGTCATTTCTCTGCGATTCTAAAAACGGTCAGTTTTGTTCTTGTCCAAACTCAAAAGGCCATATTTGGTAAAAATCGCTACCTAACGTTTCTTGCATTTATTGGATATTCAAATTTAAAGGGCATTCCATTTCGTGCTCACAACTAACAGTTAAGGCAATATTCGTGCAATTGAGAAAGTTGCAATGTTTTGAAGCATAGGAGTTTTTTACGGCCAGTTTTGGCCGGCATGGGTGCCAATGGGTTAAGGGGTTAATGGTCAGAGATACTGTAAGATGTGGTTAAAAGAGACCTGGATGAAGTTAGGTATAAATTGAGTCATTAGATAAGGGAGATCACAACCACAGGTTATTGTACATGACTTGTACATCTACCACGGGAGGACAACTTCTGGAAAATTACATTTATTTAGTGCAAGGAACTTACTTTGGTAATGCCTTGAGTAGTATAATTTATCCACTCATTTCCACCGTCACTGTAACTCAAGTAATACTGTCTAATATACATGTAGCTGGTGATACCCTCTGACTTATTGTAAAAACCTTGTGTGGCTATGGCTGTGATGTTTATTGCTTTCTGCAGATTCACTTGTATCCAGGGATGATAATCTTCTCCATCAGCAATCCATGCTTTAGAATTATCTAATCTTGCAAAGTGAGGATGTGAATTGGTATTTAATTCAGACGATGCTGTGATGTCACTGTCAGGAATTGTGCCTCTCGCCATGCCAAGATCATGTGTGGAATTAAAACAACCTACCCAAAAAAAATTCGTAAAATTACCCAGGCAAAATATTTGATAACAGAAACAGACTAACACTGATAAAAGCTACTGCAGTTATTCCTTTGTCGTCAACTATTTCATGTCATCCTAGTTAAAATTAGATTCAGTTGAAGTAACTTTCTTCCTTTGCTTCTATTTGTCAGATGTATTCCTAATTTATTACATGTATACTTGCTTCTTAACCCTTTCACTCCCAAGAGTGACTTACCAGATTTTAATCTGTCTAATGCCAGACGATTTTACTCATAAAAGGGAGACCCTTGGGAGTGAAAGGGTTAACAAACTATCTCCTCTAAGAATAAAGATTGATTATTTTATTATATTCCAATATATAGGCACAGTAAACTTTCAATACAGCTTGTGACTCCTGATAATGTAAAAATGTCTTAAACGTTAGAGCTTAACTACCAATTCATACATATCAAGAAGAAGAAGAAACTGCGAGCTTGACCAAACAAACCATTCAACTCATGACAAACAAGAGCAATTATAACTCATACCCTCACTAGATTTAGAAGCTTGTGTGCCTACAAGAAACAGGTAACAAAATATGTTAACAACATAGAACCAGATACAGGGGCACGACTCAGTTGAGTCCTAATCACAAAATAACAAAGCAGTTGCACATTCACTACGATACAGATATCAATCTGGGTGAAGTGGTGGATTTGTTTGCCCAGAAGCTTTCAAGGAGGCTTGAGTTTGGCACACCACTCAAAGATTAAGCCCAAAATCCATTTTGTCCAAGAAATTTTTCTTAGTGGGAACTTCCACTCTTACAAAAGTTCACGCTAAATTGTTGGAAATAATACAATCAGATTCCAAATTTTGTTTGGAAAAGTGAATATAACATTTAAGTGTACAAAAATATCAAATGTTATCATCGTCTATTTTTCACTTTTAAATTTTCTGGGTGCAGCCATGATTTGATGAGGTGTAATGGTTGCAGCTATTGTCAGGAATCAAACGAAACGAAAATCCTTTGTGTTAAGCTTTCAAGGAGGCTTGAGTTTGGCACACTACTCAAAGATTAAGCCCAAAATCCATTTTGATCAAGAAATTTTTCTTAGTGGGAACCTCCACTCTTTCAAAAAATTCACACAAAATTGTTGGAAATAATTTAATCAGATTCCAAATTTTGTTTTGAAATGTGGATATAGCATTTAAGTATACAAAAAAATCAATGCCATCATCACCTATTTTTCACTTTTCAATTTTCTGAGCTCAACCATGATCTGATGATGTGTAATGGTTGCTGCTTTTGTCAGGAAGCAAACAAAACAGAAAATCCTTTGTGTTAAACAATAGGATAACCATTACAAGTCATCAAATCCAAGATGAAATCTCGCAATTATTTCCTACAATTTAGCGCAAATTTGTTGCAAAAGTGGAGGTTCCCTATAGCTATTGAAGTTTGTTGATCTTGGCTGTCTGACTTATTATGTAATGGCCTTCAAAACATATGCATTCTCCCGCTAGAATCTTGCGCCTTTGTTTCTTGTCATTTTCGAGCCTTTGGTACTCAAATGTACCTCCCCAGGCAAAAACCTGTCTATGGGCCTGCCAATTCACAAATACTGTGATGAAATTAATATACATCATGTAACTAGTTTAGTCTATATCCCAAATGTGCCACAAATGTATCAAGTCGATTAAGGTTTTTGATGGTTTAGTATTTGGTTTTCAGTTTTAATCAAAATTCACTTCAGTTTTCAGTTTTGAATGCTCTTTTGAGCAGTTTTTTGGTTTATAGTGGACCCAATGCCCCCTCCTCTACAATTTCTAATGATGCTTAGTGGGACAGATGCCTCCTGGAACTCATGTATATTTCTGTTAACAATCAATGAAATGACCCTTCACTGCCCAGATAACTGGTCAACACTGTGACATTTGAAAGGTCGGATATCCATTACATTGGATAGACAGTACATATAAATAATTGATTTAAATACTGATTGCAAAGCCACTTATTATAATTATAAGCCATCAGAAGCTGCAATTTTTGATGAATGATGGACACTAACAATTCACATTCTTAAAATGTTGTGTATTCAACATGCAGACTCGCCCTAACAATAACCTTTCAAAATAAATCGTGCACAATTGCTGAACAACAGCAAAAATGAATTTTCAACTCCTTATTTGATCAAAACATGGACTCAAGCACAATACCAATTGCAAAATTACTTCCTGATTTCTAAAATCGAGTATAAGACACAAATAGTTTTAAAGGGAATTTCTCCGACACATAATTATGTAGTTTATACATGTAGGCAGTTATTGCTTTCTATAATTCTTATACGGGTTACAGTATTCTATGTAATTCATGGTAGAAATACCCTATACCCGCGGTTAGTGCGACAAAATCGGTAATTGGGAGCCAATTTAGTACAAAAGGGCTTTACGTGTTCCATACGGTCTTAAGTGGTAAATAATCGGCTTTTGCACTGTGGGAGCTTGCCCTACAGCCACAAAAATATTTATTTTATTCCACGGTTGCTTTCCATATTCATCAAATCTCGTTTTACGAGAGTCAAAATAAATAACAACGCAAACTTACAGATGACTGCCAAACAAGGGTGTTTGTAAATGTCCACTCGTAAGAAACGAGATCGAGAGATAAATCCGACGCAAACCAAAAGCAGTCCAATTCGTTGGTGCTTCCACAGAAACTGAAAAAATCAAACCATAGGTTTGGAAATTGATCCAAACACAAAATCCACACATCACTCCTTGTTTGCAGCTGGTTAAACGAATTTGCATTGAAAAGTTTGTTAGGCGTTGATAAGAAACGCGTTCAGTAGTCGCGGTCGGTAACGAATCATGTTTTCCCAATGAAACAAAACGCCATTGCAAGTGTCAAACTCAGGCACACCGTAACATTCTGGAAAGGAAGGCTCGTCAGCAATTTATCAGAATGAAGGAAGTAAGTGCGATTTATGGTTTACAATCAGCACTTTCCAAGAAACAACAAATAAGCTTCAAATTGAACACGCTTTGACACGAAAAATCGCGCACTTCACACCTTTCAAATATGATCCTAAACACAGTTTACACAGAAGTAACTGTTTTACCTACTTCCTGAGGTAGAATGTAGAATACCAAAAGTAGGAAACTCCGTAAATAGTGCAATTGTGGGTAAAGAAGGTCATTTTGCTTTAGATTTTGTGCTCACTGTGGACAACAACTTCTCCGGAGCTCTTTTCGCATTTATGAACGGGAAGTGAAGGTTTAGGCACGTGACTTTATTCATTGACCAATCAGATTACAGACGGGTGTGTCTGACCGGAAGTTAAGTGGATTTCCTGTCGTCAGGTCGGCGCGACCGTGAAAATACTATTTTATATATAATAACGTTTCTTGTTTTACATTTTTTTTATTATACATAGTCCATAGGTCATTCTATTTTAACTGAAAACCCAGAGTTCTCCCTACAAAGGCTACGTTTTTCCCTATAAAACTTATTCTTAAGGCAAAAGAAAATAATTAACTGAGGTATATTAGCCGGAGAACTGTTACAAACTGCTGGAAGTTATCGATTTCATTTTACTCGTTTTTGTTTTTGATATCAGGCTTACTCCCAGAAACATATTTCCAGTATCCATTTAAACAAACAATCGAATTGTGCGAAAACACGTTAGATGCTGAAACAAAAATAGTGCCAAGGAATATAACTACGTTGATCAACACACCCAAGGCATTTTCCTTTGTTTTCTTTGTTTGTTTGTTTTTTTATTTGTCTTTTTTTTTTGTTTCGTTTTGTTTTGTTTTGTTTTGTTTTTTCTTTTAAGACTTTAAAGTCTAGACTACTTGTATCCCTCAGTGAGGCGCCATGCAGTGCGTGGCATCTGCCCTCAGTAGAGTACATGGGGGCTCCTGCCCACTCCTCCTCGTCTCAGTTTTTCGTCAATTCCGCACTGAGAGAAACAGGAAGTGCGGGAAGTCTATTTCAAGTAATGCATGTCCGAACCTACTTTCGCTTCTTCGAGAAAACTCACTGTGCGTTTAAGAGGAATAGTCGTGATTCGATCAAGTTAGCATGTTCGGTGTTTTAGGTTTCATTTTATTTTGAGGGGAAAGGGGGATAGGGGTTGGGGGAGGGTACGTTTTTGCATTGATAACATTCCATGCATAATCAGGCCTGGTATTCTGCTAGCTATTTTGCTCTCCTGAGAAGGAACAACCGATCATTTTCGTGGTTGGCGGTTTTCTGTTCTTAGACCACAAAAAAATCTTGGGACAAATTCGGCCGTTAAAAATAGCCTGCGTGGCAGGCACGGGATAAAGGGAAAGGGGAGGGAAGAATGGGTGAGAGCGCGAACGAAGCGAGGGGAGTGCTTTTCCCCTACCCTTTCCCTTTCTAGCGCCTGCCATGCCAGGCGCCAAGCTACCGTTAAAAGAGGTTTTGAGGCTATCTATCCATTTATCTCTCCGTTTGCTCTTCTATTCCGATCGTCATTCGTTTCATTAATTCATATACTGCTCATGATTTTTTTAGCTGTCGGTTCTGCTGTCAGATGCAGCTAACAGATACAATAATGACCATTTCCAAAGAAGTGACTTACTGATCGTAGAGCTTGGCAGGATCGTCGGAACTGTTGGTGTCCAAACTGTGGTACTGGTTTTAACGCCAGTCTCGAAACCCTTGGTAGTGCTAGGGAACTGCGATGTTGCTATGGTAACTGTCATTCGTGTCCCAGAGAACGGCCTCGACAAGCTCACTAACCTAGACGTTGCCATCGTAATTGTCTCCCGTGTGGCAGTTGGAGGTGACTGTCGCCAGGACGCCTGTGGCATGACTAGTGCTGCATGCGTAAGAAAGCAATTATTCTTTTTATTGAACGGTTCGTACATGTACAACCTTTGATGCAAGTTATACAGCGCCCTACGTGAACTCATTTTCCTCTCAGGCGCTGTTACTTAAAATCCCAAGATTATGCCCTTGCTTATGGTCAAACGGGCAAACAGACGAGTAGAGAAACACTCCTCCCCGCCCCGCCCCCCCCCCCCCCTTCCCCTGCCCATTAATTAAATGGATGAAAAAAAGCGCAAAACCAGACATTTAAGTAAGAGTCAATTTGTACATATATGCATGTAACGAGAGAATCCTGGCAAGTAATCAACTTACATTTTCAATGCAAGTTGAGCCTTTCCCGTGACAGGATCATTCATAAAGGGACTGCTGCAGGCTCGATTTACACTAAATCTTTAGTGCCGCAAATGGGCGTATACACCATGCATCGCGTGCGATGAAGTTGTTTCTACCCTTCCGGATAGAAACTTTCTAAATAATTTTTGCATTCCGGTTGTAGCTTAACTAACACTCAAATGATCAATACAAGCTTTAGTTAGGTGACCTCGCTGATCAATCAAATTTATAACCACCGAGTTTTTGATACTATTTACTCGTCACACATGATTCAGTTACTTGCATCTGATGATGACTTCCAGGGATACATTAATGTTGTCGCAGTATCAGTCAATATCACCCGGTAACTGTCCCCTCGTACTTAACCGACTCACAATATAACTAGCTTCCGCAGAAATGCAAGCAGAAATTACAGCAAATACAGCTTTGTGGATGGCTCAGTGTTTACGATGCTTTTCTTCTTCAGTTAAAATTTGTATTCAAGTGTTATAATATGGTAAGGATAACGAAAACCAGGAATACAAGGACTCATTAGAAACATCTGTTTCACTGTTGTGATTTTAAAAACAAATTACATAGATCCTCCATTTTTACCTCAGAGAATCCGGGAACTTGTAGATGCATAAAGGACAGAATTCAACCTGAAGGTTGTTCCATTAAAGCTAATGGGCATTGTTCTGAACGGGCTTCAAATACTTGACCTTCATTCTAAATAATTTCGCACAACTTCAGAGTTTTTTTTTTATCAAGGGCATTAGTTTCTAAAGAAACTGTGGTGCTGCGTCGGTGGGGGAGTGAAACACGAAAATTTGGTTTATCAACGGAGTTGATAATGTAAATTGACCACCGTACAGGGATTCGATTAGCTGACGTTTCGAGCGTTAGCCCTTCGTCGGAGCGAATCGAGGAATTGTGGGTTGTGTATGGTTTATATACAGAAAATGGAGCTACGCTATTGGTGGTAACATGGTAACGTGAAAAACAGGAATAAATTAATTGAATGAAAAGCGCTCGTTGATACCGTGGGGATTAAGAGTGCCAATTTGAAAGATCATTTTTGCTCGAGATTTTCACGGCTTTCCGTGGTACCTTGATGTACGGAAAGGCCGGAGATCGACATGTGTTGTTTGGAATGGTTAGGGAGACTAAAATGTCGAGCGACAGGTTTGGATGCGTCTTTGTCATCTTTCTCGACATCACGAAGATGTTCTCGGAATCGGTCACCTAGTCGTCTTCCTGTTTCGCCGATGTATAACTTTTTGCATAATGTGCAGGTTATGCAATAGATAACATTTGCGGAGGTACACGTGAAACGATCAGTGATCTTAACAGATCGCTTAGGGCCCGATATTTTGTCAGTGTTTTGAATGAAAGGACAAGTTTTGCATCGCGAGCGCGCGCATTTAAAAGTGCCAGGTTGTTCAGTTGTTTCGTCTACTATGCGAGATGTTCCGAACCAGTCCTCCTCGTCCCAGTTTTTCGCTCAGGGCCCCTTTCAAACCACAACAGAAAATTCTGAGAGAGGGGGTTAACAGTCTGCAAGCAGCTATCTGACTTCAGGAGTGTCCGACATTAATTAGTTAATTTCGTAAAATACTGACGGTGTGTTTAAGCGTGAGCAAGAAATGGTCGTGATTTATGCAGCTAAGTGCATTTCCACTATAGGCAAGGCATTTACATTTACACTTGCATCAGCACCCCGTAATTCAGGTTTCAGCAGGAACCCGTGGTTTCATGATCGGGGTAGGGGAGGGGGTAAGTTCTTGCATTGTCGGCATTCCAAACATATCAAGTATTATGCTCGCCTGAGATGGAAGAACAGATCATTTTCGCCCATGCAGTCCAATTTTGTGGTCTATTATTGTTGGTGTGAAAAATAAAAAAAATAAAAAATTGGTGATTCAGTTTTTGAGGAGAAAGTTTGTCGTCAAAAAGACCTTGGCGGCTATCTTGGCATCAATCCCGTTCGTTCGCTCGTTCGTCAGTTTGTTGTTCGTCCGTTCGTTTCACTCGCTCGCTTGTTCGTTAGTTCGTTTGGTCGGTAGGTCCGTCGGTCGGTCGGTCAGTTGTTTGCTCGTCAGGCTGACTCGTTCGTTAAGTTCGTTCGTTAACTCATATACTCATTAATTTCAGTCATTAGCTTACGTTTATAATTTTAAGAAATAACAAAAAGGAATTGTCTGTTTTTGTGTTGTCTTCCATCCGTTTGGTCCCCAGCTCAGTTCTTAAGTAACCTTGAAAGAACAATTTGCCATAGCAAATTTGCTTTTTGTCAGCGCACAAGGGCCTTGTTTGTCGTGGATTCTTAGACAATTATATGAATATCCCATACTGCGCACAGCATGGGTAAAGGTCGCGCTCACCTTTTTTTGTCTGCTACAGTTGTGCCGACCACTTCCGTAGACATGACAAGACACGGTATTGTGCTTCACAATCAAGCCTCCCAGTCTAAGCAACTTTGGATTTTTAAAATTCACAGCTCTTAAAATTAACAAAACGGCTTACATTTCCTTTGACACATTACGTCTGTAGATAATTCCCGTAATCGGTAAGTTTCGTACGGCTTTTGGGATCGGACTCAAGACGTTATAGTAATTAAGGTTGAAAACTGGAAAGAGTTTTCCACTTCTGTTGGAGTTCGTCTAACATCACTGGCAAAATGCTTAATGTTTTTAAGTGATATTTAAAAATATCACTTAAAAAATATTACGCATGCTGTAATGACAAATGATATCGTTTGTCCCCGTTTACCCCCAAAGAACTTTCCACGTGACTCGCGAACGTTTTGAAATGAGTAACGAATCTAATTTAATACGGCAAATTGAAGCCTGCTCCGAACTCCTTGTTGGAATTAGAATTTAAAAGTAAACACATAAGCAAATTTTCAATGATAGTACCTCTTTAAACGTAATCCCGTTCGCTATGTATTATTCAGTACGATTAGAGAGTTAAATTACTGATTCGGACTTACTGGCTCCCTGAGATCCAGGCAATAGAGAAGCGAAGATCGTTAACAAAACCACACTTTTTGAGTACAGAATAGCCATACTTAACCAGAGTGAAGAAATCAAGTCCTTCCCAAAGCTGCAAAAAAAATTTATAGTAAAGGATGTCCAGCTGATGCGGGCGCTTTTAGAAGTTCCGGCATTAGTTTCTGCTGAGTCATCAATGTGCTGAAAGGCGTGGCAAACACGGACATTTTGGGGTCACGATCACAAACTGAACGATTTAATATTCAGGAAATCCTGATATTCGATCAAAAGAAAAACAATTCAGGTGGAGATTCCCTACAGGGCCCTGCACTTCTAAATCCCATGGAAAGCGAAAGAAGTGTATATATTGGTGGCCAGCCAGCGGACGTCCGGGTTTCATTTTCGACGCTTACGAGAACTATCCATCAAAAACATGGAGGCTTGCCACCAAATTTATTAATCACCGACTAAAATTAGGGGAGAAACATAACGGAAACTAGCATAAAGCGAAAGAAGTGTATATATTGGTTGCTTGCCGGCGGACGTCGGGGTTTCATTTTCGACGCTTACGTGAACTATCCATCAAAAACATGGAGGCTTGCCACCAAATTTATTAATCACCGACTAAAATTAGGGGAGAAACATAACGGAAACTAGCATACTATGCTATGCTCCTGATATTATGCGATTGATGATCCAGTAATCAAGTGAGAAGTGTGATGACGGAACGGAAAATATATCAAGTGAAGAATGTTACATGGCTGCGCGGAGATACGAAATTCCTCTTTGAAGATGAAGAAATGACTGTGAATGTTTGAGTTTCATTGATTTGAACTGTGAACTGGGGATTAAAGAACGAAAATTACCTAGAGTGCTCATCCCAATTATGAACACTCATCTTCATTCATCACTCACGAGTTTATTACGAACCAACAAATTGACCAGCTCCCACTTGGCTTGTTAGCTTAGTCGGTAGAGCACTGCACCGGTCGAATGGGTCTTGGGTTCAACTTATTTTTTAGGCTTTATTTTCACTATTGTTTAAGTTCTGTTCATAATGATAGTACCGCTTTAAACGTAATCCCGTTCGCTATGTATTATTCAGTACGATTAGAGAGTTAAATTACTGATTCGGACTTACTGGCTCCCTGAGATCCAAGCAATAGAGAAGCGAAGATCGTTAACAAAACCACACTCTTTGAGTACAGAATAGCCATACTTAACCAGAGTGAAGAAATCAAGTCCTTCCCAAAGCCGCAAAATAATTTTATAGTAAAGGATGTCCAGCTGATGCGGGCGCTTTTAGAAGTTCCGGCATTAGTTTCTGCTGAGTCATCAATGTGCTGAAAGGCGTGGCAAACACGGACATTTTGGGGTCACGATCACAAACTGAACGATTTAATATTCAGGAAATCCTGATATTCGATCAAAAGAAAATATATCAAGTGAAGAATGTTACATTGCTGCGCGGAGATACGAAATTTCTCTTTGAAGATGAAGAAATGACTGTGAATGTTTGAATTTCATTGATTTGAGCTGTGAACTGGGGATTAAAGAACGAAAATTACCTAGAGTGGTCATCCCAATTATGAACACTCATCTTCATTCATCACTCACGAGTTTATTACGAACCAGCAAAATGACCAGCTCCCACTTGGCTTGTTAGCTTAGTCGGTAGAGCACTGCACCGGTCGAATGGGTCTTGGGTTCAACTTATTTTTTAGGCTTTATTTTCACTATTGTTTAAGTTCTGTTCATAACTGCGATTATCACTCTCATCTTCATTTTATTTTCGCTGCGAAAGGCACCATTTATTATTATTATTATTATTATTATTATTATTATTATTAATATTATTATTATTATTAATATTATTATTATTATTTTTTATTTTAACAATATATTTTTTCGGCATTTGCTCTAAGAGCAGATAATGCTTATCAAGACGGCTTATGCCGTTTACATTATTATTATTATTATTATTATTATTATTATTATTATTATTATTATTATTACTAGGTATACCTATCGATAGAGTGCCAACGAGACTGAAACACTCAAATCATCTACATACATCCATTCACTATGATTATTTACAGCTATTGTGAAATGATGACCGACACAACGTACCATGCCTTTGAGTTCACAACTTTCACCTACAGTACCGGTTCCTTTCGAGTCTTGACTCGATCCTCGTTCCTCGATTCCTGCCAGTTATCGAGGCTCAGCTATTGAGAATCGAGTCGAGGTTCGCGTCTCGGAAGATCAGAGATAATGAGCTTGTCGCTTGACTGATCACTCGATAGACCTTTCGAGCAAATCGGGATCACATCTTGAAAAGCAACTTGGAGCAATTACAAAATGCTCGTCCACATCGTTTACATATTCCTTCAGCTACTCGAAGGAAGGCAAGCGATGCAAGAGTAGTCTTTCAGTACGCGATATGTTTCTAAATATGCGAACCTCTTACAACTGACAGATGGGCCGCGATTCGCAGAAATCAACGCTTGAGAAAGAACATTGGCCAAGGACTGACCACACCACTACAACATCTCGCAATAAGTAACAAATGTTCGATGAAGGAAACTTGGCCAACCTCTGAAGTTTATCTGAGTGTTGCATGTTTTTGTCACAGACACGCATAATTTTAACGTGACATTCGATACGCGCAGGTGTCAGTACATGTGGCCGGTACCGATTAATGTTCACTCTTAATGGTGCTCGTTCGTAACTTTATTTCGTTGAAACAGGGTTTTGTTCGACCATTCTTAGGAATAAATTTTACAATGTAACTCCTCCAAACTAGAGACACAAATGTGCGTAATTCGTTATAGTATGCAAATTTTCTGTTCTCACGCGCGTTGTCTGTCAAGTCTATTTTTAATTCGATGTTTTTGGCCGAAGAGTGAAGATCATCTCGTCGACGTTTCTATCCAAATTATACACGTATTTCACTTCGGATGTTTCCTCGGAGTTTTTCTAGTGTTCCCATCGAACGTTTGTCAATTTATTTATTTCAAAGGCCTGGAGCGATTTTCGATAAGCCACCATGTGTTGTTTCAGTCCTCGTGGTTGTTACGTTTATAATTATAATGAGCAGCTTTGGAAAATTGTTCGATCAACCGCACCAGCCTTTAATTCCTTACGCTTGCCAAGCGACTACTGGCTAGCGACTACGCTATTCGCCTACTTGTACACTGTGCATTGTCGTCGAGAAATAGGCTGCTAATTCTTGAAATTCTGATCGCTTTTGATGACAGTGTCCGCGATGAACCGCAGCGATCTTGATTCGTTGAACGAACGGCCATACATTGTATGAACGTACATGTAGCATCGGAATTTTTATGCACAAAAAAAAGCACAACGCTGTAACTTCGAATGAAACTGAATGTCTTTTGACCTTGTTTTTTTTAGTGCAGTATCCGATATTTCCTCGAGAAGTACACCGTGTCCTCAAAACATAAAATGACTTCAGACAGTATTTGACCGCGCTGTCCTTTAGCGTGAATTCGTTGCTTGAGCGGAAACTGTTGTAGTGTCTTTTTGTCCATACAGAACAACTGTGTCCTTTCCTCAAGAACTCGAAAAGTCTCCAAACAAACGCCGAACAAACGCCTCCAAAACCCACAGAATCTCAGCGGGCAAAGATACGAAACAAGCGGCAACGAAACTGAAGGAACGCTTGTGCGCCCAGTACCGCCTTTTGATTGGTTAACACCAAAATCTAACACGTCTTTTCATTGGTTCCAATGGTTCCGTCGTTGCAATTGGCTCAAACCAAAGTCTCAGGGGAATCTACATTACATCAGGTTACACTTTTTGAAGCTCGATCGAGAATTTTTCTGCCTATTGCCATTTATTGCGCGGCTCTATTCTGCTGCCGCCTCGCCATCCGAGCGTCTTCGCTCGGATGGCTCGTTGGCAACTAGGTATACCTATCGATAGAGTGCCAACGAGACTGAAACACTCAAATCATCTACATATATCCATTCACTGTGATTATTTACAGCTACCGTGAAATGATGACCGACACAACGTACCATGCCTTTGAGTTCACAACTTTCACCTACAGTACCGGTTAAAAGTAAGTTGATCCTCGTTCCTCGATTCCTGCGAGTTTCGAGCATCGAGGATCTAGGCTCAGCTATCGAGAATCGAGTCGAGGATCGCGTCTCCGCCGGAGATAATGAGCTTGTCGCTTGACTGATCACTCGATAGACCTTTCGAGCAAATCGGGATCACATCTTGAAAAGCAACTTGGAGCAATTACAAAATACTCGTCCACATCGTTTACATATTCCTTCAGCTACTCGAAGGAAGGCAAACGATGTAAGAGTAGTCTTTCAGTACTCGATATGTTTCTAAAAATGCAGACCTCCTACAACTGACAGATGGGCCGCGATTCGCAGAAATCAACGCTTGAGAAAGAACATTGGCCAAGGACTGACCACACCACGACAATATCTCGTGTTGCATGTTTTTGTCAGACACGCATGATTTCAACATTCGATACGCGCAGGTGTGGCCGGTACCGATTAATGTTCACTCTTAATGGTGCTCGTTCGTAACTTTATTTCGTTGAAACAGGGTTTTCTTCGACCGTTCTTAGGAATAAATCTTACAATGTAACTCCTCCAAACTAGAGACACAAACGTGTGTAATTCGTTATGGTATGCAAATTTTCTGTTCTCACGCGCGTTGTCTGTCAAGTCTATTTTTAATTCGATGTTTTCTTTGTGCTATTTTTGGCCGAAGAGTGAAGATCATCTCGTCGACGTTTCTATCCAAATTATACACGTATTTCACTTCGGATGTTTCCTCGGAGTTTTTCTAGTGTTCCCATCGAACGTTTGTCAATTTATTTATTTCAAAGGCCTGGAGCGATTTTCGATAAGCCACCATGTGTTGTTTCAGTCCTCGTGGTTGTTACGTTTATAATTATAATGAGCAGCTTTGGAAAATTGTTCGATCAACCGCACCAGCCTTTAATTCCTTACGCTTGCCAAGCGACTACTGGCTAGCGACTACGCTATTCGCCTACTTGTACACTGTGCATTGTCGTCGAGAAATAGGCTGCTAATTCTTGAAATTCTGATCGCTTTTGATGACAGTGTCCGCGATGAACCGCAGCGATCTTGATTCGTTGAACGAACGGCCATACATTGTATGAACGTACATGTAGCATCGGAATTTTTATGCAGAAAAAAAGCACAACGCTGTAACTTCGAATGAAACTGAATGTCTTTTGACCTTGTTTTTTTTTAGTGCAGTATCCGATATTTCCTCGAGAAGTACACCGCGTCCTCAAAACATAAAATGACTTTAGACAGTATTTGACCGCGCTGTCCTTTAGCGTGAATTCGTTGCTTGAGCGGAAACTGTTGTAGTGTCTTTTTGTCCATACAGAACAACTGTGTCCTTTCCTCAAGAACTCGAAAAGTCTCCAAACAAACGCCGAACAAACGCCTCCAAAACCCACAGAATCTCAGCGGGCAAAGATACGAAACAAGCGGCAACGAAACTGAAGGAACGCTTGTGCGCCCAGTACCGCCTTTTGATTGGTTAACACCAAAATCTAACACGTCTTTTCATTGGTTCCAATGGTTCCGTCGTTGCAATTGGCTCAAACCAAAGTCTCAGGGGAATCTACATTACATCAGGTTACACTTTTTGAAGCTCGATCGAGAATTTTTCTGCCTATTGCCATTTATTGCGCGGCTCTATTCTGCTGCCGCCTCGCCATCCGAGCGTCTTCGCTCGGATGGCTCGTTGGCAATCATTATTATACATCACGGTCAAAGCTGGGACACAACAACGACAACAACAAAAACAACAACAAAAGCTGAAACTAAAACAATAAAATAAAAAATAAAATAAATTTATTATGTAACAATAGCAACGGTGATCTTTTCACGTGTGAAGATAACATGTTATTTTAACGTGTGAAGAGATCATGTTTTCGCCCGAAAGCTCACCTGGTATTTCATTGTTGTTTATGTAATACAATACAATACAATAAAATAAAATAAAAAGTAAGAAAAAAGGTAGTTTCGTCGGCAATGCTATCACCAAACAAATCTGTTGCAACAAGTGAGTGCTCCAAACTGAATCTGCCAGCACCGTTCAAGAATGAACTGAAACCAACCCAGAGGTCGTGAAGCACCGGAAAAAAGTCCCAAAAGTCCCACAATGCTTACTTACAGGGGTATGAGGTGGGGGAATGGGGGAGGGGTAGTTATTGTCAACTTCATTGATTATCTAATTGCGACTGGTACGTGCTGAATAACATGTGAAAACAGCAGAAGAGCACACTAGTCTCAGGTGTCTCTGGGCACATTTCGGCTTGTATTCCGTGTTTCCTTAAGCCTGGTTTCCATATGATCGCTATGATCGTTGGGATGGCCGAAAAACGTGTTCAGCGATCGCAGCGATCATATGGAAACGCCTTGATCTGCTACCTTAGCGATCGTAGCAACTGCGATCGTTGTAATCGCTGAGATAGAAAAATTTCCATCTCGGCGATCGTGGCGATCGCAGCGATCGACGTTTTCCAAATGGAAATCACTCTCCAGCGATCGCAGCGATAGAAAGATATCCCAGATAACTTTGCAATCAATCATTTCATATCCCACAATACTTTGTTAAAGTCAAAGACAGTGATCGCAGAGATCAAATGGAAACAGGTCAAGACTCAAATCGCAGCGATCACTCGTCTCTTTTTTTCCGCGATCGTCGCGACTGCAGCGATCAAAGCGATCGTATATAGAAACCAGGCTTTACAGATCATGAAGCTCCACTATAGCAACCAAATAAGGATAACATTAACAATTAAATTTTGATTCTCGTTTTGTTTTCTGTAAGCCAACGTTACCTTAACGCCGAAACGAAACACTAAACAATAAGGCCCGTTTCAAACGTCGAACTTTTCATGTGTCGAATCTAATGTAAATGAGCGAAAACAATAGATTTTTCGCATTTGCATTAGATTCGGCACATGAGAAGGTCGACGTTGGAAACGGGCCTTAAGGCCCTAGCAAACGGCTTCAACATCCGTCCGATGCTGTTGAAAGATTGTTGAATGATATTGAACGGTGGGATGGCAAACAGTTTCAACATTTCATTCAACAAAACTTCGCGAGTGGCCTGGTAATTAGTTTCAGGCCCCAGATCTACGCCCGAGACACATGCAAGGGCGCCATTTTGAAATGACACAATAGATCGCGCGTATATTTACAACAAAGTTTGCTTGTTATTAGTAGTTTTTCTACCCTTCGAAGTTTTGAATGATGAGGATAAAAAACCAGGAAGTGGAAAGACAAGGCTATAGATCAGAAGAAGGGATGAAAGGGGCTATTTCAACAACATCGTGAAGGAATTGGCGATCGTAGACACAGCGGAATATAAAGAAATGATGCGACTAGTGAGTCATGCCGATTTTCAACGAATACTGAGCTAGATCGAACAGGATAGTACTCGAAAACAAGTCCTTGGTGGGAATTAAGTTATTTCCCCGATCGAGATACTATCGCTCGGACGTACTACAGCCACACACAAAATTGTTTTGCTTTGCTACCGTCTTTGCATCCATGGTCACCATGGCTACGTCTTCTTAATTACGCAAGCGCTTGTTCAACAATGTTGAAAGAGCGGGGCAAACGACTTCAACTCCACTTCAACATTCCGAACATTCCAGAAAACAAAAGAAATGTTGAAGGAATGTTGAAGCAAAGTTTAAAGGCTTTTAAACTCTTTCAACATCGATTCAACTTCGTTTCAACACGTTTCAACACGGCGGAAAGGGGGTGGCAAACGCTTTTAACATTGCCATTCAACAAAATCGAAAGGATGTTGAAGCAAATGTTGAAGCCGTTTGCTAGGGCCTTAAAAGTAACACACGCATACGTGTTAAACAAAATTTAATATTTAATTTCATGCAAAAATACTTATTTACTACATCTCTTATTTAAGAACTTCAATCTGTAATCTGAATAAACATAATGTTGTGAGAACAACAATAAAACTAAATTTATCAGTACCTCTTTGTTTAAGAAACTTTACGTTTTCATGCAAAAACATTATTTTTACTACTCATCTTCATTTCTACAAACTTCGTTCTGTAAGTAAACATAGGACTATAGAAAACCTAACTTTGGAATTAACCTCAAAATAAGTAATAAAGGCAGTAACACCTTGATTTTTTTTAACGTAACAATATGAAACAAAACAAATGTGGCGTGTGTAGATTGCGGCGAGCGCACCTAAAAACTCTTTCCAGCCTCCTTAAATGAAAAGTAAATAAATAAGTAAATAAATAACGACAACGAATTCATTGCTATGAAATCAAATCTTGAGCTTCATTAATATTCATCGACAAAGAATGTCTTTTTCCCAATTCGTCTTCTTATCAAATGTCGCTTTGTTTTGTCTCTTTTTGCTAAACTTCATAAGTTATACTATCTACGCCACCAACACAACTCACGGGCCGAAAGAAACAAGATTTCCATACACTTTCTCAGTTCTTCAATGAATTTTGAATTCTGTAGGTGAAAATTTAATACAAAGGCAACTTTGAACAACTTTATTTTTTATTACTATTATTATTATTATTATTATTATTACTATTATTATTATTATTATTATTATTATTATTATTATTGGCTTTGATAAGCCACACGATGTTTTTAGAGTTTTTTTTAATGAAGACATGTTTCGGATGAGACATCATCCATCGTCAGTTGTACAGTGCGGAATGAGCAAAAATGAACAATAAATAGTTAACAAGGTGAGATATTAACAAGAATAATTAAGGGTAACTAAATTATTTATACTAAGAAAGGAGACTAATTAATAAGAAAGGGATGAATTAAGGTGTTTAACCTGCCAATTTAAAGACGGCTGCTCCCAGAGGATGTGCATGGCTTCTTTGATTTCAATCTTCGGAACAAAGGGACTTCACTTCCGATTCCTCCAAGGGTGCTACTCGTAAGGACAATTGTCTGTATTTTAAATTACCGTACATCGGTCCTTTTTCTATCACAACACAACGCTGAATTAAGAAATTAGTTAGCACTTTTTGCACTGACCTAGATATTAAGTTGGTGTTTTCCCCGTTTAAAATCAGGAGATTGTTTGGGGTTAAGGATGCAATCCCTACGGATTTACGATCGCGGGACGTTTACAAGTTTTCATGGGCAGGCTGTAGTGCCTGTTATGTTGGTGAAACCAACAGACATTTTGCCACTCGCATCCGTGAACATACTGGGTAAAGGAGAGGCAGAAAACCCTGAACAGCCGCATCAGCAGAGGAGAATTCAAGAATCTTAGTCCGTACGTGGATCCGGAGGGCGTTGTAAGAGTAGGTGGCCGAGCAGACAAAACGTTAGTTTCCTACGAGACCAGACATCCTGTTTTACTTCCCGGAGACCATTAGATATCGCGCCTTATCACTCAGCATGCTCATCAGTTTGGACACCCGGGAGTGGCAGCGACAGTGGCAAAGACAAGAACGAAGTACTGGATCGTGCGAGCTCACGACCTAGCAAAGTCGGTGAAGTTCCGTTGCGTCGTGTGCCGAGAAATTGGAGCGAAAGTTGAATCACAAGTGATGGCTGACTTACCCCAAAGCAGTCTGGCACCGTTAACCCCACCATTTCACAACACATCATGTGATAACTTTGGTCCCTACCGCGTCAAGATTGGTCGTAACAAGGCTGTCAAATATTATGGTGTCATCTTTACGTGCTTGAACACGAAGGCAGTTCATCTTGAACTTGCATCAGATTGCACAACGATGGAATTCTTGCAGGTGTTACGGCGATACTTTGCCCTGAGAGGATTACCCGCCTTGATGATCAGTGATAATGGTTCCCAACTTGTTGGTGCTGAGCGAGAGTTGCAAGAAATGATTAAAAGTCTAGATACCGACAAGCTGTGCGAGTTCTCTGCAGAACGAGAAATGAAGTGGTAGTTTACGACGCCGGCAGCTCCACACCAAAATGGGTGCGCGGAAGCCTTAGTAAAAAGTTGCAAGATTGCCTTGAAGAAAGCAATTGGCGAGCAAGTATTAACCCCGCTGGAGCTGCATACTCGTTTCACAGAAGTTGCAAATCTGAATAACCAGCGTCCGATTGGCTGCATCCCCAGCGATCCGGACGACGGCTCAAATCTTTGTCCCAATGACGTACTTCTTGGAAGAGCATCGTCGCACCTTCCGCAAGGACCATTCAGACACACAAAGAACCCCAGGCACAGAGTGGAATTCGTACAGAGAATAGTCGACTCTTTCTGGAACCGCTGTACAAGAGATGTTTTCCCATCGTTACTACCAAGGAAAAGGTGGAATGCAGAGAAACGGAATGTTCGAGTTGACGATTTCGTCATCGTGCAAGCTCCAGGCGTAGTTCGTGGAAACTGGAATGTTGGCCGAGTAGTCAGTGTCTACCCTGGACAAGACGGCAGAGTGAGAAACGTTAAGGTCAAGACTCGTACTGGAGAATGCGAGAGGCCAATCAGCAAGATCGCTGTTATATACCCGGCAGAAGGGTAAAGAGATGACGAGTAGAGATGATGAGAGCTAACGCCCTCATCGGGGCGGAGAGTGTTTTCAATTTTCATGAGGAGCATTTGCGTGACAGTGATTTTTAGCAATTTGATTCAGTTTAATTTTACACCGGAAATTGAAATGATTCATTGATTGACAAGTTGAGTAGCTTCCATAAAAAGAGATCGTTTTACAGATGGTCGCTTATGTTACACGTGTTCAGTTGGTCAAGTTAGCTTTCCCGTTTTAAGTAGTTATAAGTGATTTAACCGAACTCTGGAAGCCCGTCACGAAGTAAGTCCAGTATGTTATAATTGATTTTCCTTTTAGCGTTGTAAGCCTTTGTTATGTTAAGTGTTTCTTGTGAATTTCTGTTAACGTTGGCAAATTCGAGCGCATGTGAATTACTTACCGCGTGGTCTACTCATTTATATCTGTCCGGGTTTTTTAATGGATTCAATATCCTTAGGTATTTTATTTTCGGTTCGTAAGATTAGTTCCTTTTGTTTGTAAATATTTGATTTGCTGTAATAATTTCAGATCGAATAAAATTCCTGAAAATGGAATGGTTTATACGATTCACGGGAGTCCAAAGTTCGTGGTAATTGTGGCGGTTTCAGAACAGAAGTTGTATATATAGAGCTTTTTCATAATGGCACCGGACAAATTTTTCTTTCATTTTTTATGATAATTAGCCTTACTAGCCTCGCTAGTCGCAGTATCGATCAATATTGACGACTTATAATTATTGACCTTCAGGCATTTTTAACTCTTAATAGTTATTTCTGAAGGTACGTACCTTTTCTTATTTATTAACTTATATAATTTTGTATCAAAGAAAATTCAAGGTACAATAAAGATGTTGTTGTTGTTGTTGCTAGCATGTGCAAAATTCTACAGACTTTTTAGTGTAAAGCAAGGTTAGTAAGGCTAATTAAAATACACACAAAAGAATTATCAAATCTTCCGCCATTGCGAGAAAGGTCTATAGTTTGAAAAAAAAAAGTCTTTATATGGGTAGTTTATCTGACTCTCTGATATTCTTAATTTGAAGAGCAGTTTGTATCACATAGGCCCTTGTATAGCATCATTAGATTGATGTCTATAGCCTTCTTTACCTTGACAGTCAGCAGGACTCTCGCAAATATATCCACGATCCGTATTTTCGTTTTCACAGTCGATGTCATCAAATACCAGTGCTCCCTCGCTCTTGAAGTACATTTTAGCACAGTCCCCATCACCCATAGGTTGGCCAGAGCTCCAGGGAGATTGGCCAAATGTAGCCATCATTCTTTTACCACTTTTCCAAATCCACATGCCAGTGGGATTTTCCAAGCCAATAAAATATTCATATTTAAGACTGTTTTCTGCAAGTTTCTTTTTCAAAAACGTCAGTTCCTCTTGAGTCTCAATAGATACAAGGGTACTTCCATGTTCTTTGCACCACTCCAAGCTCTCCCTCCAGTTAGGGCTGTTTTGTACAGGTGGTGTATGAACAGTGTAACTGGAACAATTGTTAACAAATGTCTGACCTTAAATGAATTAGAGAAATAAAATAAAGGATAAGTTGACAACTAATCAGAATCTGAAGGTAAATGTAAGAAATATCGTGCCTATGATCAGCGGATCGGAGGTAGAATAGTTAATACATAGAAGACCATTCCGCGCATGTATTGCCTACACGACTGCTTTGATCTTTCCTACGTTGAATATTTTATGCTAATCACTTTTTCATATTTCCGTTGACATATATCTAGTATGATGTCAAAACATATAAATATATACATGACTTTATTGTATCGCGAATCAGTTTAGAGAGTAGCTAAGAAGTTGATATCTTTGAAAACAGAAACAAATAACTCAAATAAATACAACACGATACCAATCCCAGCTGTGGCCGGAGGCAAAGCAGAATGACTGAGGAGTTGAACCAGGGCCTACCCCGGGTGGGGGGACACTCCCTATAATGGCCTATACAAGGAGGCTCCGCCCGAAAGGGGTACCTTTTTCACGCTTCAGGTATAAGATGTGATATGATATGATAAGATAAGATAAGATAACTATATTTTAGCACGGTAAAATTCATCAGTAAAAATTTTACAAACGAATACGAAAGGGTAGGGATTTCACGATTTGAAGTATATGAAAGGGTAGGGAATTTTGCCATTTAGGTATTTAAAAGGGCCTTTTGATTAAAATATTTCGAACATACATACCTCATGACTGTACTGTTACTGTACACGAAAGGGGCACCAATTGTCAATGGAAGGTATACGAAAGGGGTACCTTTTCTGTCAAAAATGGTATATAAAAGAGTAAGGGGTCGGACCTCGGGGCGGAGCCTGCCCGTATTAAATGTTTTTTTAGTAGACCCCCCTAGAGGGCCTACCGACAACAACACCAGCTAGTGGCCAGAGCGGGATTTGAACCCGGGGAAACCGCATTTATTGAAATCCAGCGCCCTAACTAATTGGCTGCATCCATCCTCCCACACTTGGCCACACAAAGTATGTTTCACATACTATCATTTGCAACTGCCACAATTCAGAATAACCAGCTTCCATTGGGTAGATTTTACCGTCTCAGATGATCGAAAAATGGAGAGCCTGTATTGATTTCACATCTTTTCGTTTTGTGACTGATTTAGTTTCGTTTAAAACTGCCATGTTTTTGAAATTAACATTCTCGTTTCATTTTCTCATTATTTGATCCCTGAGATACTGTAGCTTTAAATTACATCTAAAGCGAAATAACGATCAACTGATGCCAGTGTCAACATCTGAAAGAGATCTTAATAAGATGCGTTTCAACCTTAAGTATCCATGTTTGGGCTTCAGCTAAGCTGTTCCGGTAAAGAAGAATCATTATATCGAGACTGTATCGAGCTTGTCTCATAAGCAGCCGTTCTTTGGGTCATCACGCAACGCAGGTCGTCACGCAATGCAACGTTCATGGGGACGAGCGCAACGTGGGCCACCGAGGAGGGGGTTTACCTAAAAATTGGAATCCGGAATCCGGAATCCGGAATCCAGAATACGGAATGTAAAGAAGTTTGGTAGAAAATTTTGACAAAGGTTGAAGTCGCTTGGGTAATAATATAGTCAACAAATTATATGATGACTTAGCCTGAGTTTTGCAGCAATCAAGCCCATGAAGTTTATTCTAGGGCAGCATTTTAATACTTTGGTTTTGCTTTTAATAAACCGCCTGATTCCTTTAAAGCACACAGCTTTCAATCACACCGCAACGATACTAATCAATGTTTTGTGCATTTTGAGCATTTTAAATTCAAATCATTTTAGGGTGCGTTCCTTTGGGGTGATCCGAGTTCGGATCAGTGATCCAAGATCTGTGTGGATCTGTCTGGATCATGGTGCATCAAAGGAACCGGCGAATCCATGACCAGAGTGGATTCACCGGTTCCTTTGATGCACCATGACCCAGACAGATCCAGACAGATCTTGGATCACTGATCCGAACTCGGATCACCCCAGAGGAACGCACCCTTAATTAAAAGCACCTTCTCTCATTCTTTTTGTCGATGAAAAGTGTTAGGCCTGTCCACAAAGTTGACGGCAACTTTTTGAACAACTTTCGATTTTGAATCAACCTTTTTTGATTTAGAGCAACTTTTTTCCGTTTTAAATGTTTTGTTATTGATTTCTACGGTGGCCCACAAGTGCCCTCCGAATTCCAAATGACACACCACATTTTTAAATACACTACTCCGAATTCTCAAACCTCACTCCGAATTCTAAAAGATCACTCCGAATTCTAAAACTTCACTCCGAATTCTAAAAGCTCACTTCAAATTCTAAAAACTCACTCCGAATTTCAAAACGTCACTCCGAATTCCAAAAGCTCACTCCAAATTTTAAATGCTCACTCCGAATTCTACTTCCTTTGTTGTACGCGACAAAGGAAATAGCAGACGACTGCGCGCAGGCTACTCATTGGAAGGAACAAACTAAGGCCCAAAAAGGCTCCACTCCTCTGTCTAAAGGGGACTAGTTTCTAAAGAAACTGTGGTGCTGCGTCGGTAGGGGAGTGAAACACGAAAACTTGGTTTATCGACGGAGTTGATAATGTAAATTGACCACCGTACAGGGATTCGATTAGCTGACGTTTCGAGCGTTAGCCCTTCGTCGGAGCGAATCGACGAAGGGCTAACGCTCGAAACGTCAGCTAATCGAATCCCTGTACGGTGGTCAATTTACATTATCAACTCCGTTGATAAACCAAGTTTTCGTGTTCCATCCTCTGTCGCCTACCTCATTCTGTAAGACATCAATCGTATTCTCCGATTCTTTTGACCCTCTTATACTGGTTTTATCGACGGCCCCATTTTAATTATTTGTGCTCAAGATGTCTTTATTTTTTTTATGTTCCGGAATGTTCTGGGATGTTCCGGGACGTTCGGGAATGTTCCATGTTCCTGAGTTTATTGACCGTCCTTACTGGTCTGTACATTCTCCACCAGTTAACAAATCAGGTTAAAAATAAACATCCCATGGGAACAGTTCATTCTGATTGGCTCATTTTTCTGGGTTCATAAAGGAGGGCTTCATTTGAAACACTTCTTCTCTGAGCTCGCGCCCAAGTTTTGAAATGTTCTTTACATGTAGAAGTGAGAACGTTTTACATTAATTTTTTGTATGATTCAATGCTCTTCTTTACTTCAACTGTTTGTGGCGCAAATGTGAGACCTTAAAACGGGCAGGAATTTTCGGATCGACGCCCGAATCCCGTTACAGTGAATATTGATGTCTCCTTTTGACGCTTGTATCTTAAGTGCTGTCATTAAGGGCGGGGAACGGGGATTTCTCCGGCCAGTTCTGATAATTCTGGATTAGGTTGCGGCTACTCTCATAGGAAAACAGCATATTAACTATATGACAACCGCTGGATTCCCCGGCTACTTTTTGCACATCCCGCCTTCATCAAAACTTAGTGACAGCCCTGAGATTATCTGTAAAAACGCCACTGCTTGTGGACATCTTTCTGGCTCCATCTCGTTCATATTCATAAGACAATCAACGTACGACAAGTTACAGAGAAAAACAAAACGAAGCATCTTAGTTTATTTACATGACGTTATACACAAACAACTTCATGCCAATCACAACGGAATACAATGATACACAAAAGCATTTGTACACCAAATTATTGTCATATAGAATAGTCACCACTGTAAAGAGTCAGATAATTTGAAGAAAAAAAAAGATTTGAAATATTGTCCTTTATCTCATCAAAACATAATTATGTAATAATGCTGCAAAACTGTGACGAGAAGTAATTTCTGATTTCCGACCTTCCGGTTTTCCGGATTCCTAGTTTTCCACACGCTCGAGGTTTCGGAGTGAAGGTTAGAATTCGGAGTGAGCATTTAGAATTTGGAGTGAGCTTTTAGAATTCGGAGTGAAGTTTCAGAATTTGGAGTGAGCTTTTGTAATTCGGAGTGAAGTTTTCGAATTCGGAGTAACTTTTTATAGAATTCGGAGTGAGCATTTAGAATTTGGAGTGAGCTTTAGAGTTTGGAGTGAAGTTGTCGAATTCGGAGTAAGTTTTTAGAATTCGGAGTGAGCATTTAGAATTTGGAGTGAGCTTTTAGAATTCGGAGTGAAGTTTTAGAATTTGGAGTGATCTTTTAGAATTCGGAGTAGTGTATTTAAAAATATGGAGTCATCATTTGGAATTCGGAGTGCACTAGTGGGCCACCGTACTACTCACTATCTATCACTGAATAGATACCGAGTAGCGTAACCAATCAGAGAACAGCATTCGTGATAGAACACTAGTAGATTTATACCAATATATTATGTTATATTATGATATTTGGGAAAACACACACGATATCATAATATAAACCAACGAGAATCACTTCGTGAATTTTACCGGGGCCACTTTTGCCTTGGCAACCCACGTTTACACTAGCATGCATAAGGGTCGTTTACATCAACAAGTTTGTCGCGGGACATGAAAATCTATTTTATCGCAAATATTCTTTAGAGAAAAAAACGTCTATTTACTAATGTGAAAAGAGAAAATGATATCTGCCTGGGTACTCATTTCGATAATAGAATTACGCCTCGGCTTTCATAGAAATCTTCCCTGCTAGCAGAGGTCTCTTCTGCCAGCGGGGCCGGAAATAAAAATCACGCCAGCCAAGGGCGCCTATGCTTTGTCGTATAAAAATTGGCATAAAATCTACATTAAATCAAAAGGGTGATTCTTAACGATATCCAAAAAAGTAAATTTAATTTTGTCATAGTTTACAATTTTTAAAAACGCGGTCACCCTGTGCTATTGAAGACGGTTTTTTGTCTTCAAATCACGCGCTCGAAAAGTGTAGGTAATCATGGCGCGTTGCGGGCCAAATCTACAAACTTCCAGAATCTTGTATTATATATGTAGATTTGGCCCGCAACGCGCCATGATTACCTACACTTTTCGAGCGCGTGATTTGAAGACAAAAAACCGTCTTCAATAGCACAGGGTGACCGCGTTTTTAAAAATTGTAAACTATGACAAAATTAAATTTAAAACGGACAAATTACTTCTGTGGCACTTAAAATGGAAAGGAAAAGATTAATCGATGTTTAGGTGGCCTCAGAATGGAAGATCAAGGCGAACGGAGCCCTCTGAAACTTTTCTGGTGAATAATTTTTCCATCCCTCAACCGCAACGAAAACGCTTTCAAGAGTGTTTTGAATACAGATAGCGGATTTAAAGCAGCTGCCTGGACTTTAGAAAACAAAAATGGTAATGTACATATTAGTTCGAAGTTGAATTCAGCTTTTAGCACGATAGGCAAAGCCACAGCCGATAAAATAACTGCAAAACTTGTGGGAAAAACTCATGCTTTCGCTTTTGCGTGAATAATTAATTCGAACACGTGTTCATGCAGCGAATCACGTCTGCGAAATTTCGAACATTTTTTGTGCTTTTAGATAAGTTTTTTTTGCCTTATCTTGAATGAAAATCTATTGTTATTGAACTTCCTGTCACTTTTCTTTCATTGGTTGCCTTCATTTGAGAGTTTTAGTGCAATCTGGATTTGGATTTCTGTACATTGAAGACCTTACGGCAACCTCCGTGATTTGTTTGTTTAGTATATTCGCTTCCCTCAAATATATTTTATTGAGTCTTGTTCACCTTCTACGGAACTCCTGGGGATAGAGCTAAGTTGGTACTAAATTCACACAGTTGAAAAACGATTTATCTCAAAATAATTGCCTTGTTTTTGTCGTCTTTTTGATGTACAACTTTCCTCTTTCTCTCGCTGCGCTGTAATATTTCGTCGGGCGGCGAAAAAATTATCCGATTTCTTCTTTTTGAATTCGTTTTACGTGTGTTTCTCGCCGAGGACTTTGGTATAAGAATCGACGAAATGCTATTGAAGAGAAACGTTTTTAACATGCTACTCTTGTTCTTACGTTTTACAAGAGATTGATTTAAGATAGTTTTGAAATATGTTCGCTTTGATACTCGATAAGAGGTTCACTCTCAAGTGCAGTGGTCGCTCCTAAATACGTCTTTCTAAATACCCCCTCTTAAGTTTTCGCTCATGAAGTAGTCTCTCGTAAAGATTGTGGAAGTTTTCGTTCCCTCCAAAAGTTATAATCTTTGTCTGGAATGCCTTCGATTGCCTCAAGTAAAGTTACTATGACAACGATTTTGTCACAGCGGAAAGCGGGGCCCTGGAAACGAGACTTTGAAAAAGCGAAAGGAACAAACAGCATTTTATCACCGGTTCCAGCCTTCGGCTGGCTCCGGTAATAAACCGCACCACAAATACTCCTAGTATATTAGAGCAGTTTTCAAACCAAACCAAAGCAATTACTCCAGCCAATCACAACAGACCGAAAAAGTGCAATGAACCAATCAGAATTCGAAGTAATTACACATAACCGGCGCAAAGAGCGGGAAAATACGTGCGTGCAGGTCGCGATTGGTTTTGGTTTTGCTGGCCGAGTGGCCCGAGTTTTGCCAGCCAATCACAGAGCGATGTAATGCAAAACCAAAGCAAAACCAGAATTACTTTCTACACTCAATTGAAAACCGCTCTATTTGTCCCAATTGGAGACAGGAGACTTTCCGCTTGGATCACTCTGTAGCTGTAAACCTAGACTGCGAGTAGTCTCTAATTTCGGCGATGGATTGTGCGGCGGGCGACAGACACACGCGCGCGCGAAGTTGCGAGGATACGGTCCCCTCGCGTCGCGTTTCCTCGCAACTTGGCGCGCGCGCGTGTCTTTCATTCGCCCCACAATCCATCGCCGAAATTAGAGACTACTCGCAGTCTACTGTAAACCCGACCTTTCGGAACAGTTTCGGAATGTTCGTGGAAATGGAACACGCGCGTCCCACGGAAATTTCTTTTTGGGGTTTTGATGGGTCCCATTAATTTGCTGCAGCCGTCGACCAACCGGTTTTTCCGATTAAATGGTAATCAGCCATGGTTACGGTGTTGTCTCCTTGTCTATCGCACCAGGTGTATAAAATTTGGACAAGACAATGAAATTCCGTGAAACCTGACAGGCGACAGAAGGGAGTCACGCTTGAATCACGTTACTACCAAGTGGAAGTGGTACGACTGAATAATTTGCTAAAACATTCGATGAATTGGATAATGGTTTTACCAAGATTAACCGTACTGATTGTGGTGGCTTTAGGACTTCTCAATTCTGAAGTAGGTAAGTTTCTGTTTTCGTTTCGAATGTGATTCACTACGTGCTCGGCAACAGCAGGCGAGTTAAATTCTTCGATTACTCTCAATCTTGAGATCACCCATTGCCGTAAATTGATATTGTAGCATAGAAAAAGTTCCTTCACCTCTCAATATTATTGAAGGATTATTTTCGGTGTTTATTGTGATCTTGTTGTTCCTGAAAAGCCCCATTGGGGAGGTAACAATAAAGGATGTATGTGTGTATGTAACGAATATTTTGCGCTATCGAGTCGTTGTCATTTGTTGGTTAAGATTAACACATCTTGGCAATCGTGAACTCCGCTTTTATTTCTTTTATCCACATGCCCTGAAATTTTATTGTTTTGACATCTCGTGATCATGTTAATTCTTAGCTTGCAGTCTGATTCCGGTCTGATTTTATGAAATCGGCGACATGCGTGACTTTCATAGCAGAATGATAAATGCATTGGCAACTGACGTGTAACGCAACGCAATTAGCCTACAGTGTCACATCTGCCCTAATGTTTCACCATAATCTGGTCTAATCTCGATTAAAGTCGCACTCAAAGCAGCGAACTTATTGACAAAACGTTAATTTTTGTGGCAATAGTCTTATATCTCCTTGAATATATTTTCATGTTCACCTCAATTTCAGAATTTCATCTGATTTCATAAACTTCCAAATCGGTGATTCAAATACTGTTTCTTTAGATCCTGGATGTTCTTTATGATAAAAACATAAACACTTTGTTCAAAACTATAAATCAGGAATTAAAAGAAATTACGCTGTGAATTTCAGCAAATAAACTATCTTTGAACATAAAGAAAACTCGACTACACAGTATTCAAGACAATAAAGACAAACACAAAAAATGACATGTCAGGCAAATTCAGTGGAATGCAAATTGAGCAGGTGAAATACACGAAATTCTCAGGTATATATATTGATGACCAAATAACATGGAAATACCACATACATCAAGTTTCATCCAAAATATAAAAAATGACAGGAATAGTATGTAGAGCAAGGCGATTACTTATCTCGCAAAAGTGTAGGCACTATATGTATAATACTATGGTATATCCTTACTTATCATACTGTAACATTACTTGGACCAGTACATATCCAACTAGATTCAGGGCCCGCAGAGCAGGTTTTTAAGTGGTGGGGCCTCCCGCGTTTTCAAGTGAGGAGAGGGGTCTAACTCTCAAAATACTTCAAACGCATATAATTTCGTTTAATTCATAAGCTTTGTCCAGCGGTTAACATATTTTAGCAACTCAAAAAATCAAGAGATATCTTTTTTCCACACTTTTCAACTCAATTCAAGCATTTAGAGAAAGGGGTTAGTGATAAAATAAACTTTGTAATCACACATAACGTAATCTGTAAACGAAGGTAGAGTAATCATAACTTTGGTTCATTTATTTTTTCGGCTTACTGTCACGAAATCGGATTCTCTGAAGGTACCAAAATTCCTTTTTCAATAGCCCTTTTTACAGTTCCCGGCGCCATCTTGGAATAGTAACCGCGCGAACACGATGTCGAGGCTCGCGTTGACCCGCGAAATATAAACACAGTGTGGATACAGCTGTTTCAGTCACGTTTCGCTCTACAGACGATTTAATCTTTCATAAAATGGTCTTGATATATAAAGAAAAGGAACTTAAAACGTTGGAAGATATCCAGAAGCTGACAGTGAAAGATCTTAGGGATCATTTGAAGTCCAATTCGGAAGGAGCCGGCGGCACGAAAGCGAACTTTAGTTTTGAAAGTTTACGCTTTGCTTATGAGGAGTGTCGTACCGTCGGAGCAAAACCACCAAGCAACTGTGGAAATCAATGCGGATTTTAAGTACGATGAAACACTGAGACGAATCTCCGCTCTTGGATTGTCTACAGACCTTCGTCAGATGCCAGAGTTGAATTTTATTCAGCTATATGATTACTTAGTTGTGTCAACTCGCAAATACCGCCACATTGTGCTTAAGGGGACAAACTACAAGAAACTGAAATCGTATAAATCTTTTTTCGAAGGCAACGTAAAACTGCTAGAAAGTAAAACTTACCAAGGTTTGACGTATGTGAAAGCTAGTGTTCTACCGTCGATGAAGAAGACGCCGTACAGAGTTTTGGTAGAGTTCTCAAATCAATGTGATATATTGAGGGCTACCTGCACGTGTCCGGCTAGTCTTGGGTCCCAAGGCAGGGGAAAATGCAATCACGTCGGAGGCGTCCTATTTGCCATCGAAGATTTTACCAGAAGAGGTTTGCAAAAACATTCCGAACCTTTAAGCTGCACATCCCGCGTCTCAGTATGGGTAGTGCCACGAAACCAGAAGCGTTGCTGCGAAACCACTCGACGAAGACGATTCGGAAAGAAAAATATTCGTCTTCAACCCAAAATTATAAACTTTGACTCGCGAGCTCCACAGCAGCGAACTAAAAATGAACAGAATCTCAAGACCTTTTGCGAAAATCTTCAAAACTGTCTGCCTTCCAGCTCATTTTTCTTGTTCCACGACATCCAGTCAAATTGTACTAAGCCTGCCTCCTTTGAAGAAGAGGAAGAACCAGAAAGCGTACCCTTCACAGACAGCTATGACATAGGCACAAAACACTTCAAAAGGATGGTTGATGAACACGTCCACAATTTATCTATCACCCAGGAGGAGATCCAGGAAACGGAGAGGCTAACACGTAGACAAAACAGAAACAATCTTTGGTTTGAAAAGAGGAAAACCCTTCTTACAACCTCGAATTTTGGCAAAGCGGCCAAGACAAAAGTGGAACCTTCAAACAAAGTGAAGTCAATACTTTATTCAAACTTCACGACAGATGCTGTTCGGTATGGCATTGTAAGTGAGCAAAAGGCAGTGGACATATTTACAAGGGAAATGAGAAAAGATGGGATTGTCGTCCATGTCGAGGAAGTAGGGCTTTTGGTCTCTAAAGACACACCTTATCTGGGAGCCAGCATGGACAGAATAGTTACCTACATAAAACAGAAATGAAAAGTGGGGAATGGAAATAAAATCTCCCCTAAGCAAGGCAGGCATGACTGTTAATGAGGCATGTAAATCCAAGAATTTCTTTTTGGAGAAACTAACTGATGGAACTGTCAAACTTAAAAGAAATCATGACTACTACTATCAAATTCAGAGACAGCTCTACTGTTCTAACATAAATCTTAAGGGCATTGTTTTCGTGGTGTACTTCGGAGAGGACAGACCATTATTTATTGAATACATTTATCCAGACAACAGTACTTGGTTCAATGACTTTCTGCCGAAGATTTATTTCTTTTACAGAGGAGCTCTTTTCCCTGAGATTCTCACCAAACGAGTTCAGCGAGGAAAGCCCCTCTACATCCATGGTGGTTGGCTTGCCTATGGACAATATTCCTGAACAAGGACTGGGTTTAATTGAGATTTCACAAGGAAAATTAAGCTACAAAATGAAAACAAGTGCCTAGGCCTTCTTGTTCACCTACAAGCTACATGTATTCAAATGTAAAAAAATATTATGAAGCCAATTCCCACCTACAAACCATCATGAAAAAACTATGCTAAGCGACAAGTGAAGTAATTGCATAACATTTATTGCTTATAATGATATGACCATCAGATCTGTCTGTCTGAGGTCAGTGGCTATAGCCCTATTTTTCTGAGGCAATAAAATTTACAGTAAAAAAACTTCTGGGAGACCAAACCTCTGAGCTTTTGAAATTCAGGGTGCAGCATAGTAATTTTGTGCTAAAACTAAGGTTTCCTTGTTGCCCAAGGGCTAAAGTAAGTCACCAGGGGCCTCCGGGCACTGCTAGAGCACGGCCTTGATTTACACTTTCCCTTACCAGAATGAAGGCCAATGACCACTTGGCTTGTTAAACTTTACATATGTTCTGTTTATTGTTATTTACATCATTTATTAATTAAAAGAAAAAAAATGAAGTCCACCCATACAGGCACATCCTTCTGAACCAAAACAAATCTAAGTACAGTAGTTCTATTTATAGTTTTCATAGGTGGACATAAGAAGAGATGAATAAACTAAATGTAATTGAACTCAAAGTATGCATTAACATTTGTCCTGAGAATAAGGAGATCGATTTTGGGGCCTTTCTTGCTGGCTTCTGTCTCGTCCACGAAAACTGGGAAGGCTCTACACCTGAAGAAAACAAAGCAATACTGTTGTCAGTAATAATAATTTAAATTGACAATTTATTTTTATTTTTTATTTATTTGCAAATCAAAACAACAGAAACACATATAACCTATGCTAAGACAACAAAGTAACAGAAATGATAACATAAGTAATGAAGTACTAACAAGAAATTGATACAATGTCATAGCACCATGTTTGAATGATCTTGGTGAACAACGAACAGTGAATCAGGTCCTGCAAACAAGTTCCACAACCACAACATTTTGGACGTACAATCTATTAAACAGCGGTAAACGTTTATATAACACTCTCATAATACTTATCTTAGCATTCTAGTTAAGAGAGTTAACTTGTGAAAGTTGTCAGCTTATTTATGTTACAGACATCAGCTGAGTTGCGTTGATAATGAATTATCAAAATTAATGCTGCCTTCATACAACATTACAAACCTTTCTTTAAGTCCCAGCGGCCTGTCAGAGCTCTAATAATGTCTGAACTGTGGAAATGTTCCGAGCAAACCACAGTTGCTTTGGTCACGAAGAAACCGTCCCTTCCACGCTGCCGTTTTATGAGGTTGCACCATCGAATCCTTCACTTTGCGCTACTTGGGAATGTGAAAAAATGGCAGCCAGCGTAATGCCCGTTCTTGTCATAGTAGCTGTTGCTGCAGCCAAACGCAGCACAATGCTTTCCTCTTTTCTTCTTCGAAGACAAAGGAGTGTCTTGGGGATTGTAATTTTCGTTCATTATCCAAATAATAGAAGAAAACCTGAGAATATACACCTTGTTCTACACAAATCACCTCAAGACTCAAGATACAAACCACGACTCAACGCGAGCCTCGACATCGTGTTCGCGCGGTTACTATTCCAAGATGGCGCCGGGAACTGTAAAAAGGGCTATTGTCATTACAACCAACGAATTCATTTTCCATTTGCCAAACACGCCTTATCTCTAGAAGTAATATTACCCTAAGAAAATGGTGGAACAGATACTCCCAGACGTTAAAAAAAAAGGGAGGGACAGCAAAAGAGCTCTAACACAGAAACAGAGATTATGCACAAGAAACTTCTACTCTTTGTGACGCAATTTCAACCATCGTTACCATGTTTGAAAAACATACTATGGACAAATGGCATCTAATACAAGAACAACTATTACTCAGAGAGATATTCAAGGAACCTCCCTTGATTTCTTATAGAAAAGGAAAATCATTTAAAGACATGCTTGCCGAGTTTACACAATGAGTACACAGCAATCAATCAATCAATCAATTTATTAAAGTCATATTGTGTGGGATTGAGGTTGCCCTCAGTATCCAAGCCAAGGGCTCATGTATAAAATGCAAGACTAAAATAAAATCTAAGAGATAAAATTAAATGAATAATAACAATAATAAGAATTAAATAAAGGATACATACATGAAATATTATTGTTAACTATTTACAAGCTATCCAACTTTCCAACAAGCTAGATGATAATCATTACGTTGTAAACACGTACAGATCAAGCCTAAAAGAGACAAGTATTAAAAATTTATGGATATACCTCACAAATTAACGTGATTTGGTAAGCTGAAGCCACTCTAAAGGCACTAAGGCCACATGGTAGCGGGCATTACCCCTTAAATCTACCAAAGCAAAGATTGAGCCCAAGCATTAGCAGCCATGGACAGCTGTTTCGGCCTTGTTAGGCCTCATCAGCATGGCATAGCTAATGCTCAGGCTCAAGTACCCACATATCCATAAAACAAGCAGTGAAAACGTAAAGCTTGTCACTCCAGCCACATCCCACAAGCTTTACGTTTTCACTGCTTGTTTTATGGATATGTGGGTACTTGAGCCTGAGCATTAGCTATGCCATGCTGATGAGGCCTAACAAGGCCGAAACAGCTGTCCATGGCTGCTAATGCTTGGCTCAATCTTTGCTTTGGTAGATTTAAGGGGTAATGCCCGCTACCATGTGGCCTTAGTGCCTTTAGAGTGGCTTCAGCTTAACAAATCACGTTAATTTGTGAGGTATATCCTTGTCACTCCAGCCACATCCCACAAGCTTTACGTTTTCACTGCTTATTAAAAATTTATGATTGACAGTAATTGCATAGACAGCTGGTCCTTAAATTTAAAAGATTAACAGACTCCAAATTTTTATGAAATGCGCCTAAGTTGGGTGACTGTTTAACGTAAGTAGGTAGCTTATTCCATAGATGAGTAACCTTATAAGTAAAAGAATTATGGAAATATTGATTGTTGTAGGAAGGCTGAACAAGGTTACAACCTCCTCCCCTTAAGTTATAATGCGAGAGATGGAACTTAAAGAAATCAGAAATATAACTAGGCCCATTTCCCTTAACACATTTGTATAGTAATGAAAGTGATTGTTCAAATCGTCTAAATTCCAAAGATTTCATTCCTGCTACGGACAATATAGAGTTGTAATCTAAATCATTTTCGATATTTAAGGGAGTCTTCAATGCGTAATGATTAGCAGCTTCAAGTTTGTTAGCTAGGGTTCTGTTTATTCCTAATAAAAGTGGGCTGCAGTATTCCAGATGGGGTAAAATATAAGTCTTGTACAAAATTAGAGCAACTTCAGTTGGTACCAGTCTCTTTAATTGCCTCATAACTCCGGTCGAGCAAGAGTCATGTTGGTCTGTCAAACCCATTTTCATCACCAACAGGGGACTACAAATAAGTGTATGAATTATAATTAATAAAGATAGTGGTTTCAAAACTTATTCCATCAGAGAGGATAGAAAGGAACCAATCATAAATTTGGATGTTTTCCCATGAGCTCCGCCACCTTTAGCCAACTGAAAGTACCTTTTTTTGGATATAACTTTCAATTTTTTTATTTGGGGTTAGGGGGGGGGGGGGGGGGGTGCCAGACCTATTTTTACTACTCTAAAAGTAATGAAGATATATGAATTCAAATAGTGCTTTATAGCTATTTTCATGTACACATACCTCAATGATAAATTACCCTTGAACTTCAAGGACTATTTTTTAACAATTGAGATTATTAATTCACAGCTACAACACACGATCAGCCTCCAAATTAGCACATATTGATTTTCAAAGGACTAATTATGGAAAATTCGCTATAAAGTACAGAGGAGCGGAAATATGGAATAGTCTTCCAGAAAATTTAAAAATCTAAAGATCTTACAGTTTATTTAAAAAATCAGTTAAGTGTTATATACAGAGTACCTGGGAGAATAATCATTATATGTTATAATTATTACTAATCTATAAGAAAATTGCCATATTTCTAAGTAAACCATCACTTATTATTAACTTATATGTATTGCTACTGCTAACTGGGGATCTTCTTTGAAAAGCCCAGTTGCTAAGGTCTCCTGCCATATACTTATTTGTGTGATTTAATATTAATACTTGTATATTGTGATGGGTGAATTAATAAAATGTCGCATAGTTTCGTCGGATTTGTTCATCCTTTTTCATTTATATATACTCCATTGCAGAGAGAAAGTGTTCATGTTACACCTTTGAAAGCGGAGGGTTAACTAGAGTGACCTGGCAACAAGCAAAAAGTTCCTGTGAATCCAATAACAAATATCTCGTTCTCATGGAGATAATGCGGGAGTGGGAATTTATAAATCAAGCTATCAGAAATCGAACAGCTGTTCCACATAATGAATGGCACATAGGATTATTGAAAAACAGGACGTCTGGACAGTGGACTTGGATCAATGGCAAGCCGCTAACTATAGATAAGTGGCAGAGAGATAAACCTGAAAAAAATGACTTTTATGCTGTTATTGCCAAGGAGTGGCCTTGTGGTTTTTATGGATCATTTGACAGTATAAGAGGCAACACATTGAGGGGATGGATTTGTGAGGAAGAAACAGGTTTGACCATGTTTTCATTTGTCTACTTCTTGACTGATAGAGGCAGAATTATTTTCTGATACAGATCTGAAACTTGCATAAAGGTACCTTCACATTTCCCCAATAGTCCATTAATCACTTTACATATATTTCTTTACATTTGAATAAACTAGGTAGTGAGGGAATCAATCGCTTTGTGTAATTATTCAGAAAGAGGGAAAATTCATTGGATTTCTTCCAGTCAGGTGGGAAGAGGCAAAGAAGTACATCATGTACTGTCGAACCTGGATTATCTGGACCTCGATTATCGGGATTTTTCGACTATCCAGGCTTGCTTAGCTGGTCCCTGTTTTTCACGAATATTTATTAGCCATATTTAAGATCTGCAGCAAAACTTTCCCCTTCATTTTAATTTTAAAAGTTGAGAGGGAGGGGCACCTTATGAGTGGGATTTTATGGTAATTGGTTTAACTGCTGAACACAGGCACTCGGCAAGGCACTAAAACTTTACTGGTAGTAAACAAGCCACGCAATTGAAAACAAAGACAGCATAGACAAACCGACAAATTTTAAATTACACAGATAATCGCCAAACCAACAAATTTTAACAGCGGTAGTAAGCAAGCCCGCAAATGTTATCCCAGGAGGGAAGCCGGGAGGGGTACCCTCTCAAATGGGCTATATAGGTATGTGCAGCCCCAAAGGGCATGGTTTTTTAGCTGTTTAGGTCTCAAATAGGGTATTAATTTTGACCATTTTGGTCTGAAATAGGGTATGGTTTGTCCACTGGGTATGTTTGGGTATGTTTCTTAGAAGAAGCTACTTTATCACCATTAGGAGATAAGACCATCAACAAAAACCCTCCTTTTTTGTCTTTTAATTTTATTTATGCCAACTGTGTACGTGAAATTGGCCTAGAAATAGGAAATCAAATATTTGGTCAGGTCTGAAAAAGGGTAGCAAAAATCGCAGATTTTGGTCCGAAATTGGGTAAGGGTTTGAGGAAGCGGGCCGCACACCCCCACCCAATTTTTCTGAGAGTACCCCCCCCCCCTCCCCGGGGAGGGAGGAAGGGAGAGAGGGAGGACGGAGGTCCATCAGAAATTCAGTTAAAGCCAGCAATATAATGCATGTAATATGCCACGTGAAACAGAGAGTCTCAACCATGTCCACTGAAGAAAAGGGAGGGATAAATGCTCTGTTAAATCTCGCCTCATATTTCTCGTATAATTTTTAGATTATACATCAGCTGGAAGCAGCCTTGCATAATTCTCAATTATACCTCGGAATACTTGTCTCAATTTAGTAATGCATGTTCCTAAAGCAATGACACAATCACATGTTTGTAGTACTGGATAAAACTGGTCTCCCAACAGAGGGATCAAAGTGAGGCTTGTGGTAAAACCTAGTAAAGGTGCTGTCCTGAAACCAGTCTTCAAACTGAAGGATTTCCATGACACAAAGTCCTGCTTTGGCCATGCACCTCCGTCAAAACTGCCTTGTGCTGTTAAAGGGAACCTCCACTCTTAAAACAAATTGGTGCTAAATTGTAGGAAATAATTACTAGATTTAAAATTTTGTTTTGAAACGTGAATAAATAAGTGTACAAAAAAATCTTTATAATCATTGCCTATTTTTGCTTTTAAATTTCCCCGGGCACGGCTATTTTGGGTTTGATGATGTGTAATGGTTGCCCTATTGTTTAACTCAAAGGATTTTCTGCTTCATTTGCTTCCTGACAATAGCTGCAACCATTACACGACAACAAATCCAAAATGGTCACGCCCAGGAAATTTAAAAGCAAAACTAGGCAATGCATGACATTGACGTGTTTGTAGTCTTAAATGTTAGATCCACGTTTCAAAACAAAATTTCAATCTATTAATTATTTCCAACAATTTTGCATGAACTTTTTGTAGGAGTGGAAGTTATCTTTAAAGATGGTAGTATCAATACCTGCTAGATGCAATAAAGCTCTACCAGGTCTTCCTGGTCTGGCAATAGAAGGGTAAAATCTATGCACTGAACGAGAATGAAAGGGTACCAGGATTGTGTGGGCCAGACTGGGCTACAAGTACTATGTGGTGTACTTCTCTGATCTGTATCTGCTTTAGACAGAGGCCTATCAGTGGTAAGGGGAAAATAGAGGGAAAATACCTGTGATTCTCTGTCAACTACTACATTCTGTTGACCTGGCATGTACTGGACTCGCACCATAATATTGTGACTGAGGAACCAGTCTCACAGATTCTTTGCCAAACTTGATAGAATTGGGGAGTGAGTTCCCCATCTTGTTGATCTAGGTTACAGCTAAAACATTGTTCACCAACAGCAGCCCTGTTGTTGCTGAAGGAGTTTACAGGTAGTAACCTGCTAGCAATTCTAGAAAATTGAGGTGGTAGCATTATGCATAGGCTCGATCCATTTTGAAGTGTTCGTACGTAGGAGCTTGAGTTTTATCCCACTGGCATATGACCACCAAAATTTGCTGATGAAAACAGGATCGTAGTAGGAGCTCAGGTGGACATAATGAACTGCCCATTTGGACAACAGCTCCTGAATTATCTGATCTATAAGTACGTGATGTTCTTGAGAAGTAAGGGTGGATACAGGGATTTGCGCCTGTATAGGGCTTACTAGAAATACGATCTGATAACCCGAGATTACCTGAAGGAGCTGAGGAAAGGCTTGAGGTCTGCCCCTGCCACTTATTGATTGGTTTGGGGACTGAAACTTTGCTGTTGGGCGGTAGAATCCTCAAAAGCAACTCTAGTACTGGTCCCTGTCATCCCGAAATCGCACAGGGGATGGTTTGGGGCAGTATTGCGGAAAAAAACTCTTCACCAGCTTTCTTTTGTATCTTTCACAGTGTTGGCTGTCTCTGAACGTAGTTTCGGTCGGGATTCAAAACTATCCCCAAAGAACTGCCAGATTCTGGAAAAAAATCCTCTTTCCCTATATAGAGGAGAGCACTGGGTTAAGTTTGGTCAGGTCCTATTCACGGCGTTTTACAGAGATTGGGGCCGAGGTGCCGCCCACAAGCGTAATGGCTTTCTTTACACAATTAAACATCCCAGAAACGGAAGCTTTGTCTACAGTAATTGTTCCTTCCTCTAGGGACTTGTGCACTATGGTGAGATTTTCGTATAAAGTACAAAGAGGCCCAAGAACGTCAGTAACGTTGTCCTGGATCTCTCTTAGCGAGGAATCTGGGCTTTTGACTCTTGCAATCACCCGTGTTAAGAAGTTATTCAAAACAGGAGTAAAGGCTTTTCCAGAAGCTGGCCTGGGAAATTTAAGGGCTTTAAAATGAGTTTCAGGAAAGCGTTAAGTTCCCCACTTGACTCCCAAGGAGAACTGGGGAATAATAGCCCTTCGTCGATATCACCTTAATCGGTGTTGATATCACTTGCTTGAACGGTATTACTGTGGAATTCAGTACGAGGGATTTTCGCTTGATTAGTTTTCGTGAAGGAAGTCCACCTCGATAGGCGTTTTCCTCTTAACTTGGAGACTCTCAACGCTTGCTCCAAAGGCGCTCCCGTGGAATGTTTTATCGACTTGCCCACCGGCGCTGCGGCATAATTAGGTGTAGCGACCACATGCTGCGGAGCAGTTATTTTTAGAATCGCTTGTGAGAATTTGAAGTCGATGAAGGAAAGTTACTTACATTTTCTGGTGGATGGGCCGAGATTTGCTCGCCAGCGCTGTCTTTCGCCGCCATTTTGCTTAAGAGTGACTTCTCGGATAAGGACAATAAACCGCAGGTCCCGTCTCACAGTACTTCCACTTAATCTGACTCTGTGGGACGTAATAGAACCACTAGGGACGAAACAAAACTCTGGCAGTGACCACCCGTAGTGTCTGCCCTAAAGGAGAATGATGTCAATGGCCCGATTTATACTGGAGACGGATCATCCGTCAAGACGGATCATCCGTCCAGACGGATAAATACGGGAAGGACTATGAGACGAACTATTGGTGTGTCGAGTGGCTCATCCCGTGTTTATACCGGACGAGCCCTCTGAAAGGATTTCGGAGAAAGCACGACGAAAAGGTGTAGTTTGCGTGGATAGTTCGTCTTCAGTCCGCATTTATAAACAAAGACGGATGATCCGTCTTGACGAGTTATCCACGATGGTTCGTCTCACAAGACGGACTATCGCGATAGCTCGTGTGGATGGATGATCCTTCTGCTTGCCCGTATTTATACACAGACGGATTATCAGACGAGCTACCTTTCTTTGCCCAAGTTCGTCCCAGACGAATGATCCGTCTCTAGTATAAATCCGGCCAATTAGGACGTGTGTCACTGCGGTTGATTCGGCAGCGACAAAATCATTAGGTTAGATTAGATTAGATGATGATAAGGGCGCGAGCCTACAGCAGGACGACGGCTTTATACCCTACGTTATAGGTTACGTTCTTCCAATTGTGTTTGCTTTCGATTCACTATTGTTTTTTTTTTTCAAATTTATCTAGTGCATAAAGAGACATTGTATTAATATTGTTGAATTTCGAAGTATAACTGGAAACATTAGAGTTATTGCCTCCCTCGTGAATGAGAAAAAAGAACAACAACAACGAAAGAGAATAGTATTGTTAGTAGCCTTGTAAACTTCCTATCTGAAACAAGTGGGCTAGGCAGCCAATTACAGTGCAGGATTTTATTCATTCAAAATGTCCCCTCCCTCTCCCCTTTGTGTCGGAAAACGTGAAAATATGCGTTTGTCAAAGATTTCCAGACATAATTTTTAACACCGAATACAGCTGGATTTCCTGTTTAGCTGTAAAGGTGCGCAATTTTATGGGCACCTTACAGTTACAGTTTTTTTTTTCATTTTTGAGCTTCAAAGATTTCCATGTTAACGCCCTGTAAGAAACAGTTAATTCGATTTTAGGAGTTTGAATGCAACTTCCGTGTCGAGCAGCATAAATTTTTACAAAATTGTTCCAGAGTGTTCTGATTCAAAAGAAGCCAACACGAACAAACCTAACAAACCCTGATAGTAAAGGCGCTAAATTGTTTGAAAATCTAGCATTTGGCTTAAATCTCTTTCTAACTAAATTTAACACGCTCTCTGTTTCGTTTTCCACTGTCTCATCAGAAATACCTTCCAAATATAGATGAAATTCCGTGGACGGATGACGGGCTGTCTGACTTCCACTTTATAGTCACTCCTCAGAAACCGGAAGTTCTGAATATACTGAGGTCACACTTGAATTGCGACACGGCCAAGTCGAAGTAGTTTGCTGAAAAATTTGCCAAAATTTTAGAAGAATCGGGCAATGGCTTCAGCTAAACTAACCGTACTCATTGTGTTGGCTTTAGAACTGCTACGTTTTGAAGTGGGTAAGGTGTGTTTTTCGTTTCGAATTGAATGTGATTCAATGCGTGTTCGTTGGCAACAGCAGTCGAGTTCAATTCTTCGATTACGCACCAATTGCCGTAAATTGCCTTAACTTTTGATATTGGAGCAAAGGAAAAAGCTCCATCAACTCTCAAGATGATCGAAAGATCGTTTTTGTTGTTCATTATGTCCTTGTTCAACAAATATTTTGCGCTATCGTGTCGAGGTATTTTGACACTGAGATGATTTAATAGGGAGTTTAAGAAACTAGGACGCGACGGCAACGAAAACGTCATTTCAAACTATATCCTCTCGTTATTGTAGCACTTTCGCGATTATTCCAATGTGTTCAACTTGTAAAATGCCGGCGAACTATTCAGGAACTAAATTTCCATGACCGGCGTTGAAGTAAAGGAAAGGAAAGAAAAATTTGCATCATGTGCTCACGTTCTCGTTAAAACCTCAAATTTGGTCATTTCACGTTGTTGTTGAGAACGTGAGCCATGATGGCAAATTTTGCTTTCTTTTTCTTTACTTTAACGCCGGTCATAGAAATTTAGTTCCTGGATAGTTCGCCGACATTTAACCAGATGAAAAAATTGGAATAATTGCGAAAGTGCTCTAATAAAGAGAAGGTATATTTTGAAATGACGTTTTCGTTGCCGTCACGTCCTCGTTTCTTAAACTCCCTAATAAAAAAGAAGTAAAGCTGCGATGTACAATGCATGTAAACCGGAAGTTCGTGTTCTGAGTTCAACAAGCGATATCTCGGCCAAATGTGCTTCAAATGTCCCTCAAAAGGCATCGTTCGATAGCTTTTTTTGTGGATGCTCGTTTTGGCAATACCTTCAGCCAGCGGCGTTCATTTGACCATAAACATGTTTGTATTTCACCCCTCGATCTGTCCTAAAAATATGAGCCCGGAAGTCACTGCTGAAATCAGCGGTTAAGGCCATTACGCTACAGCGTGAATGTAAGTCGCACGAAATGTGATGTCCGAGATTTCTGGCCATGATTTGTCTCATTTAGTTGTATCCCTCTTTTCTCTGCTTGTTGCCTTGTTCGGGATAGTTTACTCACTTTATTCATAGCTGAGGATTTATGGTCACTTCATTCCACGTCAGATAGCTCTATAGTTAGATTGTTTCATTTCACCTCCTGTTTGAAGAAATGACAGCGACTAGGAAAAACTTAGTGCTTGATGAAATTTGTTCCTTCTCCATGTATTGGTATGAGTGCAAGTTGTATTAGGATATTGAACAAACAGTTTCAACCAATCAGCCCGTGCAATTACCTGAGTTTTTTTTCTCCACGTGCTCCTGAAGCGCATTCATTTGACGTTCACGAGTCAGTCTTTTACAAAAAAGACGCTTACCAAGTGTAGCTTCCAGTTTATCTTTTATATCCGTTATTAAAACTATGTTAGTGCTATTGCGGTACTTATATTAAAATGCTTGAAAAATGTTTTTAGAGGATTTTGGGTGCCGACTCAGCATTACAACAGACATTCACGGACACCTTGGGAACAGCACCCCCAGCATACACAGAAATGAAAGTCAGGGAGGCCATCAGTGCAGTTAACAACAAGCGAAAAGAGCGCCTGCTGTTGCTTCTTGAGTACATTGAGGATCAAGGTGGCTTTGTCATACTAACATACCATTTATCCGACGCTAGATTTTATGACTAGCTAGATTCCAACATTGAATTTAGGAGTAGTTTCTGTATTTTGGTTTTCATAACATCATTTGGTTGCAGCTATTATTTGACATAAATATTTTCATCTTCCAAAAATTGAATCTAATCATTATTTCAAACAATTGATTCATTTCCATGCTTTAGAATACAATTTGAATCTAATCATTATTTCAAATAACTTAGCGTCAATTCGTTGTGAGTGGAGGTTATACTTACGAGTCGGAGGAATAAACATTTCACTCAATACAAAACAAAGACAGTAACTATACGTCTACAATTTCTTTTAATACTCATAAATAACTGACCGACAGTAAACCAGTACTTGGCTGAAATGGCAGTTCACTTATAAGAGTTCCCTGACTTGCTCAGCTGAAATAAAATGCACCTGTTGATGCTTTTGGTCAGCCAGATAGCATTTCTGAATGGAGCCAAATTATGCTTTATAAATCGCGAGGAAATATAAAACGTAAAATGTTAATTTCACACTTTGTAATAACTTTAAAAAAAAGATTGCGTTTTCGTAAAATTGCTGGAAAATAAACGGCAAGGCCGTCTCCAAATTTGAATATTTCTAACTTGAAAACCGTTAAAGCAACAGCCACCAGGGTCTGTGACTTATCTTAAAATTTCACTTTCAAATTTAACATTTTGATGGTAGCTTGTTGTGTTTGCCTATTGTGGATTTTCCGTAGAAGGCGTTTATTTTGAACTATATAATGAAAAAAAAAAAAACCCCAGTTTTTCCTCAGGCTGAATATTTCCATATTTTCTGATTACCCAGTCTGGATACGTTAAGAAAATCGGTAACCGACCCGTCGTAAAATTCCGAAATGCACGATGCCCACTCGCAAATCCTATTGTCATACTCTATTGATGGCCATTCACCCGAAAATAAAATGCAAAAAAATGTTGGTAGTCTGGTAATTGTTTGGTATCATTAGTTTACGTTTCCATCAATTCCAACATCTCTCGTGGTTTGTCAAAATAATGGTAAAAATTGGTGACAAAGCTTCTTTAGAAACAAGAGGTGCTCAGTTAAGGAATTTTTCTTTTTTTTTTTTACTGAAGGTTTTACTGAGGGCAGCGCAATTGGCTCTCTGGACCACGAGATGAACAACGCCGGAGCTTGCTTTATGAATGCAGTTTATCTCTTAAAGCAAGTTCTGCAAGATGCGGGGAAAAGGCAGACTACGCGGCTACCATGAAGTGGTACAATGACTTCGGTGAAGTCTATCAAAATCCTTTTGAGTACGCTGGGACAACTGCTGATCGGATGAGAACCATTTCACTTTGGAGGTTAGTTTCTTATTGGTACCTTTAAGGGTCATATCAGTCGGGAGGCTAGGGATGAAAAGTCTTTCAGTGCTCATCTGCGTGTCAATGTAGAGACATTCTAAACTGGTCATCATCGACTTCCAAGTTCGCAGAACAGGCCTAATGTGCCGATATCACAGTTTCTCTGTACGTCGACTACTGTAAAATTCGGTACAAACACAGAAAGTTTCGAGTTTGGAAGGACGTATTGGAAATTCTATCAAAAAATTCCTCGTGTTTTCCAAGATAAATGTTCAACATTGTCAATAATTCTCACAACTGAGAGGATCATTTCTTCATTTCATTTCACTCTCAGTAATCATGGTTTACTAAACTCTTTGGCTAATTTATTTATTATGGCTCGTTTCAATGCATCCTTTAACTTATTGCTTTTTTCCTGTTTCATCGCTGACTAAATAATTAATAGCTTTATTCTCCTCAAATCAGAGAACGCGTAGTATGTGCACTGAAACTGAGTTAGTGAAACTGAGAATTGGTAATCATAAACTTCAAATTGAAACCGGTAGGTATGATAATATCCGTAGATGTGAAAGACTTTGCATTCTTTGTGATATGAATGAGATTGAAGATGAAACCCACTTGTTATGGAACATTGTCTTACATAATCAAGTAACGAATGTAGGTAAATAAAGATTAATTGTAACATTAAAACAAACGTTAAATTGGGTAGAATTGGGTGGGAACATCCTGTGACGTAAACATTTCGTGTCTAAAATACAGGGTGTGACACTTATGTAATTGGATTAGTTTTGGTTAAGGTGCATGTCATGCACGACTCGGAAATGTAACTAAATAAACAACAGACTTGTAATGTACAAAATTAAGTAACTGGGAAATTCAGGATTTACGTAAAAGGGTGTAAACTTCCTCTTTTATCAGTAAAGTAGATAAATAGAGAACGGCTGTAGGTGTAAGTTAGATTGATTGATTGAGATTGTGAAGAGATCGTGAACGGAATGTTACCAGATTGAAGGAATGTGTATCGTGGATTGCGAATAAAGTACCAGAAAGAATACAGTCCTGAGTGTTGAACCAGCGAGCGCGGCGATTTTCCAACGCTGAGGAGAATTCCGCAAAACGTGGTCCTTCGAGCCGGATACAATGTCGAACAAGAAAGTGAGATCGGGGCATCGAGGATTTTTATCCGGAATCCTGCCAGACGTTGATGCGTGCATTGAAAGTTATGTTCCCGCGAAAAAGGCTGAATTGATAAAGTGGAAGGGGACGCTAGTAGAACAGTTGCAAAAGATCGTACCACTCGACGAGGAGATTTTGGCCGAACTAGTCGCTGATGATAAATCAACTGAAAAGGACATAGCAGACGAAATCGGCAAAAGCGCAACCCTCAAAGCCGACGTTACTCAGCGACTTGTGGAGATAGATGAGAAGTTGAACGTTGTGATCGCGCCGACTTCCCAGTCAATCGAAGTTCCAGCAACAAGCGCCCAGGTGAACGAGAATGTTGAAGGTGAACCTTTGAACTTAGCGACCCCAGCATCCACGAAAACCGTGAGAGCCAAGCTCCCCAAACTGGAGGTCAGGAAGTTCAGTGGGAAACTTCACGAGTGGCAGGAATTTTGGGATTCGTTCGAAAGCGCCATCCACCAGAACGAAGCCCTGTCGAACGTAGATAAATTCTCCTACTTGAGAGGACTGCTATTAGAGCCGGCGAGATCAGCCATTACAGGATTTGCCTTGACTTCAGGAAACTATGGATCGGCCGTAGAGTTGCTAAAGAGACGGTACGGAAAGAAGACGGCGATCCAACGAGCTCTCGTTAACGAACTGTTAAATGCACGACCAGTCTACCACGAGAAGGATACGGCAAGGCTGCGAAGTTTCTACGACCTTGTCAAGACCAACACCGAGCGTTGCAGGCCTTGGAGGTGGATGAAGGAACATACTCGGCAATTGTTGTCCCGATGCTCCTGGAAAAGATCCCTGACGCGGTGAGGCTTACCATCACAAGAGGAAAGGATACTTGGACTGGACTTTGGGGACATGCTTCAAGCACTGCTCGTGGAGGTAGAGTTGCGAGAGGACCATTGCTTGACGCAAACAGCACGGGTTTCCGGGCCCAGTGAGAGCAGAAGGAGTCCACAACCGACAGCGAGTGCCCTGTTTACAAGAAGAGGAGAACACCGCAGATGCCCGTTTTGCCTAGGAGGACACCAACCAGAGCAATGTAAGAAAGTAACGAACATTGTAGAACGTAAGAGATTGTTAGTTAAGTATGGACGATGTTTCAATTGCACGGAGAGGGGCCATCGAGCCCGTGAATGTAAAATTAGCACTAATTGTAATAATAATAATAATAATAATAATAATAATAATAATAATAATAACGATTTATTAGTAGTACTTCCACAAGGTGGCTCTTCGCCTACTAATTACAAATCTCAAATCAAATCAAATTAAATCAAATGTTGGTTTTTGGGGAGAGGGGAAAACCGGAGTACCCGGAGAAAAACCTCTCGGAGCAGAGTAGAGAACCAACAAACTCAGCCCACATATGACACCGAGTGCGGGAATCGAACCCAGGACACATTGGTGGAAGGCGAGCGCTCTCACCACTGCGCCAACCCTGCTCCCCCTTTGTGAGGGTTTTCATCATGTTTCTCTGTGCGACTCTAAACCACAACAACCCCCAGGGGGGTACGGGTGCAGCGATCAGCCGGTAAAAATTCCAGTAAATAATCCCAACAGTATGCTGGTGGGTACAGAAAGTAGGATCGCCCTCCAAACCGCGCAAGCTCTAATCAAGGGAGGCAGAAAGGGAAGAGTGAGAGTTTTGTTTGACTCTGGGAGTCATCGTTCGTTTATAACCACTAAGGCCGCTAGTAGTTACGACTTAGGAATAGCAAGAAAGGAGTGGCTTAGTATTAGCACCTTTGGCCAGAGAACAATGGAATCCGGGTTACGAGAAGTCGCCCGTTTTGACGTAATGCCTCTACACGGTAGCAGTGTACATACGCTCGAAGCCTATGTTGTGCCGAATATTTCACACATAAGCAACGAGCACGTAGAGGTTGTTAAAAACGACTTCCCGCACTTGCGTGATCTGTGGTTCTCTGACGTTTGTCAGACAAAAGACGAGCTCGAAATAGATCTTTTGATCGGGGCGGATTACGTGTGAGAATTCCAAAAGGGAACGACCATACGGGGGGGGGGGGGGGGACCGAGGAACCTGTGGCAGTGCATACTGAGCTTGGTTGGGTGTTGTCGGGCCCCCTGAAAAGGCGAGAGACAGATAGTCAGCAGGAAGTGTCAGTTCATTTCATAGCCCAAGATAGTGTAGCTTTAGACAGGGCCAGTTTAGACAGAGAAATTAACAAGTTATGGGATTTAGAAAGGATCGGAATCAAGAGCAGCGACGGAGTGCACGAATCATTTGAGAACGACATAGAGTTTTTTGGGGGGAGGTATTCAGTCAAGTTGCCTTGGAAGCAAGGTCACGACCCTCTTCCCAGCAATTTCAAAAACAGTTTGTCACGCATGAAAGGTCAGCTAAAACGACTCCGCAAGGAACCCAAAGTTCTGGACGAGTACGACTCTATCATCAGGGAGCAGTTGAGTTCGGGGATTATCGAGAAAGTAGCAGAATTGGAGGAAACGGGAAAAACGCACTACCTACCCCATCACGCCGTTATTCGCAGGGACGCAGAAACCACGAAAATGCGAATAGTGTACGATGCATTTTCGAAGGAAGCCAAGAACGGAACCTCCTTAAATGATTGTTTGCATACGGGGCCCTCCCTAAATCCCTTTTTGTTCAAAAAACTTGTTAGGTTCAGGGAAAATAGGGTCGCGCTAGTTGGTGACATAGAGAAGGCCTTTTTGAACGTAGCGGTAGACGAGAGAGATCGCGATAGTCTAAGGTTTCTGTGGGTTGAAGACACGCGAGACAACAACCTGAGCATTGTTGTTTACCGGTTTTGTCGCGTGGTTTTCGGGTTGAATGCCTCACCATTTTTGTTAAATGGGACCATCAGGCACCACTTAGCCACCTTTGAGGAAAGGGACCCCGAATTTGTGAAACGCATGGTAGAGGGGTTTTACGTCGACGATTTAGTAACGGGAGAACGTACACCTGATAAGGCATTTACCCTGTTTCAAAATGCAAAGGATCGAATGGCCACAGCGGGGTTCACCTTACGAAAGTGGAAAACGAATGACCCGGGATTGAGGGAGAAAATCTGTTCCAGTGAAACTCGTACAACGAGTCGAGAAGTGGGTAGACTCGAAGACGAGGAGACTTACGCCAAGTCGAAATTAGAAGCCCAGGGTAGAGCAAAGGGGGAAAGGGTACTGGGTCTGGCGTGGGATTGTGAGACCGATACCCTTAATTTTAGTTTTAAACAAGTGATCGAGAGGGCCAGGGATCTAGAAGTAACAAAGCGAAATGTGCTAAGTTTGTTGGCCAGTTTGTTTGATCCGCTGGGAATAATTAGCCCTGTGACAGTCGGTATGAAAGCACTTATCCAAGAAATTTGTAGTAGCAAATTCGATTGGGATGAGGCTTTGACGGGAGAAATTAAGGAGAAATGGGATAAGTGGATCCAAGATTTGACAGAAACGAAAGGGATTCGAGTCAATCGGTGTCTCTACGACATGGAGAAAGAGAGCGTGACAGAGTGTTATTTACACGGGTTTGGGGATGCAAGTAAGCCTTTTACTGTGCCATGGTTTATTTTGTCTATCGAACTGCAGACGGGAAAACCCATGTGAGATTAGTAGCCAGTAAAACGAGGGTCGCCCCGCTGAAAGAGCTGACGATTCCGCGCTTAGAGCTAATGTCGGCGAGAATACTTGCCCAGCTTGTGGATACGATAAAGAATGCGTTACAATCACAGTTGAAAGTAGATGGCGTGAGGTTCCGGCTGGATAGCAAGACAGCTCTCAGCTGGATACAGAACAGGGGGGAATGGAAACAGTTCGTGCGCCATCGAGTAAATGAAATTTTGAGGCTTACTGCGAAAGGCGATTGGTCGTATTGCTCCACTGACGAAAATCCTGCTGACCTCGGGTCCAGAGGAGTGTTCGCTTCCCAGCTCAAAGATAACCAACTTTGGTGGCGTGGACCGTCTTGGCTCCACGCGGAGACAAACGAATGGCCAGTGACGACAGAAACCTATCAAACCCCGAAGAGTCAACTGGAGGAGATGAAATCCGCGACAGTTTTGCTGATCGACATAGAACATCCGTCAGATGTCGCCGCCGTGATAGATGTAACCAATTTCAGCACCTTACACAGGCTTGTCAGAGTAACAGCTTGGGTGAGGCGCTTTGTCAAGAATGCAAGGGCGCGCGTAACACAAGTGGAAAGGTCTACTGGAAGACTGGGAGTAGAAGAGTTAAAACGCGCCGAAGTGGAATGGCTTAAATCGGTCCAAAATGATCTAAGTAAGCAGCATAACTTCAAACAGCTAGTGAGGGAGCTAGGAATAAAGGCAGAGAAAGACGTTTTGAGGTGCGAAGGTCGCTTAGTTAATTCAGATTTAGAGAGCGAAGCTAGAAAACCTGTAATCTTACCTAGAAAGCACAAGTTTACTCGTTTAGTTGTGGAAGAATGTCACCAGAGAGTGCACCACAGTGGAGTGAGAGCGACGTTAGCTGAGCTACGATCCAGGTTTTGGGTCCCAAGAGGAAGGCAAGTGGTAAAGGGAATTTTGGGTGAGTGTGTCACGTGTAGAAAGCTAACTGGGAAACCCTACGATGCTCCACCAACAGCAGTGCTTCCTGACTTTAGAGTTAAAGAAGCGCCTCCATTCTCAAGGGTCGGGGTAGATTTTGCGGGCCCACTCTATGTCAAAGAAAAATCTGGTCGAATGGGTAAGGTTTATATTGCATTGTTTTCGTGTTGCGTGACTAGAGCGGTGCGTCTGGAGTTAGTGGAAGATCTGTCAGCTGCCGCGTTCAGGAGATGTTTGCGAAGGTTCATCGCTAGAAATGGAACTCCTGTCTTGATTGTCTCAGACAATGCCAAAACATTTCAAGCTACGGAGAAAGCTTTAACTAGATTGTTCGATCACCCAGAGGTCAAAGCCGGTTTAGAGCGTGACAGAATAGAGTGGAAATTTAACCTTGAAAGGGCACCCTGGTGGGGTGGGTTTTTTTAAAGAATGGTTGCTAGCGTAAAGCAGTGTCTTAGGAAAACACTAGGTACCGCAAGACTGTTTTTCGATGAATTGTCAACCATCCTCACTGAAGTAGAAGGTACACTCAACTCGAGGCCATTGACATACGAGTACAACGAACTGGAAGAAGTACTAACGCCGTCCCACCTCATTTATGGACGAAGGGTCAAAACCTTGCCTGATGAAATCGCAGAACCGGACGACGCTATGAATCAGGAAGGATGTTCCGCGAGGTTTAAATACCTCAGCATCAAATTAGCTCACTTCTGGAACCGTTGGCGAAGGGAATATTTAGCGAGTCTGCGAGAGTTTCATAAGAACAAGCCAGATAGGCAGGATAGAATTGTGCAACTAGGAGATGTAGTTGTAGTGTATGAGGAAGACAGGAAACGGGGAGAGTGGAAAAGGGGCATAGTAGAAGGTTTAGTTACAGGAAGAGACGGTAATGTTAGAGGAGCTCATGTCAGAGTCATTACAAAGGGGAAACCGGTCCACCTCTCCAGGCCGGTGCAAAAGCTCTACCCTTTAGAGATTCGGAGTGAGGGGAGGAAACACGGACCAAAAATGCCCGTAGTCGAGTTGCAGAAGTCCCCACCAGAACATCTCTTCGGAGAAATGCAGCATTAGATTCCAGATGGAAAAAGCAACTTATGCTTGACTCGTAGACGAGTCAAGGGGGAGAGTGTGTTATGGAAAATTGTCTTACATAATCAAGTAACGAATGTAGGTAAATAAAGATTAATTGTAACATTAAAACAACCGTTAAATTGGGTAGAATTGGGTGGGAACATCCTGTGACGTAAACATTTCGTGTCTAAAATACAGGGTGTGACACTTATGTAATTGGATTAGTTTTGGTTAAGGTGCATGTCATGCACGACTCGGAAATGTAACTAAATAAACAATAGACTTGTAATGTACAAAATTAAGTAACTGGGAAATTCAGGATGTACGTAAAAGGGTGTAAACTTCCTCTTTTATCAGTAAAGTAGATAAATAGAGAACGGCTGTAGGTGTAAGTTAGATTGATTGATTGAGATTGTGAAGAGATCGTGAACGGAATGTTACCAGATTGAAGGAATGTGTATCGTGGATTGCGAATAAAGTACCAGAAAGAATACAGTCCTGAGTGTTGAACCAGCGAGCGCGGCGATTTTCCAACGCTGAGGAAAATTCCGCAAAACCACTTTCTGTTTCGTTGTCCAAAGTATTCATCAATTAGAAATGCCTTTTATGATGAAATAGTTACTAGAATACCGAATATTAAGCTGTTACCATTTGCTAATTTAATTGTTGAATTAGTGAACTGTGAAGATAATATTATTAATATGCAGTTTGTTAAGTTTATTTCCGCGTGTTTTGATTTAGAAAACAATTTGTTGTCAAACTAGTTTAATTCTTGTTACCTGCTTTCGCAATACTGTGATGTTTTACGGTCATGCAAATCAAGCTTGTTGTTGTGTAGTCCAGTTACATCGAGATAATAGTGGTTTTCAAATCCGCTCAAGATAAAGTTAATTTCGTCCTGTGCTATTGGCTATTGCAGTTACTGCCACTTTCACCGGTTTCAGTGTGGATACTGAACTTCTAATTCAAAAATTATGATTTCCCGCAAGCATAAAAAATAATAAACTTAAGATGATGAAGTTTGAAAAGAAAGAAAATAGAATATATTTATAAAGTGACATTTTGTCATGAAATTAAAATTGTTGTATCATGAATTTTCAGATTGTTCGCTGTGCTTATGATGCCCTCGAGTACAGTTTCAGAGAAGCAAGCCAAAATACGCGACATGGAAAAGCACTTGGCCGATGGTATGCCATCGCCGTGACCCCCAATGAAGGCCTCGCAGGAGTTTTAAAGCCTGACTATGTTGGATTTCATCACAACAGTTACTATGCCTCCGCTTACACGCCTCATGCTATGCACAAGGCAGCTCTTATCCAATATCTGCTCAGCGGAACAGCGTTTGAATTCAGTAAGACACTTATGTCCCTGGACAAAGTAAAAACCCCTTCATACCACCACTGCCGCGTCATATGCGTCGTTTTTTTTGTCGCTTAACAAAGATTTAACGTTAATATCTCGTTCGCGTTTCAAGCAGTTAAAAATCTCTATGCTCATATCAATTTTTGGGTATATTTAGTAAGAGATAATTATTCTCAAAGGATTAGTTAAATTTAGGAAAGTAGGAAAAATTAAAGAGTTAATGACGGTTTAAAATGAGAAAGTTAGAAATTGGTAGACGGGCGCCAAACAGTTCGCCACCAACCTGCAATACCCTTGTGGGGTGTCAACTGTCTGGTGGTGTGTCAAAACATTTTTATTACATTGCAAACCATTCTTTAAACTCACTCCACTCACTCGAAATTTCACTCCCTTTTCATTTAAGTCCCACCTTAAGTGAATAGACGCAAGGAGAAAGTAAACAGCCGGCTGGTGGTAAAAAATTGCTAACATTAACCAAACGGTTAACCATGTACCCCTGGTGAAAACCATGGTCTGAGCCTTGAGCCAAATCGTCGTCCGTACCGGTATCGTTACCATTATAGTTATTGTTTTGGTAACGTTATCATTCTTGTTATTAATCACCGGAACTGACTAATTTCTTTTGGTTGAAAGGTGCCGAGACTAAAGAACACATAAAGAAGGGGCTTCAGATAATGAGAATTGTCTCGGTGAAGTATTCCTCGCCAAACAGTGTTTCAGGCCGATTTCCAGGATTTGATCGTGCAATTGTGGCCAAATCGTTCCCTGCTTATGCCTATTTCGCTGCGTCGGCTCCAAGTCTTGCGATGGATGGTTCCCTCGGGGAAATCACCACCCTTGATACTGAAAACATTAAGATGTTTTTGCGGCTATACGACACAGGTATTACTTGTTTTATTTCCCTTTCTGTGTTTTTTTATGACTTTTTCTTTCTCATTTGTTTTCTGCTCTCAAAGTTAACGTTGATGGGATGATTAGACTCTTACTTGGTCATCGACCTAAAAAAGGTGATAAAAAACGACTCTGCAACTATTACTTTAGACTGTTGACTAATAACGCAGACAATTTCATTGTTAAGTGGTAATTCCTCATTACTTTACTATAACAAGCCTGGCAAGACAGAGTGTATCTCGAACAAGCAGCCTCGATTGTATCAGTAACACATATTCCTTAACTCTACCGGTCATCAAGACCAATGCTATGAAAACCTGCCCCAAATTCCCGACTATTGTTCAACTAAACCATTTTTATTGCCAAATGATATATGATCAGTTCTTTAGACTTTATCAGCCCGGAAACTGGCCCAAACTCCCAATTTGTATTTAATATTCTGTTTCAAAAGCAAAACGAAAGTCTACATTGACAGCAAACTTCGACTCAACTTCTTTCAATCTGTTCCACATTTTCCTGCTCACTTTTTTAGCTCGACGTGGATAGCGCTATTTAATTTCAGTTGCTCTCACTGGTCTATAATGTTCGCGTTTGTGACCCAAAGGAATTCTGCGAAATTCTTGCATAACGGCGGCATGGAAGTTCGCCAATTTCCACTCCAGATACTTTTTTAGAAGTGTCAAGCAACCCAGTTCTGCTTACAAAATATTGCACCGATTGCATTATTTACAACAAGTCATAACACGCCAAAGTTGCCACGCTAGACGTCGCGCAATCCATTCACAGAAAGGCTAGAAAGACAACCTCAAGCATGTTAAGGCATGGTTCATTCTCTGTTTAAGGCCCCCTGCAAGTTAAAACTAAGCTCCTGTGACAGCAACGTTGTTTGAACTCCCAGAGTTGCCAGAAGCAATACTAGGGCATCGGAAAGGGCTTGGATTTTAACCCCGTTTCCAGTCCAGACGTACTGTATAACTAATTGATATTTACTGATAAGACTACTGTGTAACTGTCTGACACACAGTGTGATTGACTACTGACTGTAACTAACTAACTAACTAACTAACTAACTAACTAACTAACTAACTAACTGTCGTTGGCTGGCTGTCTAACTGACTGGACTGCCTTATTTATTTATTTATTTATTTATTTATTTATTTAATTTCCTTACGGTTAAATAACTTACATGCAGCACACACTAGAAATAAATAAATAATAATAATAACTACTTATAAGTAGTTTTTTCGTAAAACATTTTAGTATAAAAACTAACGATAATCAAAGGCATCCTGTGGTTAGCTCGTGGAGTAAGTACGATACTGTGTCAGGAAGGTGATATAGGGAATTATGACAAGCCTAAAGAGTGGTTAGAAATGCATTGTAATACATTTTTCTTTTTTACGATTTGATTCGTTTGTTGTATCTTGACTGTTGTTCATTGATTAATATACGTTGTGGAATGGGAGTTTTGAAACAACTCTAGTAGAAGAGTAGTTTGTTCAAGAAATACTGTAGTACCAAGTAACAGTTTACCGTATTTTCCCGTGTATAATGCGCACTTTTTTCCTATTTCTTTCTTGATCGCTTCCCTAATTTGCATACGCATGTGGTTAACAAAGGATAAAAACCGGTAAACAAGAATTCAAAAGGCTGTTGTCCATGCCGTTGTTATAATAAACAAGAAATTCTGCGAGAATTAGAAGCGGCCTTTTTGACCATCCGAGCAGGATTAATGCACAGGATAAGTTCAAGTTGATCGTAATTCAATTTTTGTCACCTTTCAGTTGGCATGACAGTCAATTCGTCACTCTGAATTATAAAGAATTTAAAATTCCATTATGCGTTTAGAGAAGGTTTTGGTGGCCTAGTGGGTTAGTACGCTTTTTGCATCCTGTATGGGAAGCTTAGGGTCGGTGGTGCAAGCCTCACTAGAGTGAACTTTTTTTTCTTTGCTCTCTTTTTTTTTTCCTATTCCTTTTCACTTTGTTTTTCTTTTTTCTTTTGTCAACACTTAAGCTGTAAACCTATTTTGCAATTTAACACGAAAAGTACTCAACCGATTCTATGGATATTCGCTACGCGAGAAACCAAGGCCAGCTCAAGCTTGACAAAACACTGGCACTTCGATTTGTTTGACAATTTCAAACAAAGCGAACAGTTTGGTATAAATATGCGTCTTCGATCCGTTGACCAGTTTCTAGACGATAACCGATATCTCAATACTACTAAGGTATGTTCAAAAGAGCTGTATTTCACTTCCGGTATTGCACCATCACTAACTCGGTCAATATTTGTTTATCTTCAAAACCGGGTCAAAAGGAACGCTCAAATAAATCCATTTCCTATAATTCTGACTAAACATTTCTTTTTGAAAGGATTTCGCCAATTCCGACTCTGACCCCTGTATTTTATTGCCGCCAAAATCTACAAGTTCAGTTTAAAAACATTTACGGTCTTCCGAATAGCTTTAGTTAAGTCATCGGTGTTGTGAAATACTGCTCAAAATAAACGCTTTCAAATAAATTCCTTTCCTACTGGATGTACATTGGAGTAATTCAATTTTGACAAAACATTTCTTTCCTCTGTAACCCTTGAGCATTGATAGGCTTTTAAAGAGACGATGCGTGACCGACCTAATGACTTTATTTACTACAAAATTCTCTAGTAACCGCAAGAGATGTCTCATTAGCGCAATCGGATAAGGGACCGAGGTTAGGATCTGAAGGCCGTGAGTTCAAGTCCGGGCACCGCTAGTAGCAACTTGTTTCTTTACTAATGTCATTGTTTCTTCCTCTGGCCGAGAGGGGAACGGGCCTCTCGGCGGACACCACGACGAAAAACAAGAAATTCTGCGAGAAATAGGGGTAGGGCTGCACCTCTTTGAAACCTCTAATTTCACTGGATCTTTATCAGTTGCACCTCTATTGTTTTATGGCTAGGTTCCATTGTTTTAATTCTTTGTTTATTGTTGTTTTGAACCAATCTTGTGAGGTGTTGCAAAAGGTGCAGGTCGCCCCAGAATTAGAAGCGGCCTTTTTGACCATTCGAGCCGGATTAATGCACAGGATAAGTTCAAGTTGATCGTAATTCAATTTTTGTCACCTTTCAGTTGGCATGACAGTCAATTCGTCACTCCGAATGAATTCGATTATGTGTATAGGGAAGGTTTTGGTGGCCTAGTGGGTTAATGTGCTCTTTTCGCACTGTAATGGTAGCTTAGGGTCGGTGGTTCAAGCCTCAACAGAGCGAAGTTTTTTTTTCTTTGATCTCTTGTTTTCCTATTCCTTTTCACTTGTTTATCTTTTTTCTTTTGTCAACGCTTAAGCTGTAAACCTATTTTGCAATTTAACACGGAAAAGTACTCAACCGATTCTATGGATATTCGCTACGCGAGGAACCAAGGCCAACTGAAGCTTGACAAAATACTGGCACTTCGATTTGTTTGACAACTTCAAAGAAAGCGAACAATTTGGTATAAATCTGACTCTTCGATCCGCTGATCAGTTTCTCGACGATAACCGATATCTCAATACTACTAAGGTATGTTCAAACAACGCCACGCAAAAGAGCTGCGTTGGTTGATTTCACTTCCGGTAGTACTTCCGGTATTGCACCATCACTAACTCGGTCAATATTTGTTTATCTTCAAAACCGGGTAAAAAGGAACGCTCAAATAAATTCATTTCCTATAATTCTGACTAAACAATTCTTTTTGAAAGCATTTCGCCATTTCCGACTCTGACCCCTGTATTTTATGGCCACCAAAATCTACAAGTTCAGTTTAAAAACATTTACGGTCTTCCGAATGGCTTTAGTTAAGTCATCGGTGTTGTGAAATACTGCTCAAAATAAACGCTTTCAAATAAATTCCTTTCCTACTGGATGTACATCGGAGTAATTCAATTCTGACAAAACATTTCTTTCCTCTGTAACCCCTGAGCATTGAAAGGCTTTTAAAGAGACGATGCGTGACCGACCTAATGACTTTATTTACTACAAAATTCTCGAGTAATCGTAAGAGATGTGTAATTAGCACAATCGGATAAGGGACCGAGGTTGGGATCTGAAGGTCGCGAGTTCAACTGAAGTTTTCTATTAGAAAACTTCTTTCTTTACTTTATTTAAATGTTTCTTCCTCTGGCCGAGAGGGGCACGGGCCTCTCGACGGACACCACGACGAAAAATAACCACAAAAAAAAGGGTATTACTAGAAGCGGCTCGTCGCTAAGCGACGGCCGCTTAACAAGCAAATAACCGATCATAGCTGCTTTTAAATTACCGCCGATAAACTGGCTGGAAAAACCGGCCAGATATTCTGTGAGCAGACGCCAAAAATTTGCAGACAGACGAAACAAAATATCCTCTTATTTGCATATGGTAACGAAACGCAGATTTTGTGAGCCAAAGTTAGTTCAAAATTATTTTGCTCGAAGTACAGCAGTTGAAAACGAAGACAAAATAAGTGAGGTATATTTTGCAGAGGCTGTCGAAGATTCAAAATCTTTTGACAACTGAAAATTGTCGGAGGCGCATTTCATAGATGTTATCTTTATTTCTCATCGCGTTACGCTTCATTGAACATATGACACCATGAACATTTGTTTACCTTTATTTAGCATTCGAATGCGTGAAAACATAAAGTGTCAGCGACTGAAAACGAAAATTTTTACACAGCAACCACGAAGAGACTTTGAGCGTATGAGAATTCCTAGAACGGGTGTCTAATGCAAATGTCATCGGCTTCCCCGTGGGGTCGACCCCCGGGCTAACCAGTGGGATTGTAAAGTCAGTCAAGCAAAGTTGAGGAATTTCCCGGGAGGTCGGGCAATGTCTTAAGACAAATTAAAGCCCCCTGGGTGAGGTGTCTCTCAGCTGAAAATCCCCATGACATCCTTTTCAAACTTGTGAATTCCCCCACCCCCTAACCTTTGATCGTAAAACAATGTCAAGCTATTCCCCTTCCCTCGGGCAGAGAATCCCATCCTTCTCCTTATATTCCCCCACATATCTCCCTGGTAGGCCCGGGGGTCGACCCCACGGAGAAGCCGATGACATGTGCATAAATCATTCCCTCGTGCCGTCTCAATGCTCGGGAATACGCTATTCGTATCAGATAAAACAATTTTTGATTGCCTTTTGTAATGGACAAATTAGTGATCCCGGTACACGAAACACAAGCTTAACCAAGTCAGATCAACCTAATAGTGACCGAAAGCTTTTTGAATATCAGAGAAATACAGGACAGAATAAAGTTTGTTTGTCCCTTGAATGTGCTTGACGAACAAGAGCATTCTTAACGACCATTTAACCAATGCATGGAAGCGCCTGCCGAACTGGAGACGATCGGAAATCGATTACACATTTGCCATTGTTTACGCCAGACATCCGGATTCCCCAACCATCCCGATAGCTCTCCACGAGCTATAAAACGACGTTTCGATCTCCCTGAGATTATTTTCAAGTCGAAGAAAAAGCGAATGAAATATACATATATAAATACAAATTAGGGCGTGAGAATAACGATAAAAAATGTAAATACAAGAGCTAAAATGTAAGTGTTAAAATAATAATAATAATAATAATAATAATAATAAAACTATATAAATAACTTTTCACGGATTGAATCTGACTGGTTGTTCAAAGTTGTCTTAGGCTCCTTTATAAAGAGCATTTCGTAGATCAGGCAATCGAATTTACTTTGGCACTTTCTCAAGATCTTAAAATCACGATAAATGTCACTTGGGACTGTTCCATGTTGCTCCTTAATGTGATTCCCAATTGAAGACGATCCTTTGTGTTCCTCAACGCGCTGACAGAGCTGTCGGCACGTATACCCGACATAGTTTGCATCGCACAAACCACACTTATAGTAACTAACTAACTAACTAACTAACTAACTAACTAACTAACTAACTAACTAACTAACTAACTAACTGTGGTTGGCTGGCTGTCTGACTGACTGGACTGCCTTATTTATTTATTTGTTTATTTACTTATTTTCCTTACGGTTAAATAACTTACATGCAGCACACCTTAGAAATAAATAAATAAATAAATAATAATAATAATAATAATAATAATAATAATAATAATAATAATAATAATAATAATAATAATAATAAGTTCAGTAAACTGCAATATTTAATGCAAGATGTCATACTGTCTAACCCGGCTGACTTACAAAATTCATATTTGCACTATAGGTAACAGCGAAGTCAATGAATACTTGGCCGACGGAACAATCTTTACTTCGATCTATTATCTCAATTCCATCGGCTCAATCAACATCATTGAAGAGATTAACAGCGAGGCAAGCGATATGAGCATCGAGGCTGAAGCTTCACCGACAGGATTCTGGTCTTTAAACTACGCAGCTTTTGTAGTCCATCGAAGAGAAGACGGGGCTGTTAGTGTAAAGGGATTCAACAACTATGTTTGGGACTTTATGGCATCCTCCAATCAAAATGTCTTTGGGCTTTACCAGAGTCACGGAGCACTTCTGGTTGCAAACAGCGAGGCAGCTCTTAAAACTCTCGATATCGCCAACGGTTGGGACTGGACACGACATCCGGGAGCTACCACTATCAAAATGAACCTCGATCAACTGGTCAGCGAAAACCGGAGGTGTGTATTCGGTATAATGCTTCCCACGCCATTCATGCCCAACGAAACATACTCATGTCTTCGTGTGAGCAAAAGGACATGAAATCTAGTGAATAAAGACAATGCATCAGTTATATCTGATCGAAGAGCTTTTCGTAAATGTCTTATTATCACAAAGAAACAACAACAACAACAACAACAACTAATAGGAGCAAAGTTTGAAAAATTTCACCGGTCAAACGTGTTAATATCATAGTTTGCGTATGAAAAATCCACAGGAGTGCAAATTCCAGGGTATCTATCCATTTCCTTATCTGAATACGGATTATACATACAAATTGTGTGATAATTGTGTTTAAAGACTATATGCAAGGAGTAGCCAGAGTTCAGAAAACTAGCAAGTATCATAATGACAATTGGTATTATCTAATTAACAATGTCTTTGCAGGTATTATCAACCTGAGACACTAGCTGGCGGACTCAGGCTTATAGTTGGGGGAGATAATCCTAGCGGAGTGTTTGGAATGGACTTTTCTCAGCCTCCTTACCAATGGAAGAGCGGCGCCTTCCAAGCGAACATCGACTTCGCCTTTAGAAAGAGTGTGTTCTTTGCTGATTTCGTCATCATCTGCCTGGGCAGTGATATCACCGTAACTAACAGCTCGCCAAATATCACCCAGGTAATAGCAACTGTTTCAGGTATCCGATTATCAGAAGTGATCAAATCTTACTTCTCGTTGTACCATCAACGCTTTTACGAAGAGACAGTTAAAGAGAACAAAGCAAAAATAATTCACTACGGTATATTTTTCTCACTTAACACTAAATTCTTGAGAACTCAGTCTCTGTGCTAAAAAGCAAATGTGCGGCGGCACTTACTAAGGGGGTAAAGTCAACCCCTGTGCTGTTTTAAGCGAGGGTAGAGATGCGAGGGTAGAGATACGAGGGTAGAGATACGAGAGCAAGTCTCCCATCCGTAAACACCGTATATACCCGATTGAAAAGACGTTGTCGGAAGAAGAGTACCAAGACGACCCAGTGATTTTCTGGAAAATTTGCGACCTTATATCGAAGATCAGCTCGCCCAAAGCGTACTCCGAAGACTTGCGTTTTGGGGCAGTATGGCTACAATTCTTTAAACATGTAGCTAACGAAGAGGTTGTAAACTACATCCAGTACTGGCCTTTTTTGCCAACTTTTTTCCAAACGACTCTGTCCCACGAGCTGGCCGCAGTGCCACAACGAAAATTTTTGAATAATAACGTGCAGTAGCATAAACCACACAAGTGAATAGTACTTTCGCGCGCTCTGATTGGTTAACTCGGAGGTGATTAGCAAGTACTATTTTGACCCTTTCATTATTCCATATGGAAATGTAACTTGTGGGATGTGGCGGGAGTGACAAGGATACCTCACAAATTAATGTGATCTGGTAAGCTGAAGCCACTCTATGGCCACTAAGGCCACATGGTAGCGGGCATTACCCCTAAATATACCAAATCAAAGATTGAGCCCAGGCATTATATAGCAGCCATGGACAGCTGTTTCGGCCTTGTTAGGCCTCATCAGCATGACATAGCTAATGCTCGGGCTCAGGTACCCACATATGAATAAAACAAGCAATCCATATGGTCGTATCGTTTAGGCTTTATGCCTACTCTCTTCTGACAAGGTTTTTTCAGTTAGGTGTTATGTCACAATGCAAGTAGGATTTTTCATCCGCTTTGGAACAGCCACAGCTAAGAAGTATCCGGCATTGCTTTTACCCAATCAACACGTAGACTTTTACGCTTTTGAAAAAAGGAATAATCAACGCGTTTCCCAACATAATCAACACGTAGACTATTACGCTTAAAAAGGCATATTCCATGAAGTGAGACGTTCCGTCCCTAAGGACATGCCGTATAAAACTGTTCATCATAAATGTCTGTCTTGAAAAACGGTTCCTAGAGAAAAGTCGATTTTATTATTTTTAGTAATCATTGTTTGTGCGGGTAAACTTACATTTCCATTGATATTGAAGTCAAATCATCCCACACTGTGTAGGCTTCAGAAAACAAATACCTCATATATATTGCGGATGATCTAGTACATGTATACTCAATCCACTTTTTAGCATTCCATCGTATAATTCATCCCGAATTTTTCAGTTCAACTGGGCATGCCGAAGCTTTTTTTTTTTTGTGAGGGTGGTTCAACCATGAAACCAATATTTAATTTAAACAAAGGAATGAAAATAAAAACTCGTCAATTAACGCGAGCTCACGAAATACCTTAACCCAGGAAGGACGCTGAGAGAACTGAAAGAAATATTCAAATAAAGGCTAAGGGAGAATAGTAGTAGTAGTAGTAAGTTTATTAAATCTCCAGCTAGTGGCTCTTCCGATTTAATTTACAATAATTGGAAATCGAATAAAACTACCAATAAAAGTTACAATAATATCATAATAAAAGAAAACTAATTAAAAAAAATAATTAACGCATTCTAAAATTCTAATCCTAAAAAAATTCCTACGGACTGTCATATATTTCGCGCTTTACTGCGCGCTTAAAAACTGAGAGTGTTGCACTATTTTTCGTTTCTTCTCTTGAATTATGTAAGAGGTGTTTCGCGGTATGATACTTCATGGGTAAAGCTAAAGTCCATTGAAGTTTTCAAAAAATTTGAGAACGTTCTGTACGAAAATCGGGTACTTGTTTGCTACCATTATTACAATATTAACTCGTAAAAATTAACACCATTCAATTTCAAAATATGAATACTTTAATTTCTTTTGTCCCATTCAGACAACTTTGTTCCAGACCAAACTCTTGGTTTCTGCTGATCCATCCTCAATTTACATAAACACCTCATCGCACTCACTCGGCACGGACCTGACCAGGGAACCTTCTTCCTTTGGGCCTCGGCAGAAAGACGCAGCCACACTGTTAGATGTGAACGGTAATTGAACTGAATTCTATCATTTTTTATTGCATTTTAATTCGTGAATTCCGATCCCCTTAGGAGACCCACAAACAAATCACGAAACAAAATATAAATTGGAATCGAGTCTTTCAATTAGGGTCCAGCATGGATGGGGAAAGAGTGTAATTTGGCCGGTAATTTTTGTTAGCTTTTCGATGTATATAACTCATCTGCGGATGGCAACTTACACTTCAATTTTTTTCGCGGGAAATGAATGTAAACTTTATATCTAAAAAATAAACAGGTTCTCAAAGACGCCGTCGTGGCTAATAAGGGAGCTTTAGCAACGACCACGGCGACGGAAATGAAAACGTCACTTCAAAATATAACTTCTCGTTTTTGTAACGCTTTCGCTATCATTCCAATTTGTTTAACTCGGAAAATACTGGCGAACTATTCAGGGACTAAATTGTTATGAACGCCGTTAAAGTAAGGAAAAAGAAAGCAGACTTTACAGTCACACGCTCCCGTTCTCGAGAAAACCTAAAATTTGGTCATTTCACGTTGTTGTTTTGCAGATGACGGGAAGAAATGTGCCAAAATGTAAAACGCACGTGCACAGCCATTGTTTGTGCTCATTAAACCCATTGTTTTGTGGCGTTCTCGTTGCCGTTAACGTCGTCGTTACTAAAACTCCCTTGGGTCAAGGCAACGACGACGGCGATGGCAACGAAAACGTCTTATCAAAATCTAAGTTCTCGTTTTTGTAACGCTTTCGCTGTTATTCCAATTTGTTTAACTTTGAAAATACTGGCAAACTATTCAGGGCCTAAATTTTTTATGAACAGTGTTAAAGTAAGGAAAAAGAAAGAAAACTTTACAATCATGCGATCACGTTCTCTTGTTGTTTTGCAGAGGACGGGAAAGAAATGTACCAAAATGTAAAACGCACGTGTTTGCTCATTAAACCGATTGTTTTGTCGCTTCCCGTTGCCGTTGCCGTCCTCATTGCTAAAGCTCCCTAATATTTGCACGCACCCGATAGTTGATATGCCAACTCCTGTTTCCCTAAAGGCGTGGAGAGTTTTTGGAGTCTTTGTACAGTTCGATTTAGATAACAAGACTGACTTTGCTTACAGCAGTCCTAGCTGAATTCACTGTCGCTTTCTGCTAGTGTCATGCAAAAGGTCGTATACAACTTTGGTCACTGTGTCTAACAATAGCAAATATATCAGTGACGTTACCTACTGTCATTAACATGCCAACCAGAGAGCTATTGGCTGGTGAAACAAAGAATTCTTTTGTTTAATGTTTTGAACATTTAAATAACAAAAACAATGTTTGTAAACAAATATCTTCCCTATAACTGTGCATGCTTTTGACTGCTGGGCTGTTTAACACATGCTTTACGACATTTTAATAGTCTTAGCCGAATATAGTAAGCAAAAAAATTGCCGGCTAGATGCATAATGTAAAAAAATAATAACAAAATAATAGCAAAAATACAATTCCTATTGCCCAAATTGACTTTTAGGTGGTGCGAGTTTGCTGTTTGCAACAAGACCGATATCAACCAATAACCTTTATTTAAAGAGGATTACACCTATTACTATAAAAGTATTCTCTCTAGTGGCCCTCTAAAAACAAAAATATTGAATAAAAATTACAACAACTAAGATAAAAAGCCTATAGATGAGTAAAAAGGAGAAACTATGTACAAAGATATAAACAATAATATTAAAAATTTTTAAAATCAGAAAAGCCTTTTAACTTTAAAATTATCTACCGTATAAATTGGAGCAGTGTTATTAATCAGAGTAGTTTTCATCGAGTTAAAAGAGGCCGTTGGATTTAATTTAAGAGCATTGAGGTCTTTTATGGTAGAATAGAAAAATGTTCTCCTCATTGCTTCGGTTCTTGATTTCGGTAAACGGTATGATGTTTTAGCTCTTGTGGGATAACCAGAAACCTGTCCTACAGATAGTTTCGAATCATATAAATCTAACCGACACGACAAGTATAATTTTCAGGTCCCTGAAACAGTTTTGGACGCTTGTATGACAGCTTGTCGTTGCTTTTATTAACCATTTCTACTCGTAAAAGAAATAATACGATTGTCCAGTGTGTTTCAACCATGAGTTAGTACTGCACCACAGACTGAGTGCTTGACGGAATTAGTTCCAAGAAGACATCTTCAAAAAGTGTTGACAGAAGGAATAGTCTTCTTAATGACAATTTTGCGTCCCGATGGCCTTAACTTCTTCTGTTTGTAAACATGCCCCTCTTTCTTTTCCCTCAAACAGGTAAACGCCGCCAGTTTGACTATTTGTTCAGTCACAGTTCTGTTTGATGGGCTACATCTTCTTTTTGGTGTCTGCTGGGATCAGACATTTAAAAGGACCTTTATAGATTGCCATCGACATTATTCTCAACTTAATTTGGTCTTTATACCCTTAACAGGGAATGGTTATTACATCCCCAATGCCACCGAGCAAGGCCTCAACGTTGCTATAGGCCTTCAGACATCGAGGGACCAAAGAGGACGATCAAGAGAAACCTCGGCTCGATATGCTACAGCGTGGCTTGATCACGGTGTTAATCCATCCGGCAAGGGTTACGAATACACCATACTTGTGAACAAGCCCCAAATCTACATTCGGGTCAGTAATGCACAGTGTATTGACTCCTCAATGCTTTAAAGAGGCCATGTGGACAATTGAAAATTCATTGGAGATGTTTGTGTCGACGGTATACCCAAGATGACCGTGGTTAGAAATACACCGTTTACGCCGGAGCTTGCAGAGAAAACCCCGGCAACCTAAATTTTCTGAAAACTTAGTATTTTAGAATTCAATATCGAAATTAAAATTTTACAAAAAGAAAACGCGTAGTATATATTAAGACAAAAAGCGAAATTCAAGGCTTAACCTTAATCACGTTCATTTCCCCAAGTGAGTAATCGGAGCAAGGCGATTAACATCGCAAATTTGGCCCTGCGATTCTGCGATTTTTCTATTTTTCTTCGTCAATTTTCCCTACACTCTTCTAAAGTTTGATAGTAAATTTGTATACATATCCTTCCAAAAACAGGCCATAACTTATAAACGGGAGAGAATTAAAAAAAAAAGCCCCACATCTTTTTGCAAAGAAGGTATCTCAGAACATTCGTGCCGATTTTCAGCCCAATCGGTCAAAGAATGCAGGTAAACGAACTTAAGGTAATTCCCCTGAAAAGGATGTACTATTAAGATTTTTTTCAGACTTGGCACAATTGATAGTCATGCATAGGACATTGAAAAAATGCAATAAAAAGATGGGGTCACCGTGCTTGTTTTCGCCCTGCATGCCTTTTTCTCTGAGTGTTTTTACGGAGTTGTGCGAGAAATGTTCGAAGCATGAACAACTGAAGAAAGCTGTTATTATGTAGCAAAAACTATGAATAGTAGTGAAAACTAGAGCCTAATTGTTTTTCTGGGCTATATTCTTTTAGTATTGTGATTTGAAATTGCCCGATCTTGCAAATAATGTGAGGAAATTTGACCACTTCGTCATCATCTCAAACTCCTTCCTGGCTCCAAACGCATAGTTTCACCCCATTTATATATAAATAATCCAACTTCTACTATTAAACTTTTTTCTCCTTAAAATATGTTTTTCGTGTGCCTATTACAAGTTCATTACACCAATAAAAAAAGGGGGGTCACCGTGCTGGTTTCTTTACAACACGACGACAAAGGGAAATTTTCAGCTGAAAAAGCTCAATGTCAAGGCAAATTCGCAATGTTTCTAGTGTACGCGCGCACGAGCGCGCGCTAAATGACGCCATAAATTATGTGCAGTAAGGATGCGCCATGCAATTGAGAGGAATCACCTTAAAATGTTCACCCTTCACCAAAATTTTATTTTATCGAGAAAAAGATAAAAAGCCATATGCTGGCTTCTTTTTCTGGGTGTTAAGAATCTCCTCATGGTGCAAGAGTTAATGACTTAGTGACAGACATCAGGCATGCCTTTTTTCACGACAAAACTGGCGAAATGACAGCCTATACTAAACAGAAAATCTACCAAACTGGAACGAAAACCGGCAGAAGCCTATAACAGCGAGCGGGAGCTCACAGCTTTCATATTGAATCTTATACTTTAAGGATTTGTTCAAGGCTCCCAATATTATTTTGATAAAGCGCAACGATCTTGCAGACCAGAGAGATTGTTTCCAAGCTCATAGCTGAAGGGTATTCTGTCGCTCCTTCGCCGTTTCTTCTGTCTTCTTTGCCGATGCATTTTTTCTGCGCAGTGAAACTAGAAATTAGTTATCCTTTGCCAGGAGGATTGGAAAACACATTGCAATTTGAGAAAAAGTTGTTTTTCCCTGTTCCTAACCCCAGCCGTAATAAAGTGCTCATGTTTTGCCTTTCTTTGTCTTGGAGTTAAAGACCATTTCAAAAATATTCTTAATTTTGATTAACCTGTTATCATAACTTTGTTATTTTTGTTGTTGCTGTTGTACTAAAACGTTAACTGGATTTGGTTTGCAGTCGCTGGCCGTTCAGCAACAGGGTGACAGCCCGGCATATAAAGTGCTTCAGAGGGACAGCGAAGCCCACGTGGTGGAGGTACCGAACTGTCCCATAGTAAATGAAACTCAGTATGGATACGTATTTTTTCAGAAATCTGCCCGCACGGGTGGTCCTGTCAGGAGAGTTAACATGGTAAATAGATCACTACTTTCAATACTGTTGCCCCCGCTTTCGTTATAATTGTCATTGCAATTGTACCTGTCATTGCACTGTCATGGGCACCTCCACTTTCGTTAACATGGCCATGGTGATGTTCATGGTTAGCGTCAGTATCATTCTCATTGTCGATGTCATTGCCATTGGGGATTTATTTATTTATTTATTTATTTATTTATTAACTTTACAACCAAAAGAGCTGTTACAATGATGCAAGATTCAATAATAAACTTAAAACATTATAGTGACAAGATACATGAACAAGAAAACATAGAATGTAAGACGAAATGAAACAGCAACTTGGTTGAGGGTCTGACCAACAGGACATAGGTCCCATGCAAAGGTCAGCGAAATAAGAAATACGAAAGCTAACATATCGAATATAATAATTTTTAATTGAAATATAATTAGAAAAAAAAATAGTGTAATTAGTAGCAACAAGTCAGATTGTAAGAGCGACACTTAGAACAGTAAGTTGTCCATGTGCGCATTCTGTCTGTGTGGAAAGTAGTGTCCAGTTTAGAAAAGTAGTGAGAGTAAATCTGGTTCTTAAAGGATGGAAGTGACGTGCAATTACGTATAGACAGAGGAAGACTGTTCCACATAAAGACAATTCTATTAAAAAAAAGAATTTCTGAAGAGTGTAGTCCTGCAGGAGTTGGGCTGCAGTAGATTTTGCTGACCTGATCGGGAGCGAGAAGAACGAACAGAAGAAAACGTGACGTAACAGGAAATATCTAGATCATACAGGCCCTGTTTGCATTTAAAGAAAAAGATAAGATCCTTAATTTCTAGCCAGTAGCTTATCGGTAGCAATTTAAGCTTTTTCAGGCGGAGAATGTAAGGAGAGTCATAATCTTTAAGAATAAATTTGGTAGCACGCCGTTGAACACCCTCCAATAGAGATAGGTTACGGAAAGAGCCTTGAGGTGCCCAGATCTCACTACCATAAGATAAATGGGACCGGACAAGGGCAAGGTATAATAGTCGACGACAGCGAGTGTCAGTCATTAGCATGCAGTTCCTTCGAAGGAAACCTAGCATGCGGTTTGCCTTAGAAGTGCGACTTGGTTTGATTGAGCATTTAAGTTAATCAACTGAAAACCGCTCTATTTCTCTTTACTTTCCAGGCTCCTTGCATCGTGATGGTGGAAGAAGTGGACAGACAGAATTTGTACATTACTGTGTCTTCTCCGAATCTGGATTTCAACATTAGCAGAAACAGCAGTGATCCTCTGACGGTCGGAAGAAAAGTCACTGGACAGGAGAGGTTCTACTCGGTTAGCATGGGAGTTGACGTAGAGGTAAGAATGATGGACGGGTGTTCGTCTATTTAACGGGTGTTCGTCTTTTTAAATGGGTTCAGCCAAACTTCTAAAGTTGGCGCAGAGTCCGTTTTTAACAATTTCACGTTTTCCGGATGATTTGTCTGCTGGGTTATCATAGATCACTGAATTCTAGCGAGGCAAGCTGCATGAGCCAGTTTCGAGGACGAACGAAGGAAGGAGAAGAAAACGGGTTAGTAAATATCATGGAGAGTTTTGACTCGTGATTCGGCTCGCTACATCTGTACGAGGTCAGGTCTGAAAATACTGACATTTGCCGTCGATGTTTCCTTCGAAACCATGATCTCTGCTCTGAATGGATGCTATAAAAAAAATGTCTGTTTTTTGTGTCCATTTATTCAAATATAATGTGGCTTTCTATGAATAATCTATATCTTTTTTAAGAACGCTTATTTTGTATCCTTTAAAATGATGAATAAGTTTCCACATAACTGGGAATACTTGTTGAGGAAAATAATTAGAAGGAATGGCTGTGTTTAAGCGCGGTTTTTATTTTGCATGATGGAAATAAGTTAAAGACGAGGGGAATTTCAAAGAATACCATATTCAGTTTTGAATCAACAGGGACAGAGAATATATAGCTTTAAATTAGCAGCAATAAATTTAGATTTCTTGTTGCATGATTGGTTAAACTCGGGAATGGAGTGGAAGGGGAAACGACTTGTGAAAAATGCTATACTGGCTTTACAAGATAAAATATGTTTATTTTGAAAGCCAAGAAATGATTCCAATTTTCTGAAATTTGTCTTTGGCCAATTTAGTGAGGCGTCGATGCGATTGGAATTTGACCCAACCATAGAAACCATATTTTGACAGGCAGGATTCTTGCAATTTCGAATTTTCCTGACCTCGGGTTGCTCCTACAAGCTACTTAGCGATACTGTCATAAACACTATATAACGTCAGGAATCCATTAACTGTTAATGGCTCAGGATACTGCATGTAAGTCTTGTATCTTACCTTCTTCCTCGATGTTATTTATTTTCTGTTAACGTCATCACCGTGATCATCATCATCATCATCATCATCATCATTATCGTCGTCGTCGCCGTCCTTGTCATTACTATTATTATTCTTTCTTCCTTTTTATAAGAATTTATGTGCATTTTCTCCATTCAGGTGACAGTCACAAATGCAGTCAACCGAGTAACCGGTGGCGTTAGAGTGAATGGGGATCTTGTCGAAGAAGCTGACAAAGCTACTCACGTCGAGGTGTTGCCCAGGCGAGGCGACCCCACGGAGACCGTCGGGCGCATCATCAGGTTCAAATCTCTGAGCAAGGGATTCAGTAAAGAAGTTAAGCTCACACGAGGAAAGGTGCAAGCGTAAGAAATATCGTGTTCCTGATAGCTTCCAATCAAAACTGGGATTGTTACTCAGTAAGCCTAAGCTAAAATCATTGTACTGTAGTAAAATTATGAAGCCCTAGGGTATTTTTGAAATAAGCATGAATGCACAACAATATGTGAAAAGAAGTAAATCAATAAAGTAAAAGATTCATTGACACGTTGTTTTCGCTTTCAAATACTCTTAAAACATTTGAAGGGTTGGAGGAAAGATTAACTGTCCTATCCATTATCTTCATAACAAGTAGTATGTATATTTAGCCAAGCATAAAAGGAGCTCCGCAAAGTTTTGGCTGCTGATCATAAGACATTTTTGGCCCTGCGAACGCAAGGGTGTAGAAATAGTATCAAAAGATGAACAGATCCGGATAAACGCCGTCTGGTCTCCCTCGAGCAACTTTGTATGATTTTTCTTTAACCAAGAATTTTGTCCCCCCCCCCCCAAAAAAAAAAAAAATTATAAAATAATAAAATAAAATAATGACAATAATGATAATGATAATGATAATGATAATGATAATGATAGTAAAGGACAGCAGGGGAAACGAAGAAAATTTAGGATTCAGATGAACTATTTCGATAACAAACGTTTGGAAAAATAAAACAAACAAAACAAAAACACAACGAAACAAAATGAAAAGATATTTTCAGATGAAAGCGTAAAATAATACACCACGTATCAAAAACGAGACAATACAACAATGTAACAAGTAACAAACATCCCGTCGTAAGCTAAACAAATTGTAAGTAATCTCCACATGAATGTCCGTAGAATAGACTAAAAGAAGTACAAACCTTTGAGTTTAGATCAGTGTACAATCACTCTGAACGCAAAGCTTTGTAATCGCGCCATTTCTCACAAAATCATTCTTAAAACTGCTGAAGACTCTTGGTAGTTTTATTATTACATTTTACCGCGTCCACCGAGGAAGCTTCTTCAGTTAAAGATTATCCAGCAGCAGAACGTCATACAGTCAGTTATGCATATGCCATCGGCTTCCCCGTGGGGTCATCCTCGGGGCTAACCAGAGCAATTGTAAAATCAGTCAGAGACAAAACAATGTGCCCTGGGTGAGGTGTCTCTCAGGAGAAAAAAAAGCCCCTGACATCCTTAACAAAAATGGCTGCTCTCCGCCATCCCCTGATCTTTGATCGTAAAACAATGTCGAGATTTACCCCTACCCACGGGAAAAAAATCCCATCCTTCTTCTTGTAATCCCCCTTATATCTCCCTGGTTGGCCTGGGGATCGACCCCACGGGGAAGACGTCGACATGTGCATTACACAACCACTAAGAGAGCGCCTACCAAACAGTAAGACAACAGGCAGACCCGTACATATAAAATTTACAAATCAAGCAGACCCATTTCACTGTTATTAACATTTGAACGCTGATTCTGATTAGTTCATCAAAAGACCTCGAGGATTAACAAAGTTATATGACAAACCGCCGCCGCTTACCATGATTTATAGGGATTTTCTTCATGATTGTAGAATATGATTGTAGCGTGAAGCGCGCTTCAATCAATTATAGGCAAATATGCTTGAGACACTGTACCTTATTTGGGCTTAAATGGTGTCTCCATAATCCTGTGCTTTCCATCTCAACCCCACCGGCCCTCTTATCAAAGTTGCCAGCAATGCAACGCCAAGCGCGACGCCTGGACGAACAACTTTGAAGGAAGGAAAGGAAAGGGGTGTGCCATATATCACATATGTCCTACCAGAAGCGAATTTAAGAAAGAAAAGCTTTTCTTTTAGTGGTAGCGTATCAACAATTTTGCAACTGGTCGTAGTTTATTTTATTTTTTAACATTTGCGTCATGCATGCACACGCATTGGATTGTTTGAGTTTCTGCCTTCAATAAAATTTAATTAAAATTCAGCTTAATTTAAAATTTAGTTGAATGTACATTTTTCTTGTACTTGTGACAGCAAGTAAACCCTTCGCGATTTCCCTGAAACCTTCGACTGTGTGGGCTTTATTCAACTGAGATTATCATTATTTCTTTGCACCCTCGTGTTTGAAAGGGAAAATCATTTTGTTAGTGAAATAGCTGTGGGAGCATGTCGGCAGATAGATTGTACTATTGGTCGCGCAATCATAGATTGACCTTAACTAAAATAAATATTTAAAATGTTCGGTGTCCAGGGTTCAAGTAATTCATTATCTCTATCCACCTGCAGAAACAGATCTAGATATGACAGCGCTCTTGATATGGTTCCCCTTCGTTCAATCACACTGCATATGTTAGCAAATCAAGACAGCATATGTTAACAAATCGAGAGTATATAGCTTATAGTACATTGCCATTTATTTTTTTACATCATTTCAGCTCATTTTTCGCATGAACACATTAAACCAGTACCTCGAAATGCTTTCAGAGGTCCCGAGTTACCTATTGGATTATTGTACCTTACCTGTGACATTTATTCCTTTGACAGTTTTCGAAAGTGTTCGGCTGGTAATTCAATTGTGAGTTCAGAACAGAAAGAAATCCAAACACAACGTACAGAGATGAGTTTTTAGTTTCTCAATTAGCCGGATGTATGACTTGGTTCAGACTCTTGAACACAAACTTCCTCATTTCTTCTTGTCGCCAGCAGTAAATCAGTGGATTGAGAAGCGAGTTTAACATGGCGAATGTTCGAGCCCATGGTGCATAACTTTCAAGGAAACCTTCCACAATGCTTAGCCCTGAAATTTTTATTATAAAGAATATTACCCCGGGTAGAATGCAAACCACAACAGCACCGACTACTAACACAGTTGTCTTAAATGCTTTCGTTTCCTTGACAAACCTTTCTACCTCCTCTTGCGGGAGCTGTTGTGTTGTAATCATCTTCTGGTGCCTAAGAGTTTCATAATACAAAATGGTGTACGAAGAAGAAACACAAATAACACATAAAACCAAGACATGTGCAACCAACAAAAAGCGTACTATGCTATCTCGGTTGACGAGAAATCTCCCTATTAGGCAACAAATACTATAGATCCAACAAAACAAAACCGCTGACTTCATATTTCGCGTTGTTGCAATGCAAGGGTAATGAAAAGGAAATTTGATTGCTACAAGTCTCTCGCAAACAACTACCATAAGATGAAAGCAGGAAGAAACACTCAGCAAGGCTAGGCAAATGTTGTGAAAATCATTTGCTGCTTGAACGTGTTTGGAACTCAGTATCAGGAATGTCTTCCACAAAACAAGCGAAGGCTGCGCAATTAGACCTGTCAATAGGTCAGTTACTGCTAAACAGGCCAGCAAAATGTTAGCTATGCTCTGGAGCCTTGGTCTTCTTTTCACGGCCATTATCACCGATACATTGAAGAAAACTGTTAACGGACTGGCGATGCTGTTAATGACGATGGCGCCGATCAAGGAAGGCTCGAATGGGCTGATTTGTAAGACACTTCCGACGGTGGCAAACATCTTGCTGGTAATGTTTGTGAGACTGAAGTTAGCCATATACGTAAAAATTTACCTTTATGTACTATTGCGACACAAGATTAAAGCGAAAGTGTAATTTTTCCCCAGCGGAGGGGTTTTTATTTGAATAAATTAGTTATGTAAATTGACTTTTTTGTGCGAGAATATTGTTCTTTTCGAGAGATATCACGGCACTTCGCTGAAGGAAAAAAAGTATCAAAAAAAAAAAAAGACAAATGAAACAAAGAAAATCTTGCATTTTAAATTAGAGGTGATTTAACAACCTATCTGCGGGGCCGTTTCGTGAAAAGAATTATTTTAGTAATAAAATGACATTTGAATGCCGAAATGGAAGGAAACCCATCATTGGTCTTTACAGGAAGCGGATGGCAACTCGGGTCCATCACTTTGTGTTCTTTGTCATAATAACGTAGTAAATAGAAGTGAGTCAAACCACAGATAATTCAAGTACATGTACCAAGATAAAATACAGAAACTGCCAACTTAGCGTCTCTTAACGCAATTTTGACACTCAACACATGGCCAATTTGTACTACCATAGGCCATGAATAAAAGTAGGCCATGAATAAAAGTGTAGCTTTGATCCGTAAACTGGCGTCAACTCGCTTTGTCCTTGTTTTGTCTAAAAATCGTCTTCACACCTGGCAGTAAGTAAATGATTGCTTCCGGGAATTGCCATAACGCACGATCTAAACAATAAAAAGAAGTGACATGCATTTTCGTCTTCCCCAATATATGTGAGTGGATTCGGCTTCCAGAAGCTTTTTATTTTAAGTAAGACCCTTGGCCTAGCAGAAGGACCACTTCACAAAACCACTCCACAAAGTACAGTGTGTTTTTTTCAGTTCGATTGTCAGCAGGTGTTATTCGTATACTCCTCGAATTTCGTCATGTACTTTAGCTAATGGAAAAGCAATAGAATACACTCGGAGGAAGTTCCTATTTATGATGCAAAGTGTGCTTTTGAAGAACTATGATACCTCTGAAAAGTTCAATTTCACCAGAAAAAGCGTACCTTCTTCAATGGAGAATGGGACACATTGACACCTTTTTTTCAATATCGAAGAGCTTTCTTGGCCAGACCAACTTTGGTGATTCTTGCTCTATAATTGTAATTTTGCAAAAAGAGGCACTTCTGTCATTTGCACGGTTCGTGCGCGCATTTTGCCGAGAAAAAGGAAATAAAAGAAATTGGTAAGCTGGGGCAAATTTTGCCGGGGCCATGATATCTTGTTTTAAAGTTCCTGTTTATTTCTAAAAGTAAAAATGTACTCTAAGCCTTGATATAAAAAGTTGCTTGGTAATTTGCATTAATCAATCGCTTATATATGAGAACGATTCAGTAAAAACAAAATGTTTTAGTACTGAAGAGCGACTCGCGTCTCTTTAAAAATATCCCAGACGACCATTTGGCATCTTTTTAGTAGGCTTTTTCGCGCGTTTTACATGTTTCACTTAAAAATGTTATGATCGTAACACGAATAGGTTCTATTTGAACAATATGATTTTTCTGTCGAGGAACTATCAATTGATAATTTCTCCGGCAAGGAAATTTAATGTTGTTGAATGAATGAATGAATGAAGCTTTATTTAATCTCGGGATTGACGAGGTTGGTTAGACCTCTAGCAAAAGTATGCTAATAAGCCGAGAAAAAAAAAGAAACGGTAATCCAAAAACTAATTTACAATATAAAGCCTAAAAATTACATGACATAGCTATATACAATAAAAATAGAACATAGATATTAAATAGATATTATATAGAAATTAGCTAAAACTTTAGCGGTGGAACCGCTTTTTTAAAGACTGACAATGAGCTTAGGGATCTTAGGGTATCAGAGATCTTGTTCCAAGTAATAGCCGCCAAGTACTTTACTGAGTTCTTGCCATAACGAGTCGTATTAGGTTTCGGTACTTGCAGCTTTTTAACCCCTCTCAGATTTTTTATGTTGTCTCTTAAACTAAATAGGTCTCTCAGATATTCAGGTGGATAATTGTTGATTGTCTTAAAAACAATAATCAACAAATTCTGGATACGACGATCCACAAGGCTGTAACCAATACGATCATAAAGAGTGCTAGTTTGTGAAGACTCATCACTATACAAGTAACGAAGTGCTCGTTCATGCAACCTATCCAGTTTTTTACTATCAGACTTAAAACAGTTATGCCATATGGAGGAGCAGTAATGAAAATGAGGCATAATAAACGAATTATAAAGGCATAGTTTAGACCGAAACGATAATATATTCTTCAGTCTACAAAGAACATCTAGTTGCTTTCCAAAATTCAAGGAATTGTCCAATGTAAGCCCAAATAGATCTACCGTAGTAAGAAGTGGCAATGCAACACCTTCAGCAAATAGTGATAGCTTGAGATTGGGTTTTCGCGATAAAACCAAGGCCTTGCATTTTTCAGGGTTCAAGATCATCTTGTTGTTGCGAAACCACTCACACACCACCACTAGTTCCTTATTGACAACATGTTTGACAACTGCTGGATCAGTATCAGCAAAATATAGCTGATTATCATCAGCATAGTTAGACAGCTTCGCCTCTTTAATGAAATAAAATAAGTCATTAATGAAGATATTAAACAATAAGGGCCCTAAAACAGAGCCTTGGGGAACACCGCTGTTAACATATGAAATGTCACTTGTAACGTCCTCTACTCGAACCCGTTGCCTGCGATTTGTTAAATAGCTCCTCAGTAAATTTAAACTATGCGTAGAAATACCATAAGCAGGTATCAAATATGATACCTGTTTTTCAGGCCATCAACTTTTTAAGAGAAAACTATCAAATCGATAGACCCCGGGAGACACAAACATTCATGAGTTTTTATTGTTTACTGCCAGATTTTTCTTCCGAACAAAGGTCATTGAAACTTGCAGCTCACCAAATAAATTTGAAGGTTGAGATTAAAGTATGAAAAAGGTTGTGACAAATAAGTATAAAAGATGAAAGAAACGAGCCCCAATGCTTGACAGCGTCCCTCCGTGGATGAACACTATCATGCAAGTACGTGTCCGTTGGCGCTAACCGCTAGACTGGAAGAGAATGTAATTGTGATCTTCGAGGATAGCTTATAAGACACTGTCGTAGATCTCAGCTAAATGTGTTGTTTTGCAAAGAACGTTGTAGAGTTGTGTTTCAATAGGCCATGGTCATCTCCACAGGCAGGAGTTCCATTAAGGTGACCGATTCATTTTTTACGGAGTCTCCGTCAAAGCAGGTTCAGGGAAACTCTAGAGAAACAGGGATAACAGGCCACGTGTACTCAACTTTTAAAGTAGAAGAGGAGGGAGTGATGAGGGATCAGAATTAGTAACAAATTGTATTTTAATCCAAGCTTAATTCAAAGTAACTAAGTGACTGAAAACTGATTTCTGGGCTTTCCAAGGGTGATTGAAAGCCAGGTAGACTGTGGAGCTCTTTTCCTCTCTGCCATTTCTCTCTCAGCTAAGAGCAACTGAAGTAAGGGGTCATGTTAAGGCATTATGTGGATCAGGAGGACAGTTGTCTAAGCGGGATGGGATTTCTCAGGGTCAAAGAGTAGAAAGTAGGCTGTCAAATTAAACTGACATGGACTAGTAAAGTTCATTTGTGAGCTAGTAGGATATTAATAATGTTATGCTATTCTCTGAAAATAACACGTTTCTGTCATTCCACGAATGTTGATCTTATCTTTTTAGACCATTGCGTCTGAAGGTGCAATAATGACGCAGTGACCTTAGATTGTATATTGTTTAACTTGAAAGGTAATAATAATTTTAATAATTTAGAACTTATATAGCGCATTTTCCATGTGTATATGTTCAAATGCGCTTTACAAGCAGATGGAATTGGAATTTGGAAATGTTGGTTTTTGTGGAGAGGGGAAAACCGGAGTACCCGGAGAAAAACCTCTCGGAGCAGAGAAGAGAACCAACAACAAACTCAACCCACATATGACGTCGAGTCCGGGATTCGAACCCGGGCCACATTGGTGGAAGGCGAGCGGTCTCACCACTACGTCTCACCACTACGCCACTACGCCAGGTAAAAAAAAAAGCCTTTTCAGGTAGAAACACGAAGCCACTCGATCAAAGGCACAGTTAAATTTAAGGATGGTCATAAAGGCCGCTTTCAAATTTACCGCGAATTTCTTGTTGTATTTGAATATAGTCTAAATATATTTATTGTCTTAACTTTCGAGTTGGTGTTAGTAATTGGACATAAATTAAATTTCACACGTAGACAAAACTCGCTGATCAGTTAGTCTTGTATGTTTGAGATGGGTCTCACTCGGGTTTATAATTGGTATAACTTGTCAAAAAAAGGTATAACGTACTAAGTATTAAGTCATAAACGAACTCGGATAAACCTAATTTTTGCTCAAATAAGTGAATTCGAAATTTTAGCAGGTGTTCCTCTGATTACGTAGGATTCATCAGGGGATTAAGGTTTGACAAGGAAATGAAAAGGAACTTGCCTTGTATCTACTCGTCACAGTAAAAATCAGATTTCCAAATTGAAAGTCTAAGATTTCGGATCATCCCTCCACACCATCTCCAATGTGTCCTTGCAATACAGCCTAGAACTATACATTTGGATGTAAATGGAAGGCTGACAGTTGGATTAGTCATCATTAGTGAAAGGATACTCAGTTGTCTAATGACTTCTAATTCTAATCAATGAACAGGTATGCCAATGGCCGAAACAAATGCCAAAGAAAGTCTTAAGAGCCACTCTCGGTAAACACCGCGTGAGGGGCGGCACAAGGTTGAAAAACAAATGACCCCTTGATATTTCGTCAATAGATAACCTATGGTATACTAAGAATCGTGATATAAGTTTTAGATGCTAGAGTTTTCACATTTTTGAGAAAATTTCGAGAAACCGTCGACAACCCGTGAAGCTGAAAAATCACAGATATGAGGTCAAATCTCCTGATCGGAGAATCGAACTCGCGTGAAGGCGCAGAACAAATTATGGTTTTCCTTACGCTATAATTTCATTTAGGAAGTACTGCTAAGCTGCTTTGATGATACTTTAGGCTGACAATTATAATTCCCAAATCCTGGAGAGCAAGCGAAGAGAAGCGAGATTTCCAAACTTTGAAAATCAAAAATACTATACCGTTTTCAAACATCTCAAAGCATGCTCGGTATTACTTAGAATTCTTTCTAAATTCAATTCTAGCAAGTAAAAGAGAAGTATTTGAACGTGGTATAATTGTTTGCTTTTTTTTTAACACTACGCAGTAAACCCACTTAAGGTAATACTTCGGTGACAGCTTACCTACAAAATGGGTGTTTGAGGGCAAATAATTGCGATGTTCCTCGCTAAAATTTCCTACCTGCGCGCACTCGGTGCGCGCTCTCCCTTCACTTCACTTCGCTTCCCGCTTTCCCCCTTCCCATTCCTTTTGTAGCACCTGCTAAGCAGGCTATTCCCGAAGTGGTATACCACATTTGCGCCTATTACGCAAGCTAAAACGAATTCCCACGTGATTGCTCAAAGTGGGAAAACTTATTTTTTAACTTAGACGCCTCCTTCTCTGCTAGCCAGGCTGGACCTATGGTACTCAGATATTAACCACATTTTCATAGGAGAGCGAAAAGAAGTTTATTAAGTTACGATTTATAGTTAGCGGCAAGCGTAACGTGTCGTAAAAATAACTGGCAGTGTGAATGGTGAAGCGCCAAAAAGTCATAACTGGCGATTCAGAGAACAGTGACAGTGAAGAGTAGGAAGATGAGAATGCGAAAGACAACGGCTTCTCACGCGCAGCCCACAAACAGAATATGGTTGAAGCTGAACGCTGTAGATCTGGGAGAAGAGTGACCAGATGTCTTTTATAAATCCATATAAACACTTAAACCTCTTCAATTTAAACTCCAAGCAATTTGAATGTACTACCTTTCGAACATACTCCGTTAAATTGGATTGATTAGAAATTTACACCAGCTTTTAGTCGTGAATTGAAACTATTTAAACTTAAATTGAAAAAACGTCCTGTGTGGGTGAAGGCCGAAAAAAAACTGCAGAGCAAAATTTATTTACAACCGTGTACTTTTACAAAACGCTTCTCACTGGTCAACATCGGTTTCCCTTGCATGCGCAACTGATGCTGGATCGCTTTTTGTCGTAACCGCTCACCTTAGTGACATTTCTCAGTCAGGTACTTCTTTTGCTGGTCCGTAAATCTATCGTCTACGGAAAGCATTTGAGTTGAGCGCCCAGTCCTTTGATAGCAAGCCTTTAAAACATGTATGTTAGTAAGGAAGAAAGTGAAGACATCCACGCGGATGTATTTGCGGCACGTGATCACTTACATTTAAAGATTGCGTGACATCGATCACATCTTTGAGTTTAATATTCAGTTAATATTAGTTCCTTCAGCTGTTGCCTCTTTGCATCACAAATGTTTAATACAAACCTCCAAGGACTCTTGATATGCAAGACATGGCTTCATTTACTGGGAAAATATTGCACAAGGCGGGGAAAAAATGCCGCTGAAGTGCATAAACGCCAGTTCCTGAGGGCAGTAGCAAGAAAGTTAGGAAATGTTAGCGAGGAACATCGCAATTATTTGCCCTCAAACACCCATTTTGAAGGTAAGCTGTCACCGAAGTATTACTTTAGGTAGCTACTTAAGCCCATGAATAACCCACTGGGCGTTAGCCCTAGTAGAGGGAAACAGGGAACCACACGAGGCAAAGAAAAAATCTTTTGACCTCGGTGGGAATCGAACCCACGACCTCCGGATTAGATCTTTGCCTCGTGTGGTTCCCTGTTTCCCTCTACTAGGGCTAACGCCCAGTGGGTTATTCATGGGCTTAAGTAGCACTTTAATTTACACTTTAGAGTTAATTCTCTATTCCACTATTTGTGTTCCTAGTGCTACGCGGCACAACATTCATATGTACCCTTACTTTCTCTTTGCCGCGATTCACCATCTAAAATCGTCCCCGACTTTCTCTGTGCGACCTTGTAGCTCAGTCGGCAGAGTAACGGTAGATCTAATCCGGAGGTCGTGGGTTCGATTCCCACCGAGGTCAAAAGATTTTTTCTTTGCCTCGTGTGGTTCCCTGTTTCCCTCTACTAGGGCTAACGCCCAGTGGGTTATTCATGGGCTTAAGTAGCACTTTAATTTACACTTTAGAGTTAATTCTCTATTCCACTATTACTTTAGGTAGGTTTGCTGCGTAGTGTTAATGGGAAATGGCAGGGATTTCCAATGGTCTGACTAGAAAGCGAGCGAAAGCGAGTCGAGTTGTTTACATTCCCGGTCAATCAAAATCACTCATGAAGGTCAAATTGGGTCAACTTCTATGGGGTCGCTCGTTGCAGAAGTAATTTTTCCAAAGCAAAAAATTATACCACGTTCAAATAATTCTCTTTTACTTGCTAGAATTGAATTTTGAAAGAATTCTAAGTAATACCTAGCATGCTTTGAGATGTTTGAAAACGGTATAGTATTTTTGATTTTCAAAGTTTGGAAATCTCGCTTCTCTTCGCTTGCTCTCCAGGAATTGGGAATTATAATTATCAGCCTAAAGTATCATCAAAGCAGCTTAGCAGTACTTCCTAAATGAAATTATAGAGTAAGGAAAACCATAATTTGTTCTGCGCCTTCACGCGAGTTCGATTCTCCGATCAGGAAATTTGACCTCATATCTGTGATTTTTCGGCTTCTCGGGTTGTCGACGGTTTTTCGAAATTTTCTCAAAAATGTAAAAACTCTAGAACCTAAAACTTATATATACATATATATCACGATTCGTAGCATACCATAGGTTATCCGTGGAAAAAAATATTGAAGGGCCCAATTTTTCAACCTTGTGCCACATTTTTACACTTTTTACAAATTTGACGAAATTAATAAATGTTACGTTGACCGTAGAAAAAAGATCAGCGAGGTGTGCCAGTACTTTTCTAAACATTTTTCTAGACTTCTGAAGAGGTGGAAACGTACAATTCAAAGCAATTTCCCAATAGAACTTCCTCAGTTTTGTGGTCGATGACTTTAGACAAGGCAGTGAAAAGGAACTTGCCTTAAGCCTACCAAATTTTTGTCTTGACGAATATTATCGTCTTCGCAAAAATAAATCAGTCATGAAATAACATGCAGTACTTGGCTAACCCTCTCGTGTTTGGGTTATTCTTTTTATACAATAACTTTGCCGTAAATTACTTGAGAGGTTTTTACACAATGTGTGTCCCTTTCATGGGGAACTCTCACTGGTCCACTCGTATTTCAATACCCGGAAGCAAAAGTTTAATCATTTTGACAGTGGGAAAATCAGTGCAGCGAGTGCAAAAGACGCAAGGCAAGGGCCGCTCAACAAATTATGGCCCCCCTTCTAATTGTCCTTTTACGAATTCCTCTACAAGCATTCACGCAAGTCTCGGTCGACTATGGGGGTCTATTCGTCACCAACCAAGATCGAGGAAAACGACGAGAGAAACGTTGTTGTTTCTATTCACTTGTTTAACGTGTCGCGCAGTGCATTTGGAGATGGCTTTTAATCGTTCGTTCGCATCGTTAGTGACCAAGGACCGAATTTTCTCGGAACTGATCGTGAACTTTGGGAGTTGGTGAATAGACTGGACACGAACAAAATTCAAGACCACACGGTATACAAAGGAGTAAAGTGGTCCTTTAATCCACCTTTGGCGCCCCATTTTGGAGGGGTTCACGAAGTTATGATAAAGGCAGCAAAGGAGGCTATTCATGCTATCCTTGGTAACGTAGATGTCAACGACGAGGAATTAATCAATCAAAGCGTTTATAGGAGTCGAGGCCTTACTTAATTCACGTCCTCTTACCTTTCAGTCAGCGGACTCGAAAAATGCAACCCCGTTGACTCCGAACCACTTCCTCTATTGACATGCAGGAGGACTATCCGCTCCAGAAACCATTGATGAAATGGCTTTCAACCCCCGTAAAAGGTGGAGACAAGTCCAGTAATTCATTTCTCACTTTTGTTGGATATGGTTGAGAGAGTGGCTCCCGATATCCGTGCACGCGCATCAAAATTGGACCGAAATAGAAGCTGAGCTCAAAGTAGGGAGCGCAGTTCTCGTGATCTCACCCGAAAGTCCCAGAGCTCATTGGCCCCTCGCGAGGGTCCTGGAAGTTTTCCCAGGCCAAGTTGGACATGTTGGAGTAGTAAAGCCTCAAGTAGGCAAGAACACAGTCATAAGGCCAATTACAAAATTATTGGGCTCAATCTTTGCTTCGGCAGATCTAAGGGGTAATGCCCGCTAACTTGTGGCCTTAGTGCCCTCAGAGTGGCTTCAGCTTACTTGATCACATTAATTTGTGAAGTATCCTTGTCACTCCAGCCACTTCCCACAAGCTTTACGTTTTCAATTACAAAATGTGCTCGCCTGAAGTCCAGTTAAGGAATGAAACTATTGAGTGCGTCAATTTGAACATTGACACAGTTACACCCTGCCAAGGAGGGGGAGAATATATGAACAAAAATTTTAATTAATCGCTTTTTGAAAATACTTGTTACCTAACTCTACATTATTTCGATGCACCCGATAATATAATAAAATATAATTTCTGCACCTTCTGCGCTTTCTTTTGTACCGTTACGTAATGCATTGCAAGCTCTCAGCAACTTAATAAATAATAAAATAATAAGATAAATCACTCTCATTTAAGTGTCAATGTTTAAGAACATAGTGGTAATTCGAGACACTACCCTTGGTTTTCGGGAGAGAGCAAAATAGGAGAAAAAATAGCAAAATAGGAGAAAAAAAAACACACAACAACAACAACAACAACAACAAAAACAAAAACAACAACGACAACAACAAAAATTTAACCGAAACATGACCCAGAGTCTGGAACTCGAACCCGGACCACATTGATGGGAGGCAATTACGCACCACTACGTCATTACTTAATCATCCGTTTGCTTATTTGTTTTTGCAACAAATCGGGACCGATCGGGTATCAGTGCGTGGGAAATGTATGTACCTCATTGACGGATGAAAAGTAATGGAAAATATGTCTAAGGTGCACTTTGGCCGGATACATGCGTAAAGAAATTCAAGGTGACACTTAAATAAACAGGGGAGGAGGGGTTGGTTGGGTTTGCTGAATGGAATTTTAGCTTTTCCTCTGGCGAGTACCTGTTCTTTCACAATCCTTATTTGCTGACTGGTTTTGGTTTCCGCGGCGTACTATTTTAAAGGGGAAAGTTTTATAGCCTTCCGGCCAAACCCCGCCTTGGAGGATTAGAGAACTGCTCTCCGGCCTTCACACGTTGACTTGTCCGGTTTTGGTGGCCCTACGCTACCTGCAGTTGCGAAACACCCGCCACCATAGCTCTAAGGTTCAAAGAGACGCCCACCCGCCCCTCTACTACAAGGTGGTGATCCCACTGTGTTGAGGAAAAACACGAAAGATACAACTTGTCAAAATAATTTCCTCATCACTTTATTGCATATCAGACGGAGATATATCACAAAATAACTGTCAAACGCATTATGTATTTATGGACTTTAAAAATGAAGCTAACTGAAGGGAACTAAATTAAAACAATACTTTAACGTTTGAAGGTGCGTTTTCATGGTTCAGCTAAATTACAATCTTTGATATAAGCCCATCTAATCCCATTGTTCTATACCAAACAGAAACACTGGTTCAGAATAATCGCTGTCGAGTGATGTTAGGTTTCTTATTTTACAGAAATTGAGCTTCAATCATTTACTGACAGAACGCTACGCGTGCATTTGAGTTTTGACACGTTAGCATTTAATTTGGAAACGACTTTTCCGATTTAGTTATAAATTTCTTTGCCGCTTCTTAATGTAATAATGGCATATTATAGGTCAATGACGTTTTACGTGTAATTTGATATGTATGTGTTGTAACTCACCACTTGAAACTTAAAAGGAACGAAATAAGAGTAAAGCAAATAAGTGGGTTTTCTTGTCGTTAATAAGAGAAACATAAACTGCAATGATAACGGGATAATGATTTTAGTAATAATGATGGTAACAAGATAGATACAGCATTGGTAATGGTTATGTTCATGGCAATGAATCATCATTGATAATGGCAATGAACTATCATTGATGACGGCAATGAATCATCATTGATGATGGCAATGAATCATCATTGATGACGGCAATGAATCATCAGAACGCATGCGGATAAGCGCTATATAAGTGTTATTATTATTATTATTGATGATGGCAATGACAACGACAACAGTAAAGGTAATGGCACCGACAGTCAGTGTGAAAAGGAAAATGGTATTATAAATCATAACGCTAATGATGATGATAATGGTATTAAACCATGCATTGGTTGTTTCTTCCCACCAAACTCAGATATTCTCGTAAGTAGTCATAGGTATTTGGTTCACATAGTCGGGCGCAAGAGGCTCTTCTTCCTTTCCATTTCTCGGGAAGAGGTCTGTAGCAGGCGATTCCTCCAAATTGTTTCCGCCTTCAGACTTCAAAAGTGATGCATATGTAACACCGTTAGGCGTCTTTAAATAAGAGAAAGGGGATAAAAAGAATGGCATGGGTAAGTAAATAATTCATTGAGTAATAATTGAGTAAGTGACTGACTGAATGGCTGACCGACTGATCGACCGACCGACTGATAGACCGAGTGCCTCGGACTGACTGACTAACGAGTGATTATTCAAATGGTTACAGCGGTTACCAGTTACGTGCGCTCTCCAACGATTTTTTCCTAATTCGAAAACTAAGTTTTGGTGGACGTCAATCAAATGTATCTTTGACAATGATCGAAAATAACGGAGTTTTAAACGAACTCAGAGCGGGCTGAGTTTCCGAAACGACTATTTTAATGTCTATTCGTAGAGTATCTGAGTTGCTCTTTTCATCTTTGACTTGACTCGTCGATAAACAGAAACTGTTTTGGTTGAAACTGAGAAGTAAATCGTTTGAACTCTGGGCCTTTTCGCCGTTCTTCTTGCTCACGGACAATGCTATAAGAAAATCCAGAGCTCTATCTTGACGAGTTGCAAGCGTGGTTGGAATGTTTCTTTGACTTTATCTTTGGCGGATCGCTTGCGGCGCTGTGTTTTCGTACTATCGAAACGCCGCCTACTTCACAAACGCTTCGCTCACAAAATGTGTTTCTGCTATGTGATTCAAAGACAGACCTGACGTTGTCTCCACATAATAACCCTCCATCTCAACCAAATTGGAAATGACTTTGTTATAATAACTGAGCGTTTATACCTGATCCCAACGACGATCGAACATGGTCGTGAAACTGACCACGAAATGAACAGGACTATTGTCATGGAAACATTTGATTGACGTCCAACAAAACTTGCGCGTGTGACTGGTAACCACTGTATGTTCCGTTTTATGGTAAAATTGTCCTTTTTGGTATAAATATTTAGGAAATAAATAACATTCCTAACACGTGCACAGTGCACATCTACCCAATATTGATGATTGCGGTACAGTGCGTTATACAGGCACCTAACTGACAGACAGATAAAAAAAAAATGGCGAATCCCTTTTTTGACTCTTTCAAAATTGAAGATACGCAGATTCCGAGGTAATGAAACGAGAATCAAGCGCACTACCATATCATTGCTGTGGAAAGTGGTAACTCTCAACATATATTAGAAACTATTACTTGCACAGGAAAGCTGTCGGGTTTTTCTTTTTGTCTGAAATCAAAATCGTTTTCAATATTTTCGAGTTATAGCCACATTCGGTAAGTCACCTTAAGACAAATAGCAAAAATGTGCCTAAAATTCACTGTTGAATGCCGACAATTGTCCCCATATTAACAACGTCAATCTAAAAAATATGAGTAGTATTTCGCGTTCCCTTCAGTAGCATTTGCCCTATTTCTGCAAACAACAATTTCTCTCGTGAGATTAAAAAAAGTAACGGGATATATTTTAGATTGTTTAGTTTAAATTCAAAAACAGTGTTTCCAAAAATATCCTTAGAAAATAAAAATAAAAAATTCTGATATAATGATTCTGCAATCAGTTAGTCCCCAAACTTAAACGCACGGCGTGCATAAAAGGATAAGATTGGGAAAAAAAAACTGAACTAAAGATTTGTTATATCCGTTCGTCTTCGCGTTACCATTACCGGTAATTCCACTAGCCCTTACATTAAAAAATATATAGGATTCAACTCACCGTCATTTTGTGTGTAACAAGATCAGCATACTCGCTTTTTTCATTAGAAAGCCTTTGCTGTCTTCCTCTATCTGCTGGACTCAATATCAATTCTTCTGCTTCTCCTCGTACTGCATTCATACTGCGACATTGAAAACAGGAACAGGGAAGATTTTTAAATCTTAAAAGTTAAGAGCAGATGCTGACGTTTGGCTCTTTTAAAATTATAGAAATTCGCAACTTTTAAATATTTCCCTTTTTAAGACCTCTACAGGACAAAGGACCTACTATCGAACAGTGTCATTATGGAATAGTTTCTGAGATAAATCTTAAGCCGTCTAAGCGAATCTCTGAATGTTTTTAAACGAAGATTACGAGGTAAACTCTTACGTGAATTTTTATCTTCATAATACAATATTGTTACATAATTCTACCTTATTTCATATCATTTTTGTAATTCCTTGGTACGTTGATTTAATGCATTTTAATTTTATTGTAACTTATTTAGTAGTATTAGTACTGAAAAGCTCCCTTGGGGAGTGCTAATAAAATCTGTTCTGTTAAATATGTTCTATATATTTAAAAAAATCAAATTAAAAGTTAATTTTAGTTCGCAAGCAGACAGAATTCGCGAAGAATGCCATTCCTTCGGTGAACTGAAGTATCTTATGAAACTACGTATCCTACAAACAGAACAATACTGCCGATCTATGGGTCATTGTTATACCCTCAAAGTGACAAGAGAGGAACTCTCTAAATAAGTTTTTGGTTAATGCTACCCCAACTTGGGGTTTTGGTCTGCCAGCCTCAGTCCTTTATGCTCTCTTGTCTGAAATTAGGCATGGTTTGCATTTCCGTGTCTTTACAATACAGCCTGCGCATCTTTTCATTGTAATTTAACGTTCCTTGTGAAAGTACAAATCAAGCAACCCTCATCAGCATTGTCAATTTTTCTCGCAAATAGGCGCGATTGCCTTGATAAACTTGAATAAATCTATGTTATATAAAACAAGACTAATCTTTTCGTACTCTCGTTACTTGTTTGCGTGCCTTAAAGCAGATTGTAAAATGTTCAAAGAATTACGCGCGCTTTGACAAGTCGAATCGGGTGCATCATTTCTCAGATGCACGCGCCCTACGTCAAGCGTGCATTATGGAATTATAATGCATGCAGGCTACGTCACAAATGTGCGCGCGCAAATATCTGTTCATGTTATGAAGAAATAATGTAAAACCAATAAAAAATATGTGATTCAAGTCATATTTTTAAATATTTTGAGCATAAAACCAAATTTGGAAGTTAGAGTGTCGTAAAATTCGTTCAACTCACTTCTTTCTGCTATTGTACAGAACGAACTTTGTCCGTTAAGGCCGCGCAGGACACTTAAAATCCCATCACGTATGTATTTATTTCGAGACATCGCCAACTATTTCGCTCACGACAATTCCGCGCGACTTACGTGACGTGGCTTGTACCGCAGCTCTTCTTCTTGTATAAGCGGGCTCATATCGCCGCGACGTGACTGACAGAATTTGTTGTTTATATATACTTAACAGCGACTCTCTATAGGGACCGAGTGAGATTGAAAAAATGTGGCACAAGGTTGGAAAAATGAACGCCTTGATATTTCGTCCAGAGATAACCTATGGTATGCTAAGAATCGTGATATAAGTCTTAGGTTCTAGAGTTTTTACATTTTTTAGAAAATTACGAAAAAACGTCGACAATCCGTGACGCCGAGAAATCACAGAAATGAGGTCAAATTTCATGATCAGATAATCGAACTCGCGTGAAGGCGCATAGCAAATTATGGCTTTCCGTAGTTTATAATTTTATTTAGGAGGTATTGCTGAGCTGCTTTGATGATATTTTAGACTTACAATTGTAATTCCGAATTCCTGGAGAGCAAGCGAAGAGAACCGAAATTTCTAGACTTTGAAAATCAAAACTTCCATACCCTTTCAAACATCTAAAAACATACTCGGTATTATGTAGAATTCTCTCAAAATTCAATTCTAGCAAGTAGAAGAGCTGTTTTTGAACGTGATATAATTTTTTTCTTGGCAAAAGTTATTTCTGAGGTGAGCGGCCCCGTGCAAGTTGACCCAATTTGACCTTTCGAGGAGATTTTGTTTAACCAGGAAATGTAAACAATTCGACTAGCCTTAGCTCGCTTTCTGAGCAAACCATTGAAAAACCCTGCCATTTCCCATTAAAACTACCCAGTAAACCTGAGATAATACTTCGATGACAGCTTACCTTCCAAATGGGTGTTTGAAGGCAAATAAGTTTGACGTTCTCAATTAATTTTTCCATTGCTTTCTTGTTGCCGCGCTTTATAATTTAGGGTCATATCTTGACATCGAGCTTGTACGCCGGTTCCAGTCCAAGCTTTTGCAACACTTTTCCGGAAAACCAATCCACATGTTGCAATATCAACCTCTCAGTGAGCAACCTCTTGATATTCATTTAGTTTCTTGTATAATAAAAAAATTGCTAAGCGCAAGACGTAAATCTCATCTAGTGAGTGTAACGCAATCCTTCCTTCGTCACTTCCGGACCAGGTGATTATTTTTTTTCTGACGGGGGAGGGGGAAAGACGTTTTCAAACAATTTCTTTTTCTTGTTGGTGTTGCACGCAATGCATTTAACGGTTCATTACATGGCCACTGCAACAATTTAATTAAGATTTTCCATCATGATATAAACATACACAACACTTTTTCATGTTCTTTGTTCCAAGTATTTAATACAGTAATTCACTCAATTGCTTTCGCTCAAAATACGTTTTTTCCTTCAAGTTAAAAAGGGACAATTTCCCGTTTTTCTCCTTTGCGCACTCAGCTATTGCTCAGCTCAGTGGGTAGTGGAAAATAGCTAAGAGTTGGGAACCACACCCTATTAACTCGCCCTAGTCCCCTACCCCACCCTTGTGCTAACTTTGAATTTAAAGTGAGTGAAAACAAAATGTATTTGGGGTAAAGGACAGTTCATTCCATTTTTTTATTAAAGGGGGGGGGGGGGGGGGGGGTACTGGAAGATTTTGAAAACAAATTTGCGCGGGCTCAAGCCGGAAAACAAATTTCTTGCAGAGCGCAAACTTATATAAATCCCCTGCAGAAACTTTGTGACATGGATGCTAAGAAGAAAGTCTATATGACAGTGCTCCACGATTGACGTACGCTTAGGTTAGGGCTTGGCGTGGTATTTGGGGGTACTGAATACTGAAGATGGGGTACTGATACTAAAGAACGTATCCCTGTGATTATCCTCCTCCCACCCCCCACCCCCCCCCCCCTTACCCCACCCTTGTGCTAACTTTGGGCTTTACTTATCCGCTTTGCAGCTGCATGTTTGACAGTACTCCTCAATTTTGTCTGCATAGGGTTGTTTACGTTTGATGGATACATCAACAGCAATGTCAAGCCCGGCGCAAATGTCTCTGAGTTTTGCAACCGATAACTTGGTCGTGCTGAGTTTCCCTCCTGAGGTCATTTCGCATAGGTTATATTTATCCCACATGATGGGGTGTCCTGGAAAAAGTTCCCGAGAAACCTTATTCGTCAATTCTTCGATGGTTGTCTCCTGGGTGGCACATTCAATCTCCTCTTCAAGATCATCATCGTTAAAGAGAGACTTCTTTGCCGCAAGTCTGGAGAAGAATCCAGTGACCTGAGATGCAGTCAGAAACTCTTCACTACTCTTCTCTTCGATATTCACTGGTGGATCTGGATCTCGAACTGATGCTTTTATGCGCCTCTCCTTGACAGATGTAAATGCGCCTGAGTAAGAGCGAGTAACTCCGGTAAGGGTCGGTAGGTCAGATGGGGATGGGCAATGCAATTTGTCTGTAGGAATGAGTTTACCGATACCATACGCCCTCCAAACTAGTAGCCCCTCTTCCTTGTACTCGACATTACTGACTAATACCCTCTATCTTTGAAGATAGCACGTTCGGGACTTAGACAGTCTCACTCAATGCCACGTTAACACCAGGAACTCCACCAGAAGAGAGTATCGCGTCCCTCATCTGCTCAGGCGTCTCGATATCATTTCCAGCGTTAAGATAAATCCTAATATGGGACTTAATAGTCGCAGCCTTCCGATCACATGCCGCCTTGCCCCCTTGTGGATCAGAAAAATCTTGACGCCTGATCTTGACACCTTCTTTATGGCCAAGGGCTGCTGCACAGACGAGAGTGGTTCCACAGTGGTAGCAGCCGGCATTATCCTGCCGATAACAGACGGTCTTGAGCCCGGGCATGGCGATCTTGAGTTGCCGAATAACATCGGCCATAACGGCAAGGACTGCGCAGCTGTCTTGAGTACAGGAATTGAAAATGTGTGCGAACGTTAGCATCTGCAGCTCCCCTCCTTCTCGTCTTGTGGCAACTGTCAAATGCCATGGGATCCAGCGTTTACCGAACCAGTCGGTCTGACTTTCTCTATACTTCCGAGGAAGATATTTCATTGCCCAATCTTGAACAATTAAAACAGATGACTCATCAATCGCTTCCAAAAGTTGTACTCTGGCGCCATCCTGATTAACGGAACGGAGGAGATGAGACTTCCACGCCAATATAGCGGTCTTTGCATTCTTGACTCGGAAAACAAGTTCTTCCTTCGTGTTGGATGTCATGTTTTAACTTTGCGAAACCAAACCTTCCTCGATATCATTTAGAGTTGACACCAATGTAGCGCAGCGCTCACACACGTCACTGTGATCGTGATCACATGTGGCCTGGAACGAAGGCTCCTTCGGGTCGCTTAAAGCGTATGACCTGCAGTGATCAGCTACTGTAGAACTCTGGGAAACGTGGACCTGCAATAAACGTTTGAAAAAAAGTTATAATTAAGAAGCGCTGCTTTAAAGAGAACTAAGTAGAAAGATAGAGAAGATTTCACATGACTGTCAGACTTGCGTTCACTTCATTTTCCTATTGATTGAGGGGCTTGGTCTGTTGTCAGGAAGCCAATCAAATGGCGAACTAAACCGAAACGCACGTTTAATCATGTCACTACTAAACGCAAGTCAGACATACTACATACTTCGCCTCCTGATTGATTTGTTGTTTAATGGGTTCCTCTCGTGTTTGGCTTCGTTTAGTTTCGGTTTGTTCTACAACAGTCAAGTGAAATCCGCTCTAACATATTGTTATCATATGTTCCGTATGGACCGACTGGCACGCCCATTCAGTTAGTTCTTTGTAGTAATCAGCCTTTGAGTGCCGGACAGTAGAACCATGAAACTGACAAATATGTAGCGGTAAATAGCGCCAACTGAACAAAATAACACAATAGAAGTGATGCTATTTAATGGCATTTCGATTAAACTGCTAGCAAGTGGTAGAGGGTGTTTTTTTAAAGCGAAAAACCCGGAGTGTGTGATCGCAGACGCCATATTGGACGCACAAGACAAAGATCTGGGGCGAGTGACATAGCGAGGTGGAGGGATTTGCCTAGCGGGGGTCACACCCACCTTAAAGTCGCTTTTAAGGTACCGCTTGCTTGCGCGTAGATTATTTTCCTGCTGTTTCGCCCACCCCATGCCTTGTCCTACATCTCCAAGGGTTTCAACAACATCACACAGATCGTCAAATGCTTCCGCACCTGCAGAACTAACATAATCGAGACCTTGAACCGATGTCCGAACAGACGTAGCGCACGTGCTCAAAATCCGCAGAAGAGTAGCGCGGCTTAGTGGCGTGAACCCAGACTCTTGGCAGTAAGTCATATACTGGATGACTATTCGCTCTGGGATAATCATCCGTATGACGTTTGGAACCTTGATAGTCTCCTTCGTCGATAACATGATTGATCTTTCGCCAAAAGGCAAATCTTGGAAAATATGGGGACTAGTGATGAACGCTATGAAGTGGTCGATTTGAGCGGTGGATACTCTCATCCTTGGTGTCGGAACTGTTAGCACCGGTGCCCCCTTCCATATATTAAGCAGTGGCGTCTGGCCTCAGTGAAACGATACTGAGATAAATCGGGTATCCAGTGTCGCAGCTGATTCAGTGTCAACTTATCAGCCATAATGGACAGGACTTGCCGACGCGTCTCCCAGCTATCGGCTGCGCGGTAGCGCTCGGCGAGTGCGCTCATCATGGTTTCGTCGACTGAACTGCTTGTGGCTTCCTGTCCATTACATTGTAAGGTTCTTTGTATGACACCATAGGAATAGACTGCATTGAAGAGAGAACCACTATCACTTGGAGCTAGGTCTTGTAAAAGTGTAGATAGACCTACACCTTCCTTCCGCACGTAGTAGCGTCGTGTTCTTTTACTTGCTTCTTCCCAAGGCCGCTGTAGCCGAGAACGAATGGGACGGATTCCTCGAGTGCGCAAATAATCATTGAGTGGGTCATTGGTCTTGGACTTTGGTTCGCGCTTTGTTGTAGCTGGTGTGCTGTCAAAGGAGATCTCCTCAGAAGAGGACGAGTCGTCGCTAGGTGGTAAATAGAAGCTTCCTCCTGGAGTAGCTGGGGTACTGTGTTCAGGACGAGTACGAGTCGTCTCCTCAGCCTAGAACAGCAACGTCAACTGTTATATTGCGCACGGTTCATGAGGCTTTTCCATGTCCTCTATTAAGTTCTATTAAGTTCTATTAAGTTCCCCTCCCTCTCTAATAAGCTCCACCTTTTTAGAGGAGGAAAATTAATAAGCCCCCCCCCCCCCTCTATTAAGTACCCCCCTCCCCCTTCCCCAATCCTTATTCTTCACAAAAAAATTAACGATTAACGTGGACTGATCAGTTATGGTTTATTCATAAAAATTACCAAGGAACATGAGGCCGAAAGCACATTTTTGAAGAATAAGAATTTTGTTTTTGTTACTTTTAGGCTCCCACAAGTGAATTAAATACTTTTGACAGTGACTTTAATTATACAACGCGTAAGTCTACCCTGTCTCATACCACAGTATTTTTGCTACAGGTGATGCGTTTCGCTAAATTAAATAAGCCCCCCCCCCCGCCTCTCTTTTAAGCCCCCCTCAAAAGTGCTTGAAAAAAATAAGCCCCCCGGGGGACTTAATAGAGGATTTACGGTATATAGGAAACAAGGCGCGGCATAAATGATTGAAAATCTTTAGAAACAACCATAACAATAGCTTCGCTAAGTATAATTAGGGGGTCTGATTAAAAAAGGGCGATCGAGAATCAGAGTTTTATGGTAACTTAATGAAATTCAGACTTTGATCCTGTGTATAGTTACATATAAAATCAGTGGTATGTGCGAAACTCCCAAAACAGCTAGAACGTACCAAAGAAAGCTCATGAATACTCTCTGAAAGGGCAATAAGTTGTGGGTCTTGGCAATCGGCTCTGACCTGTTCTCCAAGAGTTATCCTACATTCACTACATATTCCTTAAAAAAGATAAAACAATAATAAATATTGAATAATGATTCAATTTTAGTGTTCAGCATTGCTCTTTCGAATGTGACTTGGCTTTTATGAAATGTAATGTAGCACTGCAGTCTATAGATTTTATTCGAATGGATACTTACCAGAGCCGACTGGAAGAAATATCCCAGTAATACGCAAGATTAATCTGGAGATGTCTTTACTGATTCCACGATCCGTTGTACGGGATTTGCGGACGTGCTTCGACAGCTGGGCTGGTATACGGCAACGCGCCAAACCCCTTCGCCACCCAATGCCCAGCGAAGAACGATGAGCGGGACAAATATCCATGTCAGAAATATTGGAAGGGAAACTGAAAATTGAAGACCTTGCTAGAATCAGTTCCACTTCAGTGTCTACGCCGCTGCCGGTCATCAGCCCTAGAGAGCTTTTGTGGCGTGATATGTCTTTGTTACAAGTTAGCAAGGGAACTAAATCTTGGACTTTAGTGCTTCGAGGGTCTTGACCGCATTGGCCACCAACTAGCCGCTGAAACGAGCAATTTCTCTCCATCTTCCAATCTTTCAACCGATGACGCAGAGCAAATGACTCAATTTCGGCAGAAGTAAACACATGCGTGCTAATTACTCGGGATTCCGAATTGTAAATAATGTTTGATTTCAAAGTGTTTTTTTTTTCTTTTGGACAAAGTGAGCGCTCAAGGTTACACAATACACTTCAAAAGACCTAAACTCATTTTCCTGCACATACTTCTAAGATTTTAATCCGCGTAATAAGATTTGCCGAATTTAACAAAAAGTTAACGTGCTAGCTTCGCTTATCGGGCGAGCGATCGAAAAGTTCGATTTTAAAAGATCACAGCTCGAACGCCGTGAGAATTCTTTAGTTAGAACTTTTTTAGAGGTAAACAAACCGTTTGCCACAGATCTACTTGCGTTTGGTAATTATCTGTTTTAAACTTAGATCTCTCTCGATGGAAACTCTCAAAACAGTGTTATGTCATCTGCGAACCCAAAAGCAAATCATTTTCAGTTTTCAAAGGGATAATTTTCGAGAATCATATAAAAGCGTGCGTCTACTTCTACGTCAAAAGGTATCTTATTGAACATAATTCCTAAAAAGTTAGATGCGCCACGAAGGGGACCTATTTGCGTGTTCACCTGCCATGGGCAAATTGGTAAATGCAATTAATACAAATTACAAAAACTCGCTTTGCGGCCAATAACAAGCCCTTTTTCAGATATATATTACTATTTCCTTTTATCTAGCTTTAGGAAATCATTAGCAATGGAACTGCCCAGGCATTTGACTCTTGGAGCTAAAACTAGATAGGATTCCTAGTTTGTTGCACAGTCACTAGAAAATGGGAAAAGTAAATGTGATGCGTGTATAAACACCGATTCAAAGTAATGCTACAAAGAACTCTCTTTCGAAATAGGCTTGTGATTACAAATAAAAAAGTTACAAAAAACCAAAACGAAAACATTGTATGCTAGTAAGGAAGAAAATGAAGAAATGAGCAAGAGCAAGACAAAAATATCCACGCGGATGTATTTGCGGCACGTGATCACCTAGATGTAAATATTGCGTGACATCGATCTGGGTCTATTTTTCAGTTCAATTCGTTCCTTCACTGCTTGCTTCTTTTCATTAGAAATATTCAATACAAAACTCAATAGATACTCAGAGGATGCTTATATGCAAGACATGCATCCAGGTCCTGCAAAAATATTGCTCAAGCCAGAGAAAGGTGACACTTAGAAAATGTCGTAGCCGCGTATGAAAAGGCCGGTGACTGAGCACGGCAGCAAGACACAGGAAAAGTAGTGAAGAACATCAAAATTATTTCCCTTCAAACACCCATATGGAAGGTTAGCTGTCATCGAAGTATTATCTCAGGTTTACTGGGTAGTTTTAATGGGAAATGGCAGGGTTTTTCAATGGTTTGCTCAGAAAGCGAGCTAAGGCTAGTCGAATTGTTTACATTTCCTGGTTAAACAAAATCTCCTCGAAAGGTCAAATTGGGTCAACTTGCATGGGGTCGCTCGCCTCAGAAATAATTTTTGCCAAGAAAAAAATTATATCACGTTCAAAAACAGCTCTTCTACTTGCTAGAATTGAATTTTGAAAGGATTCTACATAATACCGAGTATGTTTTTAGATGTTTGAAAACGGTATGGAATTTTTGATTTTCAAAGTCTTGAAATTTCGGTTCTCTTCGCTTGCTCTCCAGGAATTCGGAATTACAATTGTAAGTCTAAAATATCATCAAAGCAGCTCAGCAATACCTCCTAAATAAAATTATAAACTAAGGAAAACCTTAATTTGCTTTGCGCCTTCACGCGAGTTCGATTATCTGATCGTGAAATTTGACCTCATTTCTGTGATTTTTCGGGTTCACGGGTTGTTGACGGTTTTTCGTAATTTTCTCAAAAATGTAAAAACTCTAGAACCTAAAACTTATATCACGGTTCTTAGCATACCATAAGTTATCTCTGGACGAAATATCAAGGGGTCCATTTTTCCGACCTTGTGCCACCCCTCACGCGGTGGTTAGGGAGAGTGGCTCTTAAGTTTCGCCCATACAGAAACCGCTGAGGAAAATAATGTGGTCCCCAGAATTAGCTTTCAAACGATGGTTTTTGCAAAAAAGTTGACCAAAAGACAACCAAGATATAGTCATTCGAAAAATGTGGATTTTACAGTTTTAACGTGGACTTTCGTTTATCAATTTTCTACCGTTTTGCGGCAAAAAATGTATGGGGATGGAAAATCACTCGGAGGTTCAAATTTTTAATTTTGAACCTGGAGAGAGAGATGTCCGGTCCGGCAAATGGATTACCTAGCTCTAGAAAAGTTTTGTGCCATGTTGATGCTTCGGGTTCACGCGTTTTCGCCTAGTTTCCTTGGCAACCCGAGGACTCTGGGTACGAGATTGTGTTTTGATACAAACCCACCTGCTTTCCTTATGGGAATTATGCTGATTAAACACTAGTTAGGATAAGGAAAACATAATTTACATTGGAAAAATAGGTAGCTTTTATTATTATTATTATCATTATTTAATTTATAATCAATTACATAACTTCACAACATTACGATGCTCTAAGTTACGGTACATAACATAAAAAAAAACGTTACATTACATTACCTTTCCATTTTTTAACGATTGCTACTGTCTACTCTCTTGTTCTTGTTTGGATTCAATTCTGATACTAGATATGCCGTTAGATTAATAGTATTTGAAAGCTCTCCACGATTAACTGCCCACTGCTTAAAATCTTGCCAGAAAAGAGTGGATACGTTACAAGTCCAGAAGAGGTGAATCAGAGACTCCCCATCATTTTGGCAAAAAGTGCAATGCTCATTATCCTGTAGGTCTATTTTTGTTAAAAAAAACTATTAGTCGCTAATCTCCTGTGTAGAAGCTTAAATTGAAAGACAATTAGTTTTGAGATCTTTGTACACAGAAAAGATGATCGGTGCACAGTGTCCCAATCAATGTTTTCTTGGGTTTCGAGTTTGAAGTCGGCGATCCATTTTCTTTGAGCTTAGATCGGTTTTTTCTGCTTTTTGCCTACGAGAATTTTATATGCTAGTCTGTTTGGTTGTCTTTTCTTTAAAAAAAGTATCAGTGAAAGTTTCGCAGTTGGTGGTAACACTGTGTAGGGTTTCTTTGTTGCTTTTCCATAGGGCCTTAATCGCTGATATCACTCCTTGGAAAGTAAGAAAATTTGTTTTGATATTGAAACGTTCTGTTAAGTCTAAAAAAGATAAAAAAAATTCCTCGTATCTTTCATCAGATGACCCACGTTTCTTACTCCTTTTGAAGACCATGATCTATAGTGTATGGGTTTGTTTCCGACTCGTATAAGAGAGTTTTGCCAGAGATTTTGAGCTTTTAGCTGCTCAATGGAGAAAATGTTAGCCTCATATTTAATATCCGTCCAGATTCGTAGTATTTCTGAAATAAAGGTATCCGATATTTTGAAGTATTTTGATAAATCTTCTTTGCTAAGGTTGCCTCGAAAAATTTCCTCACCACCAAAAAGTTGTAATTCCATATCAAACAAAAGTTGCCATTTTCCATGGTTTTCTGAGTCTAAATATTTTTTTTATCCAACTTGACTTGAGAGCTTTGTTGAATAGTTTAATGTCAATCATTCTTAGCCCTCCATTGTTGTGGTCGCTAATCATAATATCGCGCTTTATTTTGTCACCTTTACCATCCCATAAAAAGTTGAAGAACATACTATTTATCTCTTCTATAGCGCTGTGGTTTGTTGGCAAAGGTGACAAAACATAAACGAGTTGAGAGGCAATAAGGCTTTTAAGTACGGCAATTTTACCCAGTAAGGTTAGACGGCGCAGTTCCCAGCAGCTTAAGCTATTTCTTACCTTACTTAGTTTTTCACTATAATTAGCCTCTATAGTAGTTTCGGGGTTGGTCGAAAGCCTAAAGCTCTAACTTTGTCTTTTACCCATTTAAAACCTTTTTCCAGGTTGAGATTTTCTTCCTTTCCAATGTTTGCGCCGATCCACAGAGCCTCCGTTTTCCTGTTGTTTAACCAGAAATTTCGCTAAAAAGGTTCAATATCTGTAGGGCAGTTGTGAAAGAGACACTCGAACCGTCCAAAATAAGTGTAGTGTCATCTGCGTATCGGCTAATTTTGATTCCTTGTCCATCAATTGTTATACCCTTGATATTTTTATTTTTCCTCATTGTTTCAGCTAGTATTTCGACGCAAATAATGAAGAGGTACGGAGAAAGGGGGCACCCTTGTCTAACCCCTCTTTCAAGTTTAAAGAAATCACTAGACCAACCGTTGTTTAAGATGCAGCTTTCTGTATTGTGGTAAAAGAGTTTAATCCACTGGATAGCAGATGGGCCGAAATTATAATGATGTAGGGTTTTATTTAAGAAGGACCACTCTACTGTGTCGAAAGCTTTTTCAAAGTCAAGAAAAAGTAGAAGACGAGGAATGTTTTTTGCGGCCGTATACTTTATAATAATACCGATAAGACGAATGTTTTCTCCAATGAATCTACCTTTTAGAAAGCCAGTTTGATCATTGTCAATTAGGTTTGGGAGAACCTGTTTGAAACGGTTAGTAATCGCCTTGGCTGCTATTTTATAATCGCTATTTACTAAAGATATCGGACGCCAGTTTTTGATAAGGCAGGGTTCAGCATCTTTCGTTGGTATTAGTTTGATGATACCTCGTCTCTGAGTCACTGACAGCTGTCCTGTTTGGTAGGCATAGTTTAATGACTTTAAGAAAAGGTCAGCGATGTCGTTCCAAAAGACTTTGTAAAATTCTGCAGGCGGTCCGTCAGAACCAGGAGTCTTGTTACATTCCATATTTTGAAGTGCTTCAACACAAACTGTTTTGGTTAGTAGCCCTTCACAACTATCCTGTTCTGTCCATTTGCGTTTAAAAAACACGTTATCGGCTCGTCCATTTTGAGAGCCGTTGTTAGAGCTGTAAAGAGTTTTATAGAAAGTCTCACCTGCACTTAAAATTTCTTTGTCTGTGGTGACGAAATTTTCGTTTCCTAGTTTTAATTGGCTTATTGCTCCTTGGTTGTAATATCGTTTCTCTAGATTAAGAAAGTATTTTGTATTTTTTTTCACCTTCATTATGCCATCTCCATCTTTGCTCTCAAAATTGAGCCTTTCGTTCGATATTCAATTATTTTCTCCAGTTCTAATTTTTTGGTGTCTAGAGCGTTTAAACTATGTTTCTTATCTTTTTCCTTCAAGTTACTGGATTCGATTAAACATTGCATTCTATCTCGAGCTCGTCTTCACGTCGTGATATTTTTGCTTTTTTTATAGTTGAGTACCGTAAAGACTGTTTCCTTATATTTAGCTTTACCATTTCCCACATAAGAGTATCATTGACGAAACTGATGTACATAAGAAAAGTAGGTAGGTTTTAATCAAAACAAGGTCACCCCCAGCCTCGCTTTCACCAACAACTGTAAAATGGTCTAATACCGGACACGTTCGATCTTCGGAGATGGAAAATAATTCAATTTATTATATCTTTCACTTAGTACGCGAGCTGTGATTGGTCAGTTTTGCGGGCCGTATTCTACAGTACGGCCCGCTTGACTTCAACAAGGTTTCTTTTAACCTCAGAGATATAATAAATATCTTACTAACCTCGTTTTCTCTGTCCGTACTGTAAGTTACGGATCCTCGTTTTTTCCCATTAATTCATGGCCCGCGCGCTTCGCGCTTGGGCCATAAATCAACAGGAAAAAACTCGGTCCGTAACTTACGGTACGGACCTCGGACTCGGTTAGTAAGAGGTATTTAGTGTTCGAGGTTTCATCACGAACCAGAGAGATAAACTTAGTATGCTATTCTAAATAAATAAATAAAAATAACTAATCATAAAATAATAATAATAATAGTAAGAATAAAAAAAAAAGAAACTTCACAAATAAGATCAGACGCTTCGAAGTCTAACTTTAACAGTTTTACTGCTATGGAAGCCAATATCTTTCAACGAGTCTTGATACTGATCGAGAAATCATTCTGCTTCAGTTCTGTCATATCACCGAAGAAGTTATCTTTATCACTAATTACGTTACTGCGCTTCTCAATCAGAAAACAAGGGCACCAACGTTGCTATCCCATTTCTAACTTTAGCGACCTAAAAAACACCGTAAATCGCGCAGATCAGCCTATAAAACATCCATCATTCACCAAGATCCCTGTCAAATTTGAGCGGGATCGACCATCAAAATTCAGAGATTTAAAACTTGAAAAAGAAACACCTACCGAAAATAATTGGCGATCTAGGAAAGAAAATGTCTCATAATACAAGGAGAGTTAAACGAACGGAGGTTTAATTGTACACCTACCTTATAGCATTGTTGGCCCTTGTATCTAAAACAAATCAATCAATAAATAAATAAATAAATAAATACACTCATACAATGTCACTGAAGCATTGTGAAAACTATAAATAGTTCCAATATTTTGCAGCATACACTTGGTCAATGATATGAAAACTGCATTCAATACGATTAACGTTGTATGGCATGTGACTGTAAAGCGTCGTTTGCTTCCGGCCTCCTGTGGAAGGGCCGAGTCAAAAATTTCGTCCGTGCTTCTTTGTCTTCGTCGTGTTTCCTTCACAAAGCTCACTTCCGGCGTTTCTGCGCAAGTGCTAACCAAACGTAACACAACAACAAGAATGCGGTCATGTTAATTATCACATACTAAGTACACGAAAACGTCGATTCATCTTGTTTTTGAGGTTTGAACAACTAATTTGTTAAGAAAAGTGTCTATACGAATATTTGCAAGTTCAACAGTGACACGAAAGGTTTTAACATGGCCAAATTAAATTGCAGGTGTTTGAGTGGTTTACGAAAAGTTAAGAGTGAAGGCCAATATGGCGTCAAGTTTTTGTTTGATTTATGCGGCTTCCCTCAATATATATGTCCTCTCTTTACGGCCGCCAATACAGCCTGAGATAGGAAAAACAGCCCAAGGGAAACTGGGCCTAAAACAATATACATGGAACAAATGCTTTTTACACGTCGAAGGAATATAGGCGAGCTCTGTTGGGACTCACTAGGCATAGGAGAGTCGTGGTCTTTTGTGACCTAACCTGCTGCAAGAATAGGAACTCAACTCATGCAGCTCCAACTCTAGTCACCTCCAGCAAAGATATTTTGTTTTCCACCTAAACATTTCCGTGGTAAACCTTGTACCTCATATTCCATCTTCTTTAACCAGAATGGAACTAACAAGAACAATAATAGAGGGTATGCAACCAGTCTCCAGAGATTCGAATGACAATGGGTTGGCGGCCATGTTGGTGGACAACAACAAAAGAAACTAATGAGAAATCTTTTGTTTACGGTACACCAACATGGCGGTGATGACGGAACATGCATACGCTCTACAGTTCCCAAGAAATGCGCCCTTAAGTAAAATTTCGGGATGATTTCACATGCATGCAGAGCGGATGCGTAAATTTAGCCCCACAGACGTTACGTTCGCAGTAAACAGAAAGATTTGTGCACGATTAAAAGAAAACAAAATTAATAAAAGACCAAAACTGGCAGACTGGCTATCAACCTTAGAGACTAATTACTACTGGCCGTAATTGCTGTAATGATTTTACATCACTGTTTTTCAAGATTAACGTACGAAATATACATTATTGTGCCTCCCACAAGGAGCAATGATCACCTTTTACTCGAATGTGAATCACCCTTGTTCATAAAGAATATCTATATCCATTTCCTGACTCCAAGAGTATTAAATCTATCAACTGAGAGTAAAACTATAGGTATCTAGAGGCGCTGATCATCTGGAATAAAGTGTGATATACTCCATTATTTTGACACAACAACCCGAAATTTGGAGCCGTAGTGGCTTACCTTTTTCTCGCCGTTTCTTGTAATTCAAGAGGAAGACCACAGCTACGGAAAGGGCAGTCAACGAAAGAAATAACACTGTTCCTAGGGAGACCGCTACTATATATACCGTGGAGTCGTCCTTGTTTGACTGCTGTGCATGTTTTCTTGGGAAAGTAACTGGGGTTGTTGAATCTGGTGAATAACAATAAAAGGAATTGAGTGGTCCGACAGAAAAGGACTAAGTTACACTACAAAAATGCCTGCAGTTGTGAAGCATTCTGGTCGGGTGAACGAATGCACACTGTAGACGAATTGAAGGAACGGGAGAGCTAGGACGTTCCTATAATTTGCGGTTTGTATTGCTTTGCATTCTAGGCGAAATTAATGTCAGAGAATAAAGGCTAAAAATTAATGGTAGGCTCAGGCTGGACCATAACCCAGGGTCCGAAGGCCGCATCACCTATTGAAGGTGGGCATACGATCTGTGCACTGTGCTATTATCTTGGCACGCCAACGATAGCTTTAGACATAAATTTAGTTTACTATGGTAACTTCATGAAGCTCTTGATTTAACGGAATGTCTTTGGCAACATGCTGTCTACGGAAAAGGAACTCCAAAGAAAGTGTAACAGATGAATTGTTTCTGTAAAATCACGGACAATTAAGCAATGACTACTTTTTTCGCCAAATAATTTCAAAACATTTCGCTGTAAGTGCCACGAGGAAAACTTGTTAAGAAAATTGTCGTCCGCTGTGAAATTGAATTGCTGGCTACAGTGAATACTTGCCAAAGAAAACTTGTTCATTTGTTGGTCTTTGTTCACACCAGCAAATAAAACTTGTGGAGGCAAAACTTGCTAAAGAAAACTTGTCGTTCATAAACATGAGCAAACGCAAATTGTCAAGAAAAACTTGCTCGCGTGTAACCGCCTTTATTACAGGGTCCGTACTGTCGCACTTTGTAATAATCGTCGCACTTTGTAATACCTGTCGCACTTTGTAATAAAATTGTCACACTTTGTAATACCTGTCGCACTTTGTAATAACACTTGTTGCACTTTGTAATATAAAGCTGTTGCACTTTGTAATAACAGACCATCGCACTTTGTAATAAAAAAAGCTGTCACACTTTGTAATAACACTTGTCGCACTTTGTAATAAACTTGTAATAGATGGTCGGAGGACAAGTAAACACAGTAATAAGTGTCATCATCGACAACAACAACAACAACGACAATAATAATATTAAGTGTTCACATCAACTTCTGGCTTCAAGATCTTTCTAGGGAAGTACAACTCTTTATATGCGAACGACCTCGATAGAGAGAAAGTGTCTACGCCTATGACAGGGAGAGTCGTTTAAAATGGGAGTTTGTATTGGAATTTCATTTAATTAATTGTTAGTAAAAGTACTGAAAGGTGTCCTTCAGGCAAAACGTGATCGTAAAAGCAAAATATTTTTAAAGTTTTACTACTAGCACAGGCAACTAGAAAACCTAAAGTATGATTTCGTTACCTGCGAGGCATTACTTGAGACATATACAGAGATATTACTTGATTTGTATTTATTACCATGAATAAGCTATACTGTTATTTCATAAAACCGAATGAAAATCACAAACTCAGAGCACAACCCGGTGTCACAATCATTGTCATCATCATTATTGTCACTATTATTTTCGCACTAAAAAGCTTTTTAAAACATTGCATATCACGTCATTGTGCCACGATGACCATTACTAATGAATGTTGTGGAAATTTCGAATAATAATCAGAAAATGCGACATCACAAAGTATGGCCCAGGTAACATAACAAAACTTAAAGAAAATGCGAACGCGAAAAGCAAATATTATTGCAGTACAATGATCCTAACAAAACATACGAGTTTCCGAGGTTTATGTTCAATTTCCATCTTCTATGTAGGTTAGTATCCTACCTAATTGTTTCGCCAATACATGTCCATGATGAGGAACCATCCAAGACCTATATAACGCAGGATGAGCCAAGCATTCGCCCACTTTTACAACACCGCTTGAAAGCCCAAACATTTTTAGGATTTTTTTGACGCTGACTTTTCCTGCTACACCGAGACTAGAGAAATAAATACGCGGCAGAACCTTCAAAGCCAGCCTTTGGGTTATATCTTGAAAACGAGTATTAACGTTACATAGTTGATTATAAACGTGGCATCTGTGGTTAGGCCACGAAAAGTTTGAAGAAATTAAGACCTGATCAATGATTATGGGGTTAGAATTTCATTTGGAAGCCTATCCATGTGACAGGTCAAATCGTCGAAGTGATTGACCATCCCGACGCTGTCATCTCCAACGAAGCGGATCTCCACTGGTACAGGGGATTTGTCTGTAGGCACTGCCGACGCCTCTTCTCTATGTTTCGGGGGCACCACCTCTGCCTCTTGGGAACTTAATGAATCACCACCTTTTTCTTGGTTACATTCGTAACTTTCTGCCAGGTGTGGCTCTTCCTCCGAAACTAAAGTCCCACCTTCGACACAAATGTAATGTTCTCCGTGCTGCTCCGCATAGTGTCCCAGCTGCACTCTTGCATAAGGTATGCTCGCAGACGGAGAAATCAGCGTGATGGCATTATGCCCCAGAGTTGAAACAACTAAAACTTCAATGTTATACAAGTCTGCTGCCGCTTGTAGAGTTCTTTGCTCACCATAGGTACCATCGGTTGCCATTGACTGCAAGTTGTGTGACCAAGGCACGCCTGCATATAGTTCTAAAGGAAAGCCTTCGGTGTCAGTTGGATTGTTCTTCAGGTATTCTACAATCTCCTCACGGACTTTTTCCGGCGATCGGTGTATACCCAAGCGAATTAACCAAAAACACAGCGCTCCAAACTCACAGTTTCCGTCACCTGGCGGGTTATGCATCAGAGTTATACTCATGTGGGGAAAATCTCGCTCCAAAAAACGATCGCAGGCAGTTAAAGGTATCATCAATTTTTTCCTAAGCTCTCGCAATCCCTGCTTTTTCTTGCTTGTGTTCCCTGTCTGGCGTTTCCGAATGCTCGCTATGTTTTCCACCGAGATCCACTCTTCAATTTGTTCGTTAGTGTTCGGCGGCACAAATCTTACTTTATATATATGTCATGATTCTTTTTACTCTTCTTAACAACGGTGCCTTTCACCACAGATCTCTTTTTTGGTGGGAGGCTACCCCCTTTTTGCGGTCTGTAACGGATCAAAACGTTGTCTTTGAGTTTAAAGTTTTCAGCGTTGTGGTGCCGTTTGTGCCTTCTCACCATCCGATCGTTAAGCTTTGCGTTATAAAGCTTAGCTCTGTCCCGTATTATTTTCACATTTTTCCTATATGAAGCCAGTTCTCGTTTTCTTGGTGCGCTAGTAATTGCATCATTACCATACGAATTTACACATTCCAGAGACGCCTTCTTTAATAGATTAGATTTCCGTCCGTAATAGATTTCAAAAGGAGTTTTCCAGCGAAGCTCTTCCTTGCATTCGTTGTTCAAAATCCGATTGTAGTCATCGAGATTTGCCGCCCAATTAACTCCCTTCTTCCCCAGAGTTACCAAGTCGTACATAATCTTTTTTCTCAATTGTCCATGCGATCTCTCTACCCCCCCGCCGGGGGGGGGGGAGGGGGTACTGCCTTATAGGTGGTTTGCACGTTACGTCATCGCCGCCATGCTGGTGGACGAAGACAATAGATCTCTCATTAGCTCCTTTTGTTCGTCCACCAGCATTTGTTCATTTCATCATTGCCATCTGTGTCTCTAGAGTTTGGCTGCAAACCACCTATATGAGCTATATAGGAAGAATTTGCCCAATTTGTAAAATAGAAATGGAGAACGAATACCATTTTCTAAATATATGCCCTGCTTTCCGGGAGAAAAGACGTTCGTTACTTAATTATTTGGAAAAAGAATATGGAATAAAAATAAGCAGAATGTCACCTAATAAAATATTCATGTTTCTAATAAACCCCCTTGCGGAAATGCTAAAATACAAAAGCTAACAGCAAAACATATATTCGAATGCTTTGAAAAAAGGATAGAGGAAGACGGCAAAAAGTAAATACTCTAGGACTTAATCAATTAACAACTTTTGTTGTTTGTAACTTTTAGTTATTTGGAACTCGTAGTCGATGTACTATATATTGTATAAGACTCCAAATAAAAACATGTCTGTCTGTCTGTCTGTCTGTCTGTCTATCTGTCTATAGGTATGTGCGGCCCCTAAGGGTATGGTTATTTAGCCGTTTTGGTCTGAAATAGGGTATCAGTTTTGACCTTTTTGGTCTGAAATAGGGTGTGGTTTGTGCACTCTTGTCTTGAATTCGGTATGTTTTTTAGAAGAAGCTACTTCTTAATCCTTAGCCGATAATACCATCAACAAAAGCCCTTCTTTTTTGTCTTTTAATTCTGTTTACACCAACTTTGTACGTGAAATAGGTCTGAAATAGGGTATCAAATTTTTGGTCAGGTCTGAAATAGGGTAGGGAAAATCGCAGACTTTGGTCTGAAATAGGGTGAGGGTCTGAAATAGGGTTTCAAGAAGCGGGTCGCACACCCCCACCCAATTTTTCGGGAATCCCCCCCCCCCCCCCTTCCCGGGCTCTCTACCTTTCCCTGAGACTGCGGGTGGTAAGGCCTCGACTTAATTAATTTTATCTTTAATGCCTTACAAAGAGGTCTAACTTTTCCTTCAAACTCCGATCCACGGTCGCTTTGAAGGCGGTCTGGTGGACAATGTTCTACACAGATCGCTTTAAGGGCTTGGCTAACATGATGACTTGCTTTCTTTTCCAGTGGGCGCAGCTAAGAATACTGGCTAAAAACATCCATTATGCTCAAAACATATCTGTACACTCGCCCGTCGTGTTCGACAGCATCTTTGCTTAAGTCCATGAGATCAAATTGATGTTGATCCTGAACGGATTTTGCGGCAACTGGTCTTGGCGTAGCTTTATTGATAAACTGATAAACTGATAATTCTGTTTGTCTCTCTCAGTATATTTCTCTCGTTCAGACCCACAAAACCAGCAGCAGCTCGATTTTGCAGCTTTTTGCATCCACCAGACTTTGCGTTATCAAACGTTTTTGAGACAAGACCCGATATTGCTGACTTCTTTACCGCCTTTTTGTCATCAAAGTACAGGGTTGGGGTTGCTTGAGGCCCAAGATGGAAGCGGCTTTTTTTTTTTGGATTTTGGATTTTTAAACTTTTTTTTTAAGCACAGATCAATTTTTCAATGACGATTGCCTCGATTTCTGCGGCTTTCAAGTAAAATGGAGTACACTTAATTGATTAAAAGTGGCGGATTGTTTCAGACTCTTCTTTAACAATGAATGATGTCATCATGATATCGCTGCTATTTTTTTTAGATATTAATGTGTTTTCCAACTTCTTGATTTTGTCAGACACCTTTTTCACTTCGAAGGAAAGATAATGGAATTGGATTTTGCCAATACCTACACTCATTAAATTACACCATTGTGACAATCACATCTTTCCTAGTTGTTGGAAATTAAGCGCATATTATATTATTCTGTATTAATGTGGTGGCCCTCTCATGAGCGGCCTAAAACATAACAACTCTCATCTTAAAACATAACAACTTTTATTATTGTTATAATATTGTTATAATAATAATAATAATAATAATAATAATAATTATTATTATTATTGTTATCATTATTATTGTCGTTGTTGTTGTCGATGATGACACTTATTACTGGGTTTGCTTGTTCTCCGACCATCTGTTTCAAGTTTATTACAAAGTGCGACAAGTGTTATTACAAAGTGCGACAGCTTTTTCATTACAAAGTGCGACAAGTGTTCTTATAAAGTGCGACAGGTATTACAAAGTGTGACAATTTTATTACAAAGTGCGACAGGTATTACAAAGTGCGACGATTATTGCAAAGTGTGACAGTAACTAGCTACTGACTCTAATACAGTTTAGTACTAAAACCACATACATTAAAAAGTAACTTCTCTACCACCGGTAACACACGGTTTTGATTTCTCTTAAACATGTCACGATCAAAGGCGGTTCGAGAAAATACTCCAAGAAATATATTTCTTTTCCTTTCGTTTCAATATGTGTGGAAGGTGTAGACAGCTGCTGACATTTCAATTTTATCATGAGCAGACTGTTACTTAGCAAAGCCTATTTTAGTATTTCTATTACAACAGCCTGGCTGGTTATTATCAACATTTGGAAACTTTAACTGGGAAGATGGTCAAAATGCACATGAATAAATAATAACATAGTAGCTTTTGAAAGGTTCTTACCAAAAGAAACACATCGACTTATTAGATTTTTGACTGTAAAGCACACTGAGCATCGGTAAAAGCTGAGGTCAGGAACTCTCATTTTCGCGCAAAAGTAAGCGAATGTCGCTTTAGCCGTTTTCCACTCGATAACGAGAATATCGATTCCTTCAGCTTTTGAAATGAAGAAAGGAGATCGAACTTATAAACTAACCTGAGGAATGCGCCTGACCATCCGTTATTGAAGTCGATTTTGCTGAACTTGACCTGATAGTTTCTGTTGAGTGTGATGTGCTGATTCTTGGCGGCATTGTAGTTGTTGGTGCTGATTTGTGACGCATACAGACTCCCTGGCAATTGTCTGCAGAAGGAAATGGAATATTTGCCTTCAAAAAGAGCTTTATTTCCCTATTTACTCTTTTAATACTATAACGTCAGAGGGCAACTTTGAATAGGATAGCGATTTTTTTTAATCTGTAAGGCACGTTCCGGTGGAAAACTATTGAAAACCTGTTTAAATTGATATAAATCGAAAGAAACGTATAAGTGGTGAATAGGCCCTTTGCATGACCGTGTCACGTGACCTTGTAAATCATAAAAAAATAGTCGCGGAAAAAAGATGCAAGAAACGGAAAGAGCGTGATGAAATTAGTAAGACTGCCAATTTCGAAGCCACTGACGCTTAAGTGAGAGATTGCATTGCGATTTTAATGCTTCAAAAAATTTACAGAGGCTTGTATGGAAATAAAGCTGCTGGATGGCAAGCCTTACCATCCAGCATACAATTCTTTTAAATTTTTCAAACATTCATACCGCTCTAAATTCTTTCGCCCAAACGTCAATAGGTTCAAAATTGGCAGCCTTGCTAATTTCATCACCTTCTTTCCATTTCTGGTACCTATTTTGTACCACAACCATTTTTTGTGATTGATAAGGTCACGTGACACGGTCATGCAAAGGGCCTATTAGCAACACGTACAAAGAAGTGTAGAAAACAAACTTACAAAAGTAACTGAAACTGTACATTATTGGTATAGGTAATGAAATGATTTCGAGTGCAATTTGGAATAAATAGGCACGAGAAAATTTTTTCAAAGACTCACAAAATGCCGTAGGGCGAGTGCAATTTGTGATCTTTGAAAAATTTACAAGTGCTTATCTATTCCAAATTGCACAAGAAAAATCATGTGATTCCTTATTAGAGCGCTTTTCTATTGAGTGTTGTAAAACCGAAACCAAAGTAATTACTCTGACCAATCACAACAGAAGTAAGCAGTGCAATGAGCCAATCAGAATACGAAGCAATTACATGTAGCCGGCGTAAAGCGCGGGAAAATACGCCCGTGCAAATCACAATTGGTTTTGGTTTTGCTTCCCATTGGTTGAGAAAGTGGCGCGAGTTTTCCTGGCCAATCACAGAACGAAGTAATGTAAAACCAAAGCAAAACCATAATTACTTTCGACACTTAATTGAAAACCGCTCTAATAATAGCAGTAATCAGCGATTAGTAAGTGCGTTCAAATGTTGGTCATGGGAATTGAGGTTGGTGCAGGGTGTGTCTTTGAAGAGACACCATACTCTTGGCTATTTTACGCAAGCGGTATTGGTAGTGAGCTCTCTGTCACAGATGGCATCTCACAGAACGATAACAGACGCCATATTCGCTTCTTTGAAGATAGAATAACGCACTTTCTGTACACTTCAGAAGCAGTAAACATGTTCTTGATCAGTTATCGTTGTATTACACCTACGAAATTTTCAAAAAATGTTGCATTTACTTCCAAATATGATTGAGTAGAGTAGACCTGACAAGGATCTGACGGTGCAGACGAACTGCACGTGGAAGAAAAACATGCGTGCGCATTCTATCCTCTTAGATGCGCGCGCACCTTGCCCGTGGAGTCTATGACGTATTTCCGTTTCTGAACCAACGTAAAAAATTTGGATTTTTTTCTGCTAAATGCTTGCGCTCAGGATTCTCGCGTTCAGTTTAGGTTGCGTTCTCCTGATGTCGAATGCAAATATACACGAAAAAATTGTGGGATAGCTTATCATAACTTTGCAGAAGCAAAGCAGGTTAATCACGTACAAAAAAAAAAGTCATCACGCGTTCAGTCAAAACAAACAGTTTTGACAATATTTTTAATTTTTTTAAGCCGCAAAAAACCGGCTAAACAATTATAGGCTATAGCTATAAGACTACTTTGTTTTTCAAGTGTCTTTCAAAGGCGCTGTAATCATTACCTTCAGTATTTCTGGTTCATATTGTTCGCCTTGTTTGTTTTTGTTATCTCGGCATAAAATGGCTGGAGCAAAGTTCAACGGGCTCGTGATTTTTGATTTCGTAGGTAATTCCCTTCCCTAAACATCATTTTCTCCAAACAGACAGCCAAAAAGTACTACTTGTCGCACTGTTATCGTTTTTTAGAGCTGTTTTTAAGCTTTGTGGTTGTTGCGTTTGCGAAAGAAAACCACTATAAACGGCAGACATTGTTTTCCAACCTCGTTCCCAGGACCTTTTCCCTGGCCAGGGAAAAGGTCCTGGGAACGAGGTTGATTGTCTTCGCTCGCAGCTCTTCTGTGTACCCCATCTTTGCGCCATTCAGAGGCCGCGTTTGATTGACTCAATTTCAGTACCTTTGTTTATCAACCAATCAGAATCCTCTGTTTATTTCTCTTATTTGCATTGTATTTCCTTTTTTTCTACAACGAATTAGCTCTTTTCTGCATCGTGTTTCCTCAAAACTGCATTTCTCATAGCCAATCAGAATCGAGAAAGTTGTTCATGTATATTATTAACAATAATAATATAAAATACTTGAGAAGAACGGAATGACAGTAACTGTAATGAAAGTGTGAGCGAAAAAATGACATGTTTTGTTTTCTGGTGTATGTCAGGCTTTTTCTTTAGTTTATGTGATGCGCCTCCTTACGAATAAATTGAAATTTGGTAGTAAAAGGACCCATGATCTGGAAATAATCTAAGACAAAAGTTGCGCAGCAATTTTTTGTGAATAATTGTATACTTGTGCCATTTAAAAGACTTTTTTATGACAAGCTATTCCGTCATCTCATCCTTCCAGTTAGTTTTTGTTTACTTATAACATTATCTTTCTACTATTTCACCTTTATACTTAATTATTATTGCTATTGTCACTGAAAAGCCCCCATGGGGAGTTGTCAATAAAGTTTTGTATTGTATTGTATTAATGACCTATCCTTTCGATTACCATCTATCCCTTCGACCATCTGTATTGGGGAATCCTTGTTTACAATATTTGCCTCATTAGCATGAACAATTCAGTTTCTGATGGAGCTACAAATAAATCAGTTCTGAATATTGAAAGGTCGTGGTATGAATAACTCTGCCAGTGAATATGAGCCTCATGTATTGAATCTTTTTTGTGCAACGCGGGTTTAAAAACTCAAAATTTTGCAAAGCATTTATGAGCTCATTAGTGCTTTTGCCACCCAGGAATTTTGCAGTTTTTGGAAGACAATATCTCCTTGAATACTATACCTAAAGAGTTAAAAATTTCACAATGTATTAAATTTCACTAGCTCTTTAGCTGCCTGGAGTCAAATCACATCTAACATGTTTCCTTCTGTAAGCAAAGCCGTATGCAAATGAGCAAAAATGTAAACAATGACGTCAGCATGAATCCCCCATACCGTCAGATTATTCTTAGAGTCAGAGTCAGAGTCTTGGGAAGGAGTTCGACTAATCAACCCACATGTGCGTACGTCTCACTCGTTCATCCCTCTTGCTCCCCACGTCTCGACCACATCATCACCGTTCGTTTTCATTGCTCTCGCGGTTATTAGGTAAAACTAAAATATTTCCTCGACTAATTGATGCCTCTCTATTATTCGTCTCTCTCCAATCACCCCCTTGAGCAATCACCCCCACCCCCCTCACTTCCTTCCTTGGTGGAACTATTTATTTCATCGCCTGATTCGAATAATCGCCCTCACGCCCTTTGAAACAGTACCCATAGCGGAAACCCAGAAGCAAGGTGTGCAATGGAGTTCCATCGAGAAAGACTGTTGATTACTGGAGGTATGGGGCCTGAATATGACAGAAAGAATACAGAGTGTGGACACTTACAAAGAAAGTGTTAAATCGTTATGTTCCCAATAGTTGGGGAATGACTTCCAAAGACCAATATTTGAAATAATCGTCTCCCAAATCCCCCTCCATTTGGTGAGAACAAAATTATAATTACCGCTCCCAGAAACACGGCATGTGTCAGGGAATTTTAATGCTGTTTTTGTACTCCAATGAAAAGTAAGAACGATTTTTTGCACATAGTCATACTAATGCGGTTCTTTGTTTGGCTATTATTGCTCAGTAAACAGTGATCAGCAGACAAGGTGTGATCGGGAAAGAGCTATTTTGGTATAAAAGGGAAAAGTCATGCCAGTGTATATATTTTAGATTTAACCTGCGATCAGGTTTTCTCTTTTTCTTTTGATAAATTAAAGAAAACGCATGATCGCAGGTTATTTTAGATTCAGTCTGGTCAATAACTAAAAGGCACATATGCGAGAGACGAAACCTGTTTTTACTGAGGTACTGGAGAGCTACAGATGTCTCATCTGTTGTTGTTTATACTGAAAAGCAACCTGAAAACATCGTCGACAGATTTGCTAGTGATTTCCGGATGACAACAAATTTTGTGTCCGCAGGTCCTTGTCTCTCCCTCCTCCGTCTCGGAAGAGTGAGTGACCAAGGATGACCAATTAATCAGTATCATCCAGTATAGATAAGAGTCACGATTAAAACAGGTTGTTAGGTTATAGATGTGCCCTCACTAGTTTTTGCGAAATTTACATCGCCCACTTATATTTTGGAAAAGGAGTTTAATTCAGACTAAAATTCAGTGTCGACAGAAACGAAATACAGACAGGTAAAAGACATCGAATTCATTGTATACCTTTCTACAAAGTTTGACAAGCAAGATTGCTTCCTTTTGTGTCTTCTCTTGGTATCGTCTGGAAGTTGATGCAAAGTGACTGTGGACGATCCGTCATGGGGGGGGGGAGAGGTGTGGGAGAGGGAGGGCACGTTGCATATTAGTCGGAAAGAAATGCAAGCTCACTCAGTCTTGGACTGGAGGAATGAAAACATTACCTGTTTCGTCTTCGCATATCCATCCCCCTATAGGTGGATAATCCTTGCAAATAAGAGCATTAAAAAAAAAAACGACCTAAAAACGTATTCTCACCTGTTTCTTCCTCACAAATCCATCCCCTCGGAACGTCGTCTTTTATACGGTTAAATGATCCATAAGAACCAGTAGGATACTCCTTAGCGATAAGAGCATATAAGTAGTTCCCAGTTTTCTCGATTTGCCACTTATTTATAGTTAGAGGCTTGCCATTAATCCATGTCCACTCTCCTGATCCTTCGTCTTTCAATAATCCTATGTGCCATTCATTGTAATGCACAGCTGTTCGATTTTTAATAGTTTTGTTTATAAATTCCCATTCCTGTATGGTCTCCATAACAACAAGATATTTATTGTTAGCTTTGCAAGATTCTCTTGCTTGTGTCCATCTCTTCCCATATGGCCTTCCGTCTTCAAAGGTGTAGCAAGAGCAAGCTCTCTGTCCGTCTGCAATGGGGTATATGAATGGAAAAAGGTGAGAAAATACATTTACAGCAACCGAACATTTTGACAAGTACATTAAAATGCGGATAAAATCGTTGCTTTGCACGCGATGCTGATCGAATATTAGGGCAAGGGTGTACACTGTTACATGAAAGAACCGCTGCGTTTGCGTTACACAAAATTTGTGCGCTGGAGTTGCCTCGCCTTTTAATGCATCTGATCACACTATTATGAAAGTCACACATGTTACCGATTCATAACTAAAGTCAAAACATAAACTGCTAGAATTTGCGTGGTCACGAGATGGCAAAACAAATAAAGTTTCAACACATGGGAATAGCATTGTTGAAAAGGAGTTTACGACCACCAAGATGTATCAAAATTACGCCGCAAATAA